>CM076576.1:14698425-15053548 GCA_034641835.2 Pinus albicaulis | reverse complement strand
CTCGGTATTTCACTTCGACAAGGAATCATGAATATTATAGGAAAACCTTGGTGAATGCCAATATCAAATCATTGAAACTTTTAAACTTAGAGAGTCATTAATACCCAAAGAGTGATTCATATAAATATTCACAACTCAAAATTCCATATACAAAAGATAAGAATCAGTCAAGGTCTATGTTGCAACCTGGAAGATATAAACATGGGACAAAGCTCCATGTGAAAGAACCTTTTCATGTATCAATATCAAACCTGAATTTACCAAGAGCCTTTAGAACTTCAACATTACCCAACACATAGGAATATAACCTTGTGTTGGTGTATCAATGAAACTAGATCATATGGAAATGAATAAATAATTTCAAAATTTAATTTGTGCATTATAACTCAAATAACCATATCATTGAAAGATTTCAAACATACAATACATCTCCTTCTAAAATTTAGGCTATCAAGACTCCAAACCACTCACAAATTTTACTTTCAAATAAAACAGAGTTTTCATAAATAGATAAAGCATACAATGCGAGATACACAGAATAAAAAACATACACACCACAAAAATATTCCCAAAATAAATCACACCACTGAATGCTAACTAATAAAGGAGTAACAAGTTGGACTAGTTGGGCCCAAACCAACTAGCGCATACCCTTGTTAAATAAATATTAACTTATATAGTAATGTGAATCATCAACAACATAAGACAAGATAAAAAAGGGAACCTGGCATTCATATTTTTATTAAATAAACCTCATTTCAGAATACATCCCGAGTTGAGTAGCCTAGCTCCAAGTTTCTATGGGTGATACAGAGTTTTCACACTAGCAATATGTCAGTCATAGTATCTCTAACCTATATCCTATCATGACTCAGATTATATAGACATATTCATTACATCTTTTGGACAAGATCGAGTCATTCTGTACAAACAAAGTAAACATAGTTACAAAAAAAATCTATCAATAGGTTCTAGATTAACTTTCAAATGGTCACTGAGATCCGATCTTATATTAGATTGATATCTTTTTAGAAAAATAGTTGTGCTTTGCGAGTTTTTGGTTGAAGATCAAGGAAAACAGATGTGTTTTTCATTCGATCAAAATCCTAGAAAATATATGACAAATTAATTGATTTTCCATCTAGTCCTCTTGTCTAATAGTCAGTGCTTTAACCTTGGTGCAGGAATCCTTAGGCTAGTGCAGGAATCTCAAGGTTATTGTAGTTTCCTGAAGTCAAGTACCATATGCACCTCATAATTGATTAATGGCTTGTAAAGATAAAATTTCTTAGAAATACATTGAATATAAGCATCCTAGTTATAAAAATGAATATATAAACCTTCTTAAGAGATAAGAAAAATTCATATCCAAATTCACATTAATACAACAATAGAAGCCAATAAATATGTATATGAAGGTATTTTGACTTGCAAAATAGAGGGTAAAATGGGGGTTATATGAGTGAAGATTAAAACATTCTTGAAACCTGAAACTTATCATGTTGAAACTTGAATTATCACACACTGTGGTGGAAGGTGTACTTCTTAGTAGACCATGTCATGTGCTAATACCACAAATGAAATTTGATTTAAGACCAAAAACTTGGACTTCATGTTCTTGTTCTGATGAATAAGAATGATAAGCTTGTAGCTCGTCTTGATAATGTGGTAAATGCAACCTTGATTTTTTTTAATATAATTAAAGGCTACTAATGAACCGTGTGATTTCCAAGTTCCATATACAAGAGTTGTCAAATTGTAGTGATCTTGAACTTATTTTTGGGCGTAGTAAACAACCTAACATTTAATTGTCAATCTTGGGGTTCGTAAAATTAGAAGCGTGACACTGGAAATGCCAGAGAAGGACTTCAGCAACATGCACTAGTTAATACAATGACACCACACAATTCTAGAAACTGAATTCACTCTAAAAAAATACTTGCCACAAACTTTGACAAAAAAAATAAAACATATTTGAAATCAACTGCAAATAAATCTGTAAAATAAAGGAATAGATCCCTGTGATTGAGTCTCAATGATTTAAGAAACAGAAGGAATAGTTCTAAGTATAGTTAAATCTATATCTGTTGCAAGTTTTCCATTCCTAGACTAGACCAACATTCATGCACCACAATAGTGTTCCTGCACTGGAACAATATTCCTGTACTAGAACGTTGTTCCTGTACCAAAAGTGTACTTGGTTCCTGTACTGAATATTTTCACTGTTCCCAACCACTTGCATAAAACATAAAGGGTGCTAACTACAAATCAATTGAAGGCAAATCAGAGCAAGGTAAATAATTGTAAATGAACCATACAAAACAAAATAACTCTCGACTATTCGTTTATCAAAAAGTAAAAACGTTGCAAGAACTAAAGGAGATTTTTATCATAAGAAAGTTTCTTCATGTAAAGATAAGCATCTAATATAAGAGACATATCATTCCCTCTTTCTCATATTATTTTCACTGCATGAACTAGGTCTGTGTCTTTCTAAGGTGGATGTTTTAAATTAAGGGTCTCTGCAACAGATCTCAATTTTTCCCACAAGGGAGTCGGTGCAATTACAGATCCCATTATGTAGACAGAGTTTCATTAATACACGGGGAATGTGAATAAACCAAATGATATTGATTATTGAATAAACGTATTTGTGAATATTAAATTGAACCATGTATTTGCATAAGAGAAATGAATACACACAATGCATAAAAGGAAAGAAATGAAATGCTACAGTAACCTTGAATAGATGCACACAAAGCCAAACTGTCAAACCTTGGATCCGAGAAGCACGCAGCTCATGAAGAAAACATAAATATGTTGACTTAGGTGCATAAACAAAATATTCCTCTCCTTTGAATTTTCATACAAATATTTAGCACAGTTTATAAACATAGGGAGAACGAGTTGGGTTGGTTGGGCCTTAGCCAACGAGCTCATTTCCCTTTACGAAATCTAGGAAATCAAATGCACAAGCAACTCATTCACATAATATTTAGAACCATATATTGATAAAATAGTATATCTCCTTGTATTAACTAAAATTCTGTAGCAAATTTACATCATAAACAATAAATCCATCATCCAACTGATCGTAGGGAAGGGGGGAGAGCCCCCTAAACTTGATCCAATAGTGTGAAAGTAAAATGAATGGTTTCCCCTCCTTCCCAGAATTGACAATACAGACCATGAATAATCCATTTATATGATTTACAAGGTGAATCAGTCATTTTCCTTAATTTTGGAAAATTGCATTTTTTTAACACATTGGCCTCAAAGATATTGGCATATATTCCTAACCATGGAAAATTTTTGAAAACGATTTGGAGGGAACCTAATTTGTTATATTTTCAAAAAAAAAAACTCTCTTATTTTTCTCATTCAATTCCATCTCCTCAGAAATCATGCTAGAAGTTGGTTGTTTGACTCTTTTTGCAAGATTCTAGAATACTGGAAAAACAATCATTTTTTCATGAAACTGCCTTAAAGACCCACGTGTAACTTTTGAACCAAAGAGAATCTTGAAAAATGGTTTTGGTTATAGATAATGTGTTATATTGGTAAAAAAACATGTTTTCTCATATTTTCCAAATTCATCGCCATTTGCACGTATATCAAGGTCAAATTTGGCAGTTTGGAAATTATGCAGATTTTGAGCAGATTTGTTGATTTGCTTCTAGAGACCCACACATGCAACCTGGGTGAAATCCAACTCATGGTGATATAGGTGGATCAAACAGGTCCAGTTACAAGTGGCTTAAGTACAAAGGCTCAAAAATAAAAGTGTCAAGTTGAAGATCTCTTCTTTATGATTCCAACGGAGTAGACGACACCCAATTCTGAGTTTGTATGAAGGAGTTAGGAGCAGTAAAAGTTTGAGGGTTGACTTGATGATGTGGCAGCTTAAGGAGGTGACAATTTCACATAAACCTAACCACTGGATTCTGGCCAACTCAAGCTAGATTCCGGGCGAAATTGTGGGACGATTAAATTGACTACTACGGTCAATTTCTGGAATTTTCAAAAATGTTAGGTTGTTTGTAAAAATAAAAAGTATATATATAAACATGCGCGTCTGCCGGGCGGATATGGGGCAAGTCGCCCAATGTGGGCCTGACCACCCAACGAAACCCACTTGCCTTTAAATTTAATGTGTGGGTATGTTAAAAAGAGCGCCACGGTTAATTCAAACAAAAATCAACATTAATACGGAGGGGGCGGGGCTTGACCACCCAACCCCCTCTCTCCAATGCCAGGTCTTAACCAACTCAGCCAACAAAATCCTTAGGGTGTCTGCCTGAATTTCAATATAAAAACCTACATTTCATAAGCGCGCCCAGGCAGCCCAGGAGCGGGCACAAAGTACGAGACAAGTGGAACCATGAGCATTGTGCAAGAGGGGGGCGGAACCATGATCTAAGCCATTTTCCAAAGGGTCTAGATTTTCACTTTGTCAGATTCAGGAAAATTTTATATGGATTATACACCTCTCGGTGCCATGAATCCAACGATGGTGTCCATTTCTTCATCAGAGGTCTCTAATTTTCGTGCACTTTCAACTATGGAGGTGTAAGGGTGTAATTTTGCATTTATACTTGTACTTTCATTTTTTTGCCACTTAATGAAAGAGGGCCTCCCCACTAATTGAGCAAGGCTCGGAGACGTAGTCCCTCCTATACGAACTCCAATATTAATTTTGTGTCTTCTCGCATGATTTTAATTTCTTCTCTCTTCTTCTGTTTATGCCTTTAAAGTTTCTTGTTTAAGATGCAATTTTTACATGTAATTATTTAACACATCTCAAGCAAAAGATTTTGGATCAAGTGCTATTATAGCACGTGTTTGTAGATGTGAATTACATGCTTGTATGCTAACTAGAAACATGCTATGAAGAAGTGAAGGTACACTAAAGTCTTTTGAAACCGAAGTGGGACGTGCACATTGAAGAAGGAACATGGATGACGATGTTCGAAATTAGGAGGAGCTAAACTTCTGCAAGACCTTCTACACCATGGCAGACTGGTTCAAGAAATTTTTCTCTAGATTTGAGAAACTAGAGAAATCAAGGGAGAATTCTTCAGAAAGACAAGGTTTAGGGCATGGAGATAAAGGAGGAGATCCACCTCCTTCTCCTCCAGCAAGTGAAATTTCTTCCTCCTCTTCTCACCATCATCATAGGAATTAAGGAAATGCATCTAATAAACCTTTCTTTAAGTTAGATTTCAAATTTTATCTACCCATGTATAATGGTGAAAGTAATGCAGAGAAACTTAACAACTGGATTAGGCAACTTGAAATCTAATTTAGGATTCGGCAGATTGTTGAGGATGAGGCAAAGATCCAGCTAGCTTCTCTTCGACTAAATGGCACAACTCTCATCTAGTGGGAGAGAAAACTTCAAGGCAGCCGTAATTTGGGTAACCTTATTTCCTCATGGTCAAATTTTATTGTTGCACTTAAAGATAAATTCTATCCCTTGAGTTATAAGCAAAAATCCTTAATGGAGTGGCAGTACCTAAGGCAAGGCAAAGGACAAAATGTGCAAAGCTTTACCGAGGAATTTAGAAAAAAAGCACTAAGTTTGGGCATTTCATTAGATTCACCTGAAGTGGTAACTAAGTATATTGGATCATTACATAGTTACATTAGACATTCATTGTTAATTTTTGAACCTACTACTATTGACTCAACTAGTGTAAAGGCCACTCATCTTGAAAACAGGGGCAGAAATGATAAGGATGATCATTCAAATAAACCACCTTTCAAACCTTCAAATGGAAAATTCAAAGGGAAAGGAAAAGAAGACAAAATCAATGAAGAAAGATGAAGGAGAAAATCCTTATTGCACTCACTACAAAAAGGAAGGTCATGACGACAATCATTGTTGGAATTTGTACCCAGAAAAGAAGCCAAAGAGATATGGTGGAAAGGGTAAGCAAAAGACGGTAGCAACCACACAACAAGACCTTGGATCCGACTCTGGTGATGAGGCATTGATCACAACAATAGGCACAAAATGTACTCTTTCTCTTCATGTTAATTCTAAATTGCATGGAATCACTAGTTCAACAGATGAGCCTCTTCCTAATGAACAAAGGAGAATTGAGTTGTTTCATATTAGAGTTTTCATAAATCATACAAAAGTAGAAACTCTATTTGATTCAGGCTCTCAGGAAAATTTAATCTCAGAATCCTTGGTTAAAAAATTAGGCTTAGAAGTTAAGCCTCATCCGAAACCTTATCCCCTTGGATCGATACATGAAAAATTAAAACTAAGTGTAACCAAGCAATGTAAGGTTAAATTTGTAATTACTTCTAAACTAGTGGATGAAGTAGAACTGGATGTCATACCATTGGATATTTATGGTATTGTGTTAGGGAGTCCCTATCTTTATGACAGGAAAGCAGTTCTCTTTCAACATGAAAATAAATACCAAAATTGAAAATATAGGGTAGATTAAATTGTAAGAGCTCATCAAACCAAGATCAGTGCCAGTCTTGTAAGTGCAGGAGATTGGTGAAATCCAACAAGGGGTTTTTTCTCATGATTGTGAGAGCAAAATATGCAGAAACATTTGACGCTTTCTAAGGATGTGATCTCTCTCATAAACAGGAATTATGTGAATTTATTTCTAACTATGATGAGTTGTTTTAGGAACCCATAGGATTGCCTCTGAAACGAGAAATCCAACATGAGATCCATTTGTAGCATGATGCTCCATTTTCAAATATTGGTATGTATAGGATGTCATCTATCGAAATGGAGGAGATCAAAAAGAAGGTGCAATAATTGTTAAACCAAAGGTTCATCTGGCCAAGTACTTCTCCTTGTGGCTCAACGATCGTGTTAGTACCCAAGAAATATGGCACATGGAGGATGTGCATGGATTATTGGGCGCTAAACAAAATCACGTTGAAAAATGAATACCCTCTCCCTCACATTAATGATTTGTTAGATCAATTAAAGAATGATATCTATTTCACCAAATTGGATTTGCATAGTGGTTATCTCCAGGTCATAATTTCAGAGCAAGACATGTGGAAAACCGCCTTCAAGACCAAGCAGGGGTTGTTCGAATGGATAGTGATGCCATTTGGACTGTGCAACGCGCTAGCCACATTCATGAGAGTCATGAATGATATTTTTAGGCCTTTCATTGATGAATTTGTCCTTGTGTATTTATATGATATTATTGTCTTTAGTAAGACTTGGGATGAACATGTATGTCATGTAAAGAAGGTGCTTGATGTATTAAAGAGGGAATAATTGTATGTAAAATTGTCAAAGTGTGAGTTCGTGAAAACCTCTTTGGTTTACCTAGGTCATATTGTCGATAATGGTCAATTGAACATAGACCCCTCCAAAGTTGAGGTGATTGTAAAATGGCATAATCCTACCAATGTAACTGAGGTCCGTAGTTTTCTAGGTGTAGTACAATACTTGAGGAGATTAATTGTCAACTTCTCCATTATTGCATCACCCTTACACATAGCGACAAGTATAAAACAAGCCTTTTAGTGGGAAGGAAAGTAGCAGAAGTCCTCCAAACCACTAAAAGAGAAAATCAACACTACACCATCCCTTCCTTTACCCGATCTCCAGCAGCCTTTTGGGATTGAAACCAATGCCAATGGGTAAGCCATTGGAGTTGTACTATTGTAGCAGAAGAATCAAATATGTTACCATTCGGAGAAGTTCTCCCTAGCTGTCATCAATTACCCCACTTATGACAAGGAACTGTATGCCTTGGTCCAAAGTGTGAAAAAGTGGAAACACTACCTGATCGACAAGGAAACGATTATCCATACAAATCACCAGCCCTTGCAATACCTTCAGTCATAGACCAAGCTACAACATCCTCGTCATTTTATGTGGATGGGTTTTCTATAACAGTTTCATCTGGTAATAAAGTATAAGAAGGGCACTAGTAACAAAGTAGTACATATGCTCTCTCACCCTCCTATTGCTGCTTCTATTATTTTGCATAATTCTTCATTGTCTTTTGAAATTTACGTTCAACAATACGCTAACGATGATGACTTTAAAGAAATATATGAAAAAATGACTCATGGTTCACAGGTGGACAACTATCATTTGTTGTGGAAGCTGTTATATCACCTTGGCAAATTGTGTATACCCACAGCAGAAAGGGTGCATGTAATTCGAGAGGCACACACCTCTCTTGTGTCTGGTCACTTTGGTGTCGAAAAAACCTTATGTCATTTACAAAGGTTCTTCTTTTTGCCTCATATGAAAAAAATTGTAACCTGATTTGTAAAGGGATGTGTGATTTGTTGTTTCAGAGCCCTCTAATTGAAAACTCGGGCTCTACACACCACTTCCTATTCCGGGTCGTCCACAGGAAAGTGTGTCGATGGACTTTGTAGGAGGTTTTCCTATGTCTAGAAAGGGTCACGACTATTTGTATGTTGTCGTAGACCACTTTAGTAAAATGTGCATATTAATGCCTTGTAAAAATCAGGTCACTACTGATCATACTGCTTATATTTTCTTTCAGTTTGTTTGGGTCCACTTTGGGTTTCGCACATCAATTGTGTCAGATCGAGACTCTCGCTTCCTTGGAGAGTTTTGGACCATCTTGTGGCGAATGATGGACACCAAGTTGAAGAGAAGTACAAAATTCCATCCACAAACCAACAGACAGAGAGGTCGTCAACTGTATAGTGGTACACTTATTGCGGGGCTATTGCAGCAAACATCCGAAGTTGTGGGATGAGCATCTTCCATATGTGTAGCACGCCTACAACCGAGAAGTGCATTCCTCTACGCAGTGTTCACCATTTGAGACACATTTTGGTTACTTACCAAATGAACCTTTTGACATGATCTATGTAATGGATGAAGATGCCAGTGGACGTGATGACAGGGACAAGGCCCAACAGTTCATCCAGCGGATACAAAAAATTCACCAAGTAGTGCAAGAGAATTTGGAAAAGAGTCAGCCTCAATATAAGGCCCGACATGATAAGCACCAAGTTGACCATCAATTTCAAGTTGGTGACAAGGTGTGGTTCCATATCAACAAGGATCGAATGGAGGGGGAAGGAAAGAAATTGAGACCAATTTGGTACGGTCCATTTACCATATTCGAGAAGATTGGGAATAATGCTTTCTGACTCAATTTTCCTGTATACATGCAGATGTACCCAATCATGAATCTCAAAAATCTGAAGCTTTATGAACCACCATTTGTTATGGACATCGAAGAGGTAGGATCAGTACCTATAGTGGATGACTTTACACCAGAGTATCTCGATGAACTTCCAGAAGACATCATTCTCGATCGACAAACCAAGACTTCATGACGAGGAGATGTGGAATATCTCTATGTTAGTTTCAAAGGGATGCACCCAAGTAAAACAAAGTGGCCTTAAAAGGAGAAGGTAAGGGAGAAATTCCCTCACTTGCATGTTGATTGATAAGGCTTTTGGGGTCCAAAATATCTTCAGTGGGGAGGAATGATCCAATTGTATCAAACAAGTCCAAGTAGAAGTGGCTTAAGTACAAAGGCTCAAAAATAAAAGTGTCAGAAATGTGTCAAACTTAGTTTCAAGTTGAAGATCTTATCTTTTTTATTCCAATGACGCAGACGACACCCAATTCTGAGTCTGCATGAAGGATTTAGGAGTAGTCAAATTTTGAGAGTTGACTTAGTGATGTGGCAGCTTAAGGAGGCGACAATTTCACAGAAACCCAGCCATCGGATTCTAGCTGGATTTTGGGCGAAATTGTGGGATGTTTAAATTGACTCCTTCGGTCAATTTCCGGATTTTACATAAATGCCAGGTTGTTTTTAAAAATAAAAATAAAAATTATGAAAAAAGGGCAGGGCGGACCATGACCCCTACCCTACCCAATGAACATAACAAAAATCATATTATATTAGGGCCCGGTGGCCATGACCCCACCAGACCCCTCGCCCAAATTCTACGACCACACATTATGGCGCCAACCATATAATATGGGTGGAGGGGGTGGTTAACCTCACCTCCAACCCTTCCACCCCATACATAAATATCGTCAATGGAATATGTGGGGCGGGTCGCCCAATGCGGGCTCGACCTCCCAACAAACCCCACTTGCCTTTAAATTTAATGCGTAGATATGTTAAAAAGAGTGCAGTTAATCATCAGTAATTTTTACTATTTGTATATGACTAAATATTGGTTCAAGATTTCTAAAAACAAAATTCCCTGAATATTGTGAGTTTTAGAAATCTCACTGCCTTCATTATCCTTACAGAAATTTTTTGACTATTCTACCATTTTTCCATTCCATGGTCACCCTACCACTCCTAAAGGACTCCTTATGGGCTTGTGCCACTCATCTCCATCCTTTTTTCCACTTATAACCTCATTTCTTTGTTTTTCCCTTGCCCATGACTCCACTTTCCATCTATGGTTACCTATAAAGCCTATTCTTTCTCATGTTCACAAGGTTCCTCAAGCATTGATGGTCTCAAAAATATCTCAGTAGGCTCTTTAAATAAATCAAGTACATTGGATTTTGGATCTTCAATACATCACTTTTTCAATACTCTGTTTTTACACTTGAAGACTCCAAGCCAAGTTGCAGTCAAATACCAGGTCAAAGAGTCCTCCCACTAGGTCAATTAGGGTTTCATATATTCCAAGGTAAATAATTGGTGTTTCAGACATTGTTTTTCTTTATTAATAATTTGGTTCAGAGGTATTGGAATGATGAGACATGGTTACTCATGAATAAATATAGAGGTTTCCAAAGAATACTAATTTATCAAATTCTAGTTCTGTAAAGGGTAAATGTGAACTTTAACACTTCTACAAGAGTGTTAAAATGTCTATTAGTAGAAAGTTGGTAAGGTGAGAAATTTGCTCCTGAATAAAGAAATTCATAGTAAGGAGATGGGAAAACAACTTGGTTTTAAGGAGAACTAAGGTTTTTGAGCTTGATAGCCCAGCAAAGTGCCAAAAAATTAATCAAATGGAAGAAATGACCTGGATAAGACCCACCAAACCAAACATGAAAAGTCTTTCAGAAATTATTCATGAAAAAGGGAAAAAGGTGAGGTGACTCTAGAAAAAAATGAATGAACTTAAAAGGGATATAGAGAACTTAGAAGATAACATTGACAATTTTTTTCAAGCACTCCAGACACCTACGGTTCTAGGAAGATGGTCAAAGAAGGTGGAAATCATGTTTTGAACTCCATGATGACAACAAAGAAAGATTCTGAAGATGTCACTCTTTGTAAAGATTCCAAACTTGTCCAAAGAATTTTGTCATGGCAAAAATGATAAAAAGATAGTTTAAGCTCCATGGTGCAGGTAAAACGATTGTGAAGGTGCCATTGTGTGGAAGCATCCTCAAAAGTTCCCAAGCTCAAACTGCCATGCCTCAAGATCAGTGAGAAAGGGAAATTCTATGTTTTCAAGTCACCTACAATCAGAAGAGTCAAAAAAGGTAAAAACATGATTAGAACTTCATAATGCAAGAAAAAGAGGGCTTTGAGGGTACTTCCATAGGAAATCCTCCCGGAGGTGTTTTAATGAGCTTATCATGACAAAATGATCAAAGGGGAAGTCGATTTCATCCTTTTAGCAAACCTGCATACAAACAATGTAAAGTTGTTAGCGATAAAAGGTAAGAAAGACAAGTTAAATACTGTGATGAAAAACATAGAGAGATTTGAAGATGCCATTGTATGAAGCCCTCCAAAAAGACATCAAATGAACATGTCAACTCTCAAGGAGAAATTGCAAGAAAAATGTCAGAAGAGTTAAGTGAGAAAAGAAAGTGACTTTGAAAAACATTAGAAAGTGTGTTTCATGATTAAATCAAAGATTCAAAGGCTATAAAAACTCATCTCAAAACTTCAACAACTCATTATTCACTTTCAAAGTCATCAGAACATTTAGGAGTGGAAACTGTGAGTTTTTCGGGTCAAAATTGGCTGTGTTGAGCCATTGCGCATTCAGGTTGGTGTTGCGCGTCTTGAGTCGGCCACTACGCCACTAGAATTCTCTCCCTTGTATTTTCTCAAAGTTTTGTATGCCTGGAAGTTAGCGCTGCGTGTTTGCCTGTTTTCACCCAACAGGCCCAGTAAAGGACCTTGGCGTTGCGTGCCAGGGACAAGGCGCTGCGCCTTTGCCTGAACCGACCCACCGTTTTCCTGGGCGCTACGCGCTTGGCAAGGAGGGCCTCCTGCACCCTGCAAGCACTCAAATCAACTCAAAATCTCTTCAAACTGCCTCCAAGATTTCTTCAAGCGCTAGTGGGGGTAAGTACAAGTTATCAACCCTTTTTCAAGTATTTGGTCATCATTTAATTGAAAGAAGGAAACCCTAATTTTCATCCTTAAACATTATTGTTTAAAACATTTCTCCATCTGCATGCCAAGAAGACCAGTGATAACTAGAAGGGTACATTTCTGAAGATTATTCACTCAGCTAGGTATGTGCCTACATTCACTCCATTTCACTCATAAACTCAATCCCCTACATTACAAAAAGATTGAAAAATTCATTACCTTCCTTCATATCATTTGCCATCAGTGCAAGGTGTTTCAACACAAAGTTTGAACAACCAGCAAAGGGTGGCCATTGAAATTTTCCTCTCACTCACATTCATATTCCTTTACCCTCTCTCTCTCTCATCTCATTCACTTGTAGAACTACCTCTTTCATCACCATCCCTTAAACTCATTTCCATTTACAGTCTTAGGGTTTCAAAGGCAAAGTGGTCAAGATGTCAAAAAGGGAGGGCAGTGGTGGTGATGGAGAAGGCCAAATGCCAAGGAGGCATTGACACAAAGGTGGAAAAATTAATAGGTTTGAACCTCTCAACACCTTAGAGTTGATGGCATCTCCCATGACTATTTCATGTTTCCAGCATGTGGGATGTTTTGATTTTTGTGAAAGGGTACAACAGGTTCAAAACCACCCTGAGTTAACTAGGCTCTTCATACTTAACTTGCATGAGAAACAAGTTAACCTTGGAGGATTAAACTTTGAGTTGTCTTCTGATGCTATTGCCAATGCCACTGGGATACCTAGTGTAGGGGAGAAATGGTTCAAGCAGGCCAATCTTGACATGAGCTACTATGAACCCTTCCCAAAGCCTAGATACAAAGACAACTCCAAATCCATCTTTCCTTTCTCACATTTTCTGGAGAGATATGCAACTTTGATGAGAATTATCATGAAATATTTTACATGTGAGGGAAGGTTATCTAGGCTTTACTCCTATCACATTAGGTTACTCATGCACTTTACTAGGGTTAGGATGCTGCACCTACCCTATTACCTCTACAGAAGCATTACCAAAATGTCATATATTGTGCAAAAGAGAGACTATCCCCAGCAAATGTAGAGCCTATTTCACCACTCTCTTATTAAAATTGTTTTGATGCATCAATTGCAGTAGAAGGGCATTCCATGGGAGGTTTTCATTGCCCATGAGGTGTTCGCCAATCCACAAGGTCAACAGCAATAAGATGTACTTTCATATTCTTAGCCTCCCATCCCTCCTTCATCCTCACAACCCGCTGCACATCCATGACCATCTGATCACATTCCATCACCTCATGAATCCTCCACGTCACCATCTACTCACATTTATTCACCTAAGGATAATGACCCTCCTTCACCACTTTCTCATAAAACTCCCCTCGTTATTCATCGCATTTTTCACTTGTTAGTGATGACTAGTTCTCACAACCAAGTTTTCTAGTAGCTCATCCCAAAATTTGTCATATTTCAAATTGGAAAACACCCATAAAAATTTTTTGCTCTCCTACCTTCCAGTCCACCCATGACGAGATGAAACCTCATTATCAAATCCTACCTAGCCTCAACCATACTAGTCTGCCCACCAACTCTAAAAAGACAATCCAAATATGTTCAAAAATATCCCCTAAGTTAGGAAGTGGCGCTTTAAGGCATTTCACCCTTGGCAACCATCAAAGAGCCAAAAGACCTCCCACTCTGCTAATAAAGTTAGTCATAGCCCTAAGTCGCACCACTTATACACCCTTAAGTCTCAGCAATACATAGACCATAATCTAAAGCTGATTTTAGGTGTTTTACAGTGATTGATGGATTTTACAAGGACAAGAAACATATCAGCATCTCAGAAGACAATTCTTGGCTCCACATGAGAAGACAACTACTTCTCAATGTGATCTTGAGCCTGAGATGCATCTACAGGGCAAAGAGTTATTCATCAAACTCTTGCGACCTCATTCACAGCCTGAAAGGACAGTAGAAGAAAAAGAAACACTGTCAAGAGGCTATTGATAAGTCATGGCTAAAAAACCTCCTTCATTTATAAGCAAAGGGTTAAGGCGCCTCCTTCATCTATAAGTAGAGGGCGATGGCCAAAGTTTGACTTGAAAAGTTGCAACTGACTGTAAGACGGATTTGTTTTAATGAACATTGAGACAGTGACACAGATTTCCTGAAGCAAAGTAATGATTGCAGGTAGAGGTAAAAGCATTAATGTTTTCAAGTTTGTTTGCTTGCCATCATTTGTAAAGAACCCTTTTCAAGCATGTTTATCAAACAATCTTCAGACATTTCGCCAAGTAAAAGGCCTCCTTCATTCACAAGCAGAGGGCCAGGGCATTGACTATTTTCAAAGTCTGATTGGTCAAAGATGCAGTGGAAAGAGACCAAGAAGGAAAGCAAGGGTACCACTACAATACAAGGAGGTCAAGCTCATCTCCTAATAGGTTTTCTCTCAAAGGACAGTCTGCAGCTCCAACAAAACAAAATTTGAAGAATGGTTGATGAAGTGAGTCATTGCACAGGCGAAAGAACTAATGATGATTATGTTTTAAAAGTACTGGTCTCTCTACTCATAAAAAGGTGTCTGTCAAATATGCTTATCATAGTTGACAAAGGAACCTGGGCTCATTTCCCTCAAGAGGCAATTCAACTAAACTCAATTGTTCATAATATGCAAAAAGGGGACTCTAGCATACTTTCAGATTCTGGAGAGAGTTTCAAAACAAATATAAACGTGTTCATCATAAAAAGGCCAAAGGGACCATATCAATACATCTAGAGTAAAAAGAGGTCATGGCATGTGGCAAAGGTTCTGAATAGGCTGCTCTTCAGAAAAGGGGTGAAATTAATAAGAATTCCTCTCCTTTGTTCAAAATTCAAATCTACAACCTCATCCCTGTTTCATATCCTTGAAACCAAAGCTGGATCAGTTTAGAAATATAAGGATAAGTTAATTTTTCTAGCGTTGGGTGACCTTTTGTAAAAAATATTTGCGCTTACAGTATACAACAAACTTGTTATCCACAGCCAAAAGGGAGTTCTCGCTTATCAACAAATGGTCTTTACCATTATAGCACATATCCAAAGCAAAGTATCGGGTTATGTTTTAATGAAGTTTCAAATTTGAATTTAAAATCAAAGTTTTTTCAAAACTGTTGAATAAACCCTCTCCAAATCAAATGTTAAAGAACTGTTTTATTGTTGCCTTCCAAAAGGTCAAGTACTGTGGCACATTCATTTTTGCAAACATCCAAAGCACGAACGGAGCCCCTTTGCTGCCATCAAGATCAGAGAAAAGTGTTTGAGCAACAAATCACAGGTTTTAGGGCTTTTTGAACTGCGTGGCATGCCTGTAGATGCGCGCGGCGCGCTCAGAGACAAAAATACACGGGCGTATAACTACCGCGCGGCGTGCCTGTGCACTTGGGTCCTGTCGGCCCGACAGGTGACCCGACACCAGTTTTTGCGCAGCACTCTTTCTTCTAAACGCGTCATGCATATGTTTGGCCTCCAACACACCTTCAAATCACCTACGAAGCTTCTCAAACATGTCAAAATGCCTTTCATCGAGTTGTAGAGGTATTTTCATGTACTCCCCTTGGTTTTCAAAATTGCTAAAGTGTTGTAAGGGATTAAAAAACCACAGTTTGAGTTTATGGTAGAAAACGAAATTTTCTGTTTCATATTGGCTAGAGGTGAAGCTTTAAAAAGGATTGAGTTTGCATTAGTGTGAATAGCCATGAAACTGCCCTCAAACTGTGATGAAGAAAGGAGAAACAAGGGGTTGTGAAAAAATAACATTGTAGGTCTATGTTCTAAAAAACAGTAGCCATCCTATAAGCATTTTTCAAAAGGCTTCCTCTGTGGGTTAAAAGGAAATGCAGTGTTCATGACCTGGCCATCCCTTAAATCATAGTCAATGAGCAAAGCTCCCATTACAGTTGGAGGGTGCGTGGCTAAAACTAGGATGAAAAACAGTAGGTCAGTTTTCAAAAACAGTGATCATTAAATGAGCTTTTGTGACCTTCCAAAGGTATCCTATGTTTGATAAAGGGACAAAGGTGGTGTTGTGACCTGCCATTCCATAAAGTGTCATCAGTGAATGAAGCCACCCTTGCATTCAGAGATGTTTTTGTCAAAATTGGTATGAAGGGACAGTAGAGTATAAAGAAGGCAGTTTTTTTGTGAGAGGAGTTTCTTATGGTTTGAATGATACAATATTGTTTGTGACATCATAAAAACACAGTAAGCTCTGCCACCTTGCCCTATGTACAAGTGACTTTTTACTATGTGAATGCATTTTGTGATTGACTGCGTTTATGATTTTTGAATCCACTGGTGGAAAAGCACACCAAATGAGCAGTGATTTGTCTAAGAAGGAGTTTATTGTGATTAAATGCTACAGAACTTTGTTAACACCTCAGAAACAAAATAAGCCCTGTTAACCTATCTTATAAACAGTGACTCTGACTGTGTGTATACACTCTGGTTTACTGAGTATATGGTGTAGACTTGATGGGTTGAGTTGCATACCAAGAAGAGAGCAGGATTTTGAAATTAAGGAGATTGTGGTTTTTTACCTTGGTAAAAATACAATAATATATTATTGTCCTCAAAACATCAAAAGGTCATGTCCTTCCACAGAAATTTCACTTCTGACTCATCTATTCCATTTGACTCGTGTTTTTCCAAAATTTACTATGAATTGCATATTAAGGGGAAAGGCAAAGATTCTCCAAGGAACAAGGATCTCACACCAGCAAGAGTATTTTTCACACTATATTTGAAATCATTTAATAAGCATGTAAAATTGACAAAGGTTTGTTGCAGGGGTTGTTTAAAGAAGGTATTCCAAAGATTTTAAGGCAAGGTAGTGTTTCAAAAGTGCATCTAGCCCAAGATGTCACGCAGTGATAGTGCATAATAAGCATGGGACATATGAGCCAATTTCTATCGAGGAAGTCAATGCACACCCATCTATCCTATTCAATTTTCATGAGGTGGGGTGTTTGGATTTCTACCAGAGGGTACAAGAAGTCAAAAGTTTCTCGCCTTTAACACATTTGTGCGCCTTGAGGTTCAAAGACAAACATTTTCAAGTGGCAGGCCTTGATTTCAAGTTCTCCCCGAGGTCTATATCCAAGGCCACTAAAATCACATACATTGGCGAGAAATGGTTCAAGCAAGCCTATTTAGACTTGGATGACTACAAACCCTTCCTCAAGCCTGAGCATAGAAAAGCATGCATTGCTATTTTCCCTTTCTCTCATCTTCTAGCCAGCTATGCTCCTCTTATGAAGATTATAATGAAGTATTCCACTTGTGAAGGGAGATTCTCCCGAGTTTATGCATACCACATCCGACTGTTGATGCACTTCACAAGAACCAAGCAGCTCAATCTTCCTTAATTCTTGTGCAAAATTATTGAGAAAATGGCCTCCTCTGTCCAGAAGAGGCCTCCATCACAGCAGGTATCTTCTCTATTCCATCATTCTCTGATTAAAATCATCATCCTTCACCAGCTGGAGAAGAAAGAGGTTTCTTGGGATGTTTTCATTAGTCACCCGGATTTCTCCACTGTCCCTCCGGTCCATACATCCCCCAGATCACCTACTCATCGCCCCTCGCCTTCCTCTAGCAAACCTACTCCTAGAAAGCTCAGATTCACTACAGAACAGTCAAAAAAGCATGGAGAAGGAGAGGTAAGTGGATAGCAAGAAGAGGAGGGACATGAACAGGAAGAAAGTGATGAGGAGCAACATCATGACAGTGGTGATGAGGAGCAGCATCATAACAGTGGTGAAGGAAAACAACAGCAAGAGCAAGAAGAGGAGAGTGCTGAACAGCAGCAATTCAGTGAGGAAGGACAGTAGTTTGGGCAGCAGCTTGAACCACAAAATGAACAGGAAATTGAAGCACAGCAGCAACATGATTTTGGTGATCAAGGGCAACAGGAATTGGAGATAGAGCAGCATCATGACATTGAAGAGCAGGGGCAGCCTAAAGAAGACACACAACAGTCTCATCATGATGCACATCACCCTCCTCAAGATACACAACAGCCTCAAGAGGATAGGCAAATTCAAGAAGGTGACAAACAAGATGACAAAGGAAAAGCAATCATGCCTTCCTCTCTCGAAAAGGTTAAGCCCAAGACAGCAAGGAAGAAAGTGCCCAAGGTTGTCACTCCAAATGTGACAAGAACTCTCCGGAGCAAAAGAAAGTTGCCAAAGGAGCCTATCACTGACTTGCCTAGGAGGAAGAGTGCAAGACTAGCCTTCAAAGGCAAAGGAAAAGGCAAGGTAGGAGAAGGTCATGAGCATGGAGGTGCATTGGGTGTCATCCCAATCCAAAGAGACGACAGTGATAATGAGGCCCAAATTCTAGAAAACCTTCTAATCCATAGAGAGGGCCAAATTGATGCATTGGAGAATGACCTTCATCGGGCAAAGAACTTCAATCATTTCTTGGAGATCCAAAATAGGCAAATGAGTGTCCATATGGCTGTTTATGAGACACGAGCAATCAAGTACAAGAAAGAAGCTGCTAAAGCCCAAGCAAGGATAGATGAGATTGTAGGTGATTTTGATGAAAGTGAAGAAGAGGACCAGCCTAGGCGAAAGAAGCCTAGAACCATAGGGCTTAAAAGAGCCCTTGAAAAGCAAAAGGAAGAAGAACAAGCCTTTCTTCAATCCACTCCCCTCACTGCACTACTTGAGCAAGAGATTGAAAGCAATAAGGAGGCATGTCTTGAAAGAGCCAATAACCATTTGGAGAGGAAGCTTGAGAAGGAAAACAGGGATTTAGAGCTGCAAAGGAGAATGACAAAGCATTATCAAAAGCTAAATCAGTTTGCTCAGCGCAAGTTAAAGGTCGCCCAAGAGAAGCTAAAGGAGGTTAAAGGAAAGCGCCCGGCATGAAAAGAGAAGAAGGACACATCAGGACTTGAAATTTTGGCTTTATTTTTGGAGCATGTTGCTAAGGACCCTTGAGGGTCATGCACACCGATTTTGGGCACATTTTGACAATTTTTGGTTTTTTGGCATTTTTGAGTTTTTGGTCAAAACTCATGAAATTCGCCATTTCATTTTGAGAATGGTATCATTGGATGCCATAATTTCATGAGCTCACCCTCAGTGATTTTTAGGACATTTGGAGATCATTTGCTTCCCCGAAATGGCGAAAAATGCTCGCTTTTTGCACACTCTGCCCGGTCTATCAACAGACTGTAATTTTCTGGCTTTTTACACACAGGTTCAGTTTTGGAGAACTTCCAAGCATCAGATTGAGAAAATTTTAGTTGTTTCGGAAAGTAGACACTCATATCTTTCCAACGAGCTATCATGAGCCTCATTTCAACATCGGGAAAGCTACCAAATGTTTCCGGCAAGTCAGGGGACCTTTTGTTGATATAAATTTTGAATATTTTTGTAATTTTTGAACCTCTAAAATCTGCTTTTTCCAAATGTGCGTTTAGCTATTTTTGCACATGAAAAATGATGCAAAGTAAATATATTTCCCATTTTTAGCATTTTTTAGATATTTTATGAGATATTTTTGTGCCTTGGGCTTTGCAAAGCCTCAAGGACAAGATTAGATATTTTGATTAGGCCAATAGGATGGCAAGTTGAACCATGAGGTTTTCCTCACTTTGGCCTATTTATTCCAAAGGCTTTCATTGTAAAACAAGGCTGAACTTGAGAAAAGAAACAATATATGGTCATATAAGCTTTGGAAGAAATACTTGTCTTATGCTTTTGGATTGCCTCTTGGATGCTCTTGGATGAATGAAGAAGGATTGTTGTTGGATTCCATGACTTGGTAGAATGGTATAGTGTCTCTTGCTTTGTTGTTGTCTTCTAGTTTTCATTCATGAATACATCTTTCTTGCTTGCTATAGATCAATAGAGAACAAATTTGAGATATGCCCATGGAGGCACCTCAAATTTCCTGTTTCTTCATAGCTTCTTTGTTTTCTTCTTCCTAAGTAACATTAAAGAATTCTTGATTGCTCTTTAATACTTAGGATATTGTTACTTGTTTCATTCATAGTTCTATGCATGCTAAGTATGACTTACGGTACGCCCTTCTTACCTATGGCTAGCTATAGTTCCATCCATGAAATTTCTCTTTGACTGATTAGATTATCATTTTGTTTGAACCAAGGAGGCCTAGTTTCGATCTAGCCCTTTGCCTAAAACTATGCAAATCTTGTTGTTCAAAGTGCCCAATAACTTGAAGTGTTGTGTTTAGGCATTCTAGCATAGTAAGTTAAGTTGTTTGTCTTTCTTAAGTGTTTTCCCCAAAGTCTTATAGCCATTTCCCAAAGTTAGAGGGTCTTATACTTCTATGCATGGCTTGAATATTTATTTCTATGTATTGATTAGCTTATAGTTACATTTTGCATGATTAATGGTTTGCCCTACCATGTTTATGTTATCTATTGAACTAGTTATGCGTGAAACTCTTTGTTGTTCACAAACTTGATTTACTACTCCATTTTGCCAAAGATCCTTTTCACTCAATCAAATCTGTCTTCGAATAACCCTAGTATCACTGTGCTTCCAGTTTTTTACCTTTTCGACCCTGGTTGTCCTGATCCGACATCTTGCCTCAGCTATACCTCCTTAGCCCTATCCCCTGCCAACTTAAAACATTAATACAAAAAACTTACTTCATAACTAGCCTAAAATCGTAATTAAAATAAGAAAACTACGTATACCCTTACACATATAGAGAGAGCCCTCTCTGAGTCCAGGAAGGCTAGGTCCTTGGGCTCCAAAGCTTGATTTGATGTTACACTGTCATTTGGCTTTCCAATCAGCCAAATCACGGGAACCTAACATAATGGCGATCACGATGGGACTTATTGAGTACATGACAGTCTAGCAAACTCTTATAGATTCTTTAGTCCTTCAAACATTTAACTTATACCATCATCCTTTAGAATCATTTAGAGTAAACTCTCTGTTTCACCATCTTAGCAAAGTGATGAATTAGGTTTATAACACTCTTACATACTAGGCTGCACATAAAGAACTCAGATAAACCCCAAAAAACTCCCTTATATTTGTTTTTGTAAGTATTGGTGGTGGACCATACACATATACCTCAAAACAATTAAAAATCCACCTGGCGACTCCACTAGCCTCCAGTAGGCCTTACTATTTTACCGAACTCTAGGTTACTATCCAATTGAGCCACCTCATCGCCACTCTAACATAATGGCGATCACGGTGGGACTCTGAGTGTTAAACAACTTAGTTTCCCTAAAATATTTAGAGGCCTTAAGAATACTATTTGATTGACTTATCCCACCGCTCCCTAACATAAATGGCAATCATGGTGGGACTTTGAGTCAAACCATCCTAGGCATCCCTTAGGAACTCTCAAAATCTCAATCAAACTTAGAAGAATAGAATCTAGTTGTCTCACCATCCAGCAAATGATGAATGTTTATAGGAAACTTTCCAAACCTGGGGTCACATTTAAAATCAGAAAACCCCAAAACTCCCTTAGATTACTTTTGTCAATACCGGTGGTAATTCATGCATATATATCTCAAAAAAACCGAGTTCCACCTGGTGCAACTGACCAGTCAGTAGGCCTTACTATTTTACCAAACTCTAGGTTACTATCTAATCAACCTATCCCATCGCTCACTAACATAGTCGGAGATGGTGGGAGATTGAGTACATGACAGTCTAGCAAACTCTTATAAACTCTTTGGTCCTTTAGATACTTAAACAAGAAAGCAGTCCATAAAATCATTCTGAGTAAAATATTTTTGTTCTCGTCACCCTAGCAAAGTGCCGAAGCAAGTTTAGAATACTTTAGACAAACCATAAGCTACACATAAACTTAGAAAAACCCCAAAACATTTCTAGATTGGCTTTATCTTAGTTATCAGTGGTGGACCATAGTTTTCATAAAATCCACCTGGCGACTCCACTAGTTCATCCTTTTAGTTTTGACCATCCTTCACTTTAGTATAACCTTAGAGAGGTCATCCATCCAAAGCTTTCACAAATACCACCCTCTCTAAAACTCTAGACTCAAAATCTGGCTTCACGAAGAATTTACACCAGATCTCACCCAGACCCAAATCCCCCTGTCATAGTAGATGACCCAGAGAAGATTCTGTGGCAAGTTTCCGAAACTGACAATCTAGCTACCGATAGGTCCATCCGTAAAACAAGATCAATACCTGAAAATCTCACTATCTTACCAGATTCACCTTCTGAATTAGAGTCAGCAAAAACTCTTTTTAGAAGCAAATCACATAATAAGATAAACTCTGTCGATCTTGAACCCCTAGACCTGCCACAGAGTCCTAGTAGAGAAACCTCACCTTCCACACCCCCCGACTCTCAGCTTCTCCATCACTTTGGCTCATACCATCCCAGATCTGCTCAAAACCAGGTCATTAGCCCAAATAATTCTGCCACACCTATCCAAACCACTACTGTTCAAACCACCTCAGCCCATCCCACAAGCCCTCATCTTGTACATCATCCATTATCTCCCGTCATGGCAGCCTAGTATGCACCTTTGGTGTTGCCACTACCTTTGGCTCCTCTCCCAAATAAATATCAAGACAAGATCCCACACATCACCGGAGAAGATACTGCCATAGCTCAACAACATGTAAGTAGGATTAGCGATGCTTTTGAATACCTAGAAGTACAAGACGAGACTGTCAGAATGAGAATATTCGCCCAAAGCCTAGGTGGAGAACCCAAAACATGGTTCAAAAGCTTTCCTCCAAACATCATCCACAACATCCCAGAACTATGTCAAGTCTTCAAAAATAGGTGGGAAGTCCGAAAGAACCCTATTCAAATCCTGTTAGAATATAACAACCTAAAACGTGAAAATGGGGAAAGTGTCCAGGCACACTGCACTAGGTTCAACAGTGTGTATAATTCCCTCCCACCTCACTTCAAACCCCCACTTGGTTTAGCCTTAGAGAAATTCCCCGAGGGTTTTGATCCAGACATGACATACCATCTAAGAGACAAAGATCCCCCTACCCTAGAGGAAATGCAACAAGTAGCCATAAAAGCAGAAGCAAACTTAGCATAAAAAAGAGCTAGGACTAGATCAGAAAGAAAAGTCACATATAGAGATGAGGTCTTCACTTCATCTCCTTCCCTAGATCCTAGAATAGATGACTTAGTCAATACCATGGCCAAAATGTGGGAAAGGATAAATGAAAAGGCCCCTGTTAGGGACAATCAACCAAACCCTCCAAACAAAAACTGGAACCAAAATTTTAGGAGGGAGCAGCCTCAAAACAGACCAAGGGAGAATGATCACCAAATTTGAACTTCCTTCAACGAGAATTATGTTGATGAAGAAGATAGGGATACTGAAACCATTGATGAAAATCAGTGGAATCTCATAGGTTCTGATAACGAGAGTGAGGTTTACCTCACAGAAGAAGAGCACGAGTTATGCTCTCCAGGTCGGGACGAAAGCAACTATGAAGATCTCAAAGATCCTGCCATAGACTTTCATAATTCCATTACAGAATATCACAGGCAGTATAACCTTAGAAGCAGAAATAACCAAGACCGATCCAAAAAGGGTAGTCTTGACATTACTAAAACCTCTGACACCATCCTTAAAAAGGCTATGGATAGCAACACAATTATGGCCAAGAAAATTGACCAAAACAAAGATAAAGCTATTCAAACAAGTCTTGACTTAGATACTCCTAATACCTCTACAAAAATCCCCAAGGTGACTATGTCAAACAAAGTCCCGAACCAGAGTCAGCAAATTAAGAGCATAGAAAAAGTCATGTCCAAAAAAGTTGAAACAAATCTATCCATACCCCAAATTCCTTTTAGTTTCGAAGGGGAGATTTCCAAAATAAAAATTACCATACACCTTACTGAGCTAATAACTATAGATAGGTATAGATCTCAAATATTCAAAGTTTTTGACATAAGAAGTGAGGCAGATACTTTAAATCTAACTGACAACAAACCTGAGCTCTTATTCGGCCCAAAGATAGAAGGTCAATACCAAGAAGGATCTATTCCCCCTTTCTATGTGAGTTTGAACATACGGGACAAGATATTACATAATGCCATGTTAGATTCTGGTGCCTTCCATAACCTCATGCCTAGAGCAGTCATGGAAAACTTGGGACTAGAAGTAACTCAGCCTTACAAAAACCTGTATTCCTTTGACTCAAGTCAAGTCGAATGTTTAGGTCTAATAAAGGACCTAGATTTTGCTCTAACACAGCTACCAGCTAAAAAATTAGTCATGGACATAGTAGTAGCCGATATCCCTCCTAAATATGGAATGCTACTATCAAGGGCTTGGGCTACCAAAATACAAGGTAATCTCCAAATGGATATGTCATTCGCTACCATCCCTGTTTTCAACCAGACTAAGAGATTATAGCGAGAGATCCACATGAAATACATGGTTAGTAACCGGAATAATCCGAACAGCACTCCCATTTATTCCATTCATTCCAATTTAGATTCTTTTATCTTATATAATGAAAGTGATGTGGACAAGCAGATAATAGAAAATGAAGAGGTTTTCAAACCGTCAGAAACACACTTCCCATTACTGAAAATGGAAGCCAATGACCAAAACACCAAGAAACCTGAAAAAAGCTTAGTATCTTGTATGAAAAGGAAGCTCTTTGGATTATAATTTTTGATGGTTCGTGTGGCAAAACTGGTTCAGGGGCCAGTATCTGGATACACAATACTAATGAAGGTCATTCTTTCAGATTAGAATTCCAATGTACTAATAACATTGCAGAATATGAGTCCCTTCTCATTGGTCTGCACATACTTAAGGATTTAGGCGCCAAAAAAGTATCAACCTAGGGAGATTCAGAACTTGTAATCAGGAAAATCAAAGGTGAATATTCAACAAAAAACCCAAGACTAAGGGAATACAAGAATGCAACTTTAGACATCCTCAAAACCTTCGAGAAGTATGAACTCACTTATATCCCTAGGATTCAAAATATTCTAGCAAATGAACTCACCTTCGCTGCAAGCAATGGCCAAACACCATGTTTAAATGAGCAATATAGCATTCAGGTCAAACATTGCCCTACTGTACCAGATAATATCAATCATTGGAAAATATTCAAAGATGATGATCAAATTAATGACTTTTTACAATCTAGGAATGAATTTGAAGAAACCAGGAAAGATTTAGAAAATGAATAAAAGGAATATAGCCACAATCAAGACCAAGAGCTAAACCTACCTTCTTGGATAGGTTTGAACCTGATAGATCCTTCATCTAGAACTGAGATAGGAGAAGACATTGATCCAAGAGAACTCGAAGGCTTACGTTGTGAAAATGACACCATACCCAGAGGGCTTGCACCTCTAGAAGAATTGTTTGATTTTAACGATGTGGCCAAAAATCCAAAAATGGAATCCACTGAGGTCGACGTAGAAGAATATAACATAGGAAGCTCGGAGGAACATAGAAAGGTCAAACTATCCAAAACCCTTCCACCTCACATAAAACATAAATACATTGAGTTGTTTAAAGAATTTAAAGATGTGTTCGCATGGGGATACCAAGATTTGAAATCATACGACACAAGCATCATCCAACATAAAATCCCCCTCAAAGAAAACCAAAAGCCTTTCAAACAGAAGTTAAGAAGGATAAACCCAGTATTACTACCTTTGGTTGAAAAGGAAATAAAAAAGATGTATGATGCTGGGATAATAGTATCTCTCCGATACTCTAAGTGGGTCACAAATATAGTATCAGTTAGGAAAAAGAATGGAGAGATCAGACTCTGTATAGATTTTAGAAACCTAAATAGGGCTTGTCTAAAAGACAACTATCCTCTGCCCAAAATGGACCACATACTTTAGAAGGTAGTAGGTTGTAAAAGAATCTCATTGCTTGATGGTTTTTCTGGTTATAACCAAGTGCTGGTTTACCCCACTGATCAACATAAAACAACTTTCACCACACCTTGGGGCACTTTTATGTACGTTAAAATACCTTTTGGATTGATGAATGCTGGCGCCACATTTCAAAGAGCCATGGACATAGCCTTCTAAGAAGACATAGGTGTTTTCATAGTCATATATCTTGACGATATAATGGTATATTCTAAATCAGATGAAGAACACCTAGTAGACTTAAGAAAGGTTTTCAACAAATGCAGAAAATATGGTTTATCCCTAAACCCCAAGAAAACACTTTTCGGTCTAGAAGAAGGAAAACTCCTAGGTCACATTATTTCAGAAGAAGGAATAAAAATAGACCCCCAGAGAATCGAAGGCATATTGCAAATAAGTCGCCCCAGAAACATAAAGGAGTTGCAGTCCTTTATCGGAAAGATAAATTTCTTGAGAAGATTCATCCCAAACCTTGCCGAGCTCCTGAAAGATATCACAAATATGTTGAAAAAAGAGGTCGGGGTTAAATGGACTATAGAAGCCAAAAAATATTTTGAACTAATTAAAAGGGCCTTAACTAAAACACCAGTATTGATAAGTCCTGATTTCACCAAATATTTTTACATTTTTTCATTTGCCTCGGAACACACAATAGCTGCTGTATTGTTACAAAACAATGCAGCTGGGCAAGAGCAACCCATTGCCTTTTTTAGCAAATCCCTGAGAGATGGTCCCTTGAAATATAACATCATGGAAAAACAAGCATTTGCATTAGTAAAAGCACTAAAAGATTTCCGAGTTTACATCTTGCATTCTCATGTCGTAGCTTTTGTCCCTAATACTTTCGTCAAGGACATTCTGAATCAAGATCCCGATGGTAAAAGAGGAAAATGGTTCGCTATCATCTTAGAATATGACTTAGAAATCTGACCTACCAAACTAGTTAAAGGACAAGGACTCGCCAGGCTAATGGATGAAACCAACCTCCAAGCTTTAGATATAAATTTTGTTGATGCCTTAGAAGAATAGGAAGAATGCACACTCCCTCCTATTGATCAAATGTTTCTGGATTCACCTTGGTATGCAGATATTCTTTATGTATTGTCTTATCTAAATGCTCCTCTGACTTTATCAAAAACAAAAGCAAGATTTATTAAACAAAAATCTTTAAAGTTTTGCATTATAGATGGTCTTCTGTATTGGAAAAATCCCACTGGTATGTTGCCTAAATGTTTGCTTGAGTCTGATGCAGAGAAAATTATGCGTGAAATGCACGAAGGGGAATGTGGGGGCCATCTTTACTGGAAAAACACAACAAAAAAAATCCTTAGAGCCGGTTATTATTGGCCTACCTTATTCCCTGACACTCACAAACTAGTTATGACATGCCATAAGTGTCAAATTTTTTATGGCAGAAAAAAGCTTTTACCTTTGCCCTTACATCCCATCATAGTGGAAGGACCCTTCCAGCAATGGGGTCTAGATTTCATCGAGGAAATTCACCCCTCCTCATCTGCTCAACATAAATGGATCCTCACAGCCACTAACTACTTCACCAAATGGATATAAGCCATACCCTCCAGGAATGCCACCGATTCAGTCATCATCAAGTTTCTAGAAACCAATATCCTATCTAGATTTGGCTGTCCTAGAAAGATCATTACAGACAACACCGCTGCCTTCTCCTCCAAAAGAATGGTTGACTTCTGTTACAAATATCACATTTCATTAGGACATTCCACAGCTTATTATCCTCAAGGTAATGGTTTAGATGAGTCTTCTAACAAAATCCTAGTCAACATCATCAAAAAAATTCTTGAACAAAATAAAAAATCATGGCACGGAAAGCTAGTACATGCACTATGGGCCGATAGACTAACCACCAAAAAATCCATAGGTATGTCTCCTTACCAACTAGTTTATGGCATAGATGCCATTTTCCCAACATCTTTAGGGGTTCCAATGATGAAACTATTTCAGGAAATTAAAATAGAAGAAAATGACATGCAAAGGAGGGTAAATTAGACTATCCATTTATAGCAAACCAGAAAAGAAGTTTACCAAAGGGCTCAGTTAGCGCAAGACAAAATAAAATAGATTTTTGACAGGATAACTAAGGAAAATTATTTTCAAATTGGGGACAAAGTGTTAAAATGGGATTCCATAAGAGAAGACAAAGGTAAACATGGTAAGTTTGAAAATTTATGGAAAGGTCCTTACATCATCAGCTCAATCAGTGGAAACAATGCCTTCTTCCTACAAGAACCTGATGGGACTGAAGCTTTTGGAGGTCCTGTAAATGGCAGGACATTAAAGCATTATTTCTGTCAAGAACTCCAGTTCTAAGTTTAAACATCTTCATTCATTGTATATACCACTGTCTGAAAAATAGATCAATAGAAAAGTCAAAAACACTAAAAGATAGAAAAGAGGGCGGTTGAAAAATAGGAAAAAGCCCCATGCTCCAAAAAACAGTCTTTCGGAAAGCGCGCAAGTCTAAATGCCGCTACTAGTACTCAAGTGTCTTGTTCAGCTATCTAGCCTAATCATAGTTGAACATGTTTAAATTTAAATTGCTGATAAGTTAGTGAGTGAAAAAGATGGTCAACATTGTGTAAGATTGACTTATCAAAGAGAGTAGATTAGGAAAAGATACTAGTTCCACACGCCCAAAATAGAACCAAAGAGAGAAGCGCGGGATGGAAAACACATTATACCTCTTAGCCCCATTTTTCTAGATTTCCATTTTATGCAAAATAATATTTGTGTTCAGCTTGTCTCTATGCCGCAAATGCATGAAAAATCAGACTGTCTAATCCTGATTTGATCTCTTTTAAATTTCATGTTTTAGATTAGAGAACAAAATCCTGTCAAACAGCTTAATCTTGACAGTTGATCTAGCGTAGGTAGAGTAATGAAGGAGTTCATCATTTTAATCTGAACTCCCGACAGATATAAGTGTAGAAATAGATAGGTTCATTTTGCAAAAATAAAAATATGTTGTCAAAAGGCTGCTAGTTCAAAATGCGCCAAAAAAGAAGGAAATTTTTTTAGGAAAGATAGTGGGGTAGGTAGAAATGTCATTGATGCTAATCATGCTGTCACTTTTTTAGAAATGGCATCAAAGAAGAATGAAATATTGCGCCAATGGGTAAGGCACTGGTCTTCATAAGCTAGAGATCTAAAATTCTGGACACCTCCTGAAAAGGAGCTGCCCTCCCCAAATGGAGCCACTGTTAGTCATCGGTATTTTTTACTTGTTAGTGATGACTAGTTCTCACAACCAAGTTTTCTAGCAGCTGATCCAAAAAATTGGTCATATTTGCCAGCTGGGAAAACACCCATAAAACTTTTTCTCCCTCCTACTTTTCAGTCCGCCCATGACAAGATGAAACCCCATTATCAAATCCTACCTAGCCTCAGCCATACTAGTTTGCCCATCAGCCCTAAAAGGACAATCCAAATATATTCAAAAACCCCCCTAAGTTAGGAAGTGGCGCTTTAAGGCATTTCACCCTTAGCAACCATCAAAGAGCCAAAAAACCTCCATCTGCTATAGACCAGTCACAACAGACCTCCCACCCTGCTAATAAAGTTAGTCACAACCCTAAGTCGCACCACTTATACACCCTTAAGTCTCAGCAATACATAGACCATGATCTCGAGCTGATTTTGGGTGTTTTACAGTGTTTAATGGATTTTACAAGGACAAGAAACATATCAGCATCTTAGAAGACAATTTCTTGGCTCCACATGAGAAGACAACTACTTCTCAATGTGATCATAAGCCTAAGATGCATCTGCAGGGCAAAGAGTTATTCATCAAACTCTTGCAGCCTCATTCACAGTCTGAAAGGACAGCAGAAGAAAAGCAACACTGTCAAGAAGTTGTTGAATAAGTCCTGGATAAGAACCTCCTTCATTTATAAGCAGAGGGTTAAGGTGCCTCCTTCATCTATAAGCAGAGGGCGATGGCCAAGGTTTGACTTGAAAAGTTGCAGCTCACTGTAAGACAGATTTGTTTTAATAAACAGTGAGACAGTAACACAGTTTTTCTGAAGCAAAGTAATGATTGCAGGCAGAGGTAAAGGCATTAATGTTTTCAAGCTTGTTTGCTTGCCATCATATATAAGAGGAACCCTTGTCAAGCAGGCTTATCAAACAATCTTCAGATTTGTCGCCAAGTAGAGGGCCTCCTTCATTCACAAGCAGAGGGCCAGGGCATTGACTTTTTTCAAAGTTTGATTGATCAAAGATGAAATGGTAAGACACCAAGAAGGAAAGCAGGGGTGCCACTGCAAATCAAGTGGGTCAAGCTTATCTCTTAACAAGATTTTCTCAAAGGACAGTCTACAGCTCCAACAAAACAAAATTTGAAGAATGGTTGATGAAGTGAGTCATTGCACAGGCGAAAGAACTAATGATGATTATGTTTTAAAAGTACCGGTCTCTCTACTCATAAAGGTCTCTGTCAAATATGCTTATCATAAATACAAAGTAGCTGGCTCATTTCCTCTAAGATGCAATTCAACTAAACTCATTGTCTATGACATGCAAAAAGGGACTCTAGCATACTTTCAGATTCTGGAGAGAGTTTAAAAACAGATATAAACCTGTTCATCATAAAAATTCCAAAGGGACCATATCAATACATTTAGAGTAAAAAGAGGTCATGGCATGTGGCAAAGGTTCTGAATAGGCTGCTCTTCAGAAAAGGGGTGAAATTAATAAGAATTCCTCTCCTTTGTTCAAAATTCAAATCTACAACCTCATCCCCGTTTCATATCCTTGAAAACCAAAGCCGGACTGGCTTAGAAATCTGAGGATAAGTTAATGTTTCTAGGGTTGGGTGACCTTTTGTAAAAAAGATTTGCGCTTACAGCATACAACAAACTTGTTATCCACAGCCAAAAGGGATTTATCGCTTATCAACAAATGGTCTTTACCATTATAGCACATATCCAAAAGCAAAGTATCGGGTTATGTTTTGATGAAGTTTCAAATTTGAATTTAAAATCAAAGTTTTTTCAAAACTGTTGAATAAAACCTCTCCAAATCAAATGTTAAAGAACCGTTTGATTGTTGCCTTCCAAAAGGTCAAGTACCGTGGCACATTCATTTTTGTAAACATCTAAAGCACGAACGGAGCCCCTTTGCTGCCATCGAGATCAGAGAAAAGTGTTTGAGCAAAAAATCACAGGTTTTAGGGCTTTTTGAACTGCGCGGCGTGCCTGTAGAGGTGCGCGGCACGCTCAGAGACAAAAATACACGGGCGTATAACTACCACACGGCGCGCCTGTGCACTTGGGTCCTGTCGGCCCGACAGGTGACCCGACACCAGTTTTTGCGCGTCACTCTTTCTTCTAAACGCGTCACACATATGTTTGGCCTCCAACACACCTTCAAATCACCTACAAAGCTGCTCAAACATTTCAAAAGGCCTTTCATCGAGTTGTAGAGGTATTTTCATGTACTCCCCTTGGTTTTCAAAATTGCTAAAGTGCTGTAAGGGATTAAAAAACCACAGTTTGAGTTTATGGTAGAAAACAAAATTTGCTATTTCATATTGGCTAGAGGTGAATCTTTAAAAATGATTGAGTTTGCATTAGTGTGAATAGCCATGAAGCTGCCCTCAAACTATGATGAAGAAAGGAGAAACAAGGGGTTGTGAAAAAATAACACTGTAGGTCTATGTTCCAAAAAATAGTAGCCATCCTATAAGCATTTTTCAAAAGGTTTCCTCTGTGGGTTAAAAAGAAATGCAGTGTTCGTGACCTGGCCATCCCTTAAAGCATAGTCAATGAGAAAATCTCCCATTACAGTTGCAGGGTGCGTGGCTAAAACTGGGATGAAAAATAGTAGGTCAGTTTGCAAAAATAGTGATCATTAAATGAGCTTTTGTGACCTTCCAAAGGTATCCTCTGTTTGAAAAAGGGACAAGGGTGGTGTTGTGACCTTCCATTCCACAAAGTGTCATCAGTGAATGAAGCCACCCTTGCATTCATAGATGTTTTTGTCAAAACTGGTATGAAGGGACAATAGAGTATAAAGAAGGCAGTTTTTTGTGAGAGGAGTTTCTTATGGTTTGAATGATACAAGATTGTTTGTGACATCATAAAAACACAACAAGCTTTGCCACCTTGCCCTATGTACAAGTGACTTTTTACTATGTGAATGCATTTTGTGATTGACTGCGTTTATGATTGTTGAATCCACTGGTGGAAAAGCACACCAAAGGAGCAGTAATTTGTCTAAGAAGGAGTTTATTGTGATTAAATGCTACAGAACTTTGTTAATACCTCAGAAACAAAATAAGCCTTGTTAACCTATCTTATAAACAGTGACTTTGACTATGTGTATACACTCTGGTTGACTGAGTATATGGTGTAGACTTGATGGGTTGAGTTGCATACCAAGAAGAGAGCAGGATTTTGAAATTAAGGAGATTGTGGTTTTTTACCTGGGTCAAAAACACAAGAACATATTGTTGTCCTCAAAACATCAAAAGGCTGGGTGTCCTTCCACATGAAATATCACTTTTGACTGTCTATCTTTATTTGACTGTGTTTTTCTTCTAAAAAGTCTACTTATTGAATTTCATATTAAGGGGAAAGGGAGCATTCTGAAGGAACAAGGATCTCACACCAGAGAAGAGCATTTTCACACTATATTTGAAATCATTTGTTGCTTACAGCAAATTGACAGGCTAGGACAGAGTGTTGTTTAAAGAAGGCATTTCAAAGATTTTAAGGCAGTGTGGTGTTTCAAAAATGCATCTAGCCCAAGATGCCGCCCAGGCAAGATAGAAGAAGTGGGTTACACAAGAGATATGAGCCAATTTCTATCGAGGAAGTCAATGCACACCCATCTATCCTATTCAATTTTCATGAGGTGGGGTTTTTGGATTTCTTCCAGAGGGTACAAGAAGTCAAAAGTTTCTCGCCTTTAACACATTTGTGCGCCTTGAGGTTCAAAGACAAACATTTTCAAGTGGCAGGCCTTGATTTCAAGTTCTCCCCGAGGTCTGTATCCAAGGCCAGTAAAATCCCATACATTGGCGAGAAATGGTTCAAGCAAGCCTATTTAGACTTGGATGACTACAAACCCTTCCTCAAGCCCGAGCATAGAGAAGCATGCACTGCTATTTTCCCTTTCTCTCATCTTCTATCCAGGTATGCTCCTCTTATGAAGATTATAATGAAGTATTTCACTTGTGAAGGGAGATTCTCCCGAGTTTATGCATACCACATCCGACTGTTGATGCACTTCAAAAGAAACAAGCAACTCAATCTTACTTACTTCTTGTGCAAAAGTATTGATAAAATGGCGTCCTCTGTCCAGAAGAAGCCTCCATCACAGCAAGTAGCTTCTCTATTCCATCATTCTCTGATTAAAATCATCATCCTTCACCAGCTGGAGAAGAAAGAGGTTTCTTGGGATGTTTTCATTAGTAACCCAAATTTCTCCACTGTCCCTCTGGTCCATACATCTCCCACATCGCCTACTCATTGCCCCTTGTCTTCCTCTAGCAAACCTACTCCTAGAAAGCTCAGATTCACTACAGAACAGTCAAAAATGCATGGAGAAGGAGAGGTAAGTGGACAACAAGAAGAAAAGGGACATGAACAGGAAGAAAGTGATGAGGAGCAGCATCATAACAGTGGTGAAGGAAAACAGTAGCAAGAGCAAGAAGAGGAGAGTGCTGAACAACAACAATTCAGTGAGGAAGGACAGCAGTTTGGGCAACAGTTTGAGTAGCAGCTTGAACCACAAAATGAATAGGAAATTGAAGCACAACAACAGTATGATTTTGGTGATCAAGGGCAGCAGGAATTGGAGACAGAGCAACATCATGACATTGAAGAGCAGGGGCAGCCTAAAGAAGACACACAACAATCTCATCATGATGCACAACACCCTCCTCAAGATACACAGCAGCCTCAAGAGGATAGGAAAATTCAAGAAGGTGACAAACAAGATGACAAAGGCAAAGCAATCATGCCTTCCTCTCCCGAAAAGGTTAAGCCCAAGACAAAGAAGGTTAAAAGTGCCCAAGGTTTTCACTCCAAATGTGACAAGAACTCTTCTGAGCAAAATAAAGTTGCCAAAGGAGCCTATCACTGACTTGCCTAGAGGAAGAGCAAGACTAGCTCTCTCAAAGGCAAAGGAAAAGGCAAGGTAGGAGAAGAGCATGAGCATGGGAGGTGCATTGGCTATCATCCCAATCCAAAGTGATGACAGTGATAATGAAGCCCACATTCTGGAAAACCTTCTAATCCATCGAGAGGGCCAAATTGAAGCATTGGAGAATGACCTTCATCGGGCAAAGAACTTCAATCATTTCTTGGAGATCCAAAATAGACAAATGAGTGTCCATATGGTTGTTTATGAGACACGAGAAATTAAATACAAGAATGAGGCTGCTAAAGCACAAGTAAGAATAGAGGAGCTCATAGGTGATTTTGACAAGGATGAAGAAGAAGACCAGCCTAGACGGTAAAGGCCTTGAACCATAGGGCTTAGAAGAGCCCTTGGAAAGCAAAAGGAAGAAGAACAAGCCCATCTTCAATCCGCTCCCCTCACTGCACTACTTGAGCAAGAAATTGAAAGCAATAAGGAGGCATGGCTAGAAAGAGCCAATAAACATTTGGAGATGAAGCTTGAGAAGGCAAACAGAGACTTGGAGCTGCAAAGGAAGATGACACAACACTATCAAAAGCTAAATCATTTTTCCCGGCGTAAGCTAAAGGCCACTCAAGAGAAACTGAAGGAAGCAAAGGGGAAGCGCCTAGCACGGAAAAAGAAGAAGGGCACATCAACACTCGACATTTTGGCTTCATATTCGGAGCATGTTTCCAAGGACCCTTGAGGGTCATGCACACCAATTTTGGGCCCATTTTGACAACTTTTGGTTTTTTGGCATTTTTGAGTTTTTGATCAAAAACTCATAAATTCTCCATTTCATTTTGAGGATTCATCAAGGGAGGAAAATGATATCATTGGATGCCATAATTTCATGAGCATGCCCTCAATGATTTTCAGAACATTTGGAGATCATTTGGCCCCTCAAAACGGCGAAAAAGGCTCTCTTTTTGCACACTCTGCCCGGTCTATCAGCAGACTGCAATTTTATGGTTTTTTACACACAGGTGCATATTTGGAGGACTTCCAGGCATCAGATTAGGGAAATTTCATTTTCTCTGGAAAGTAGACACTCAGAGATTTCCAACGAGCTATCATGAGCCTTGTTTCGACACTGGGAAGGCTGCCAAATGTTTCCGGCAAGTCGGGGGACCTTTTGCTAATGAAAATTTGAAGTATTTTTGTAATTTTTGAACCTCTAAAATCTGCTTTTTCCAAATGTGCGTTTAGCTATTTTTGCACATGGAAAATGATGCAAAGTCAATATATTTCCCATTTTTAGCATTTTTTAGATATTTTATGAGATATTTTTGTGCCTTGGGCTTTGCAAAGCCTCAAGGACAAGTTTAGATATTTTGATTAGGCCAATGAGGATGCAAGTTGAACCATGAGGTTTTCCTCACTTGAGCCTATATATTCCAAAGGCTTTCATTGTAAACAAGGCTGAACTTGAGAAGAGAAACAATATATGGTCATATAATATTTGGAAGAAATACTTGTGTTATGCTTTTGGATTACCTCTTGGATACTCCTAGATGAATGAAGAAGGATTGTTGTTGGATTCCATGACTTGGTAGAATGGTATAGTGCCTCTTGCTTTTTTGTTGTCTTCTAGTTTTCATTCATGAATACATTTTTCTTGCTTGCTATAGATCATTAGAGAACAAATTTGAGATATGCCCATGGAGGAACCTCAAATTTCCTGTTTCTTCATAGATTCTTTGTTTTCTTCTTCCTAAGTAACATTAAAGAATTATTGACTACTCTTCAATACTTAGGATATTGTTACTTGTTTCATTCATAGTTCTATGCATGCTAAGTATGACTTACGGTACACCCTGCTTACCTATGGCTAGCTATAGTTCCATCCATGAAATTTCTCTTTAACTGATTAGATTATCATTTTTTTTGAACCAAGGAGGCCTAGTTTCGATCTAGCCCTTTGCCTAAAAGTATGCAAATCTTGTTGTTCAAAGTGCCCAATAACTTGAAGTGTTGTGTTTAGGAATTCCGACATAGTAAGTTAAGTTGTTTGTCTTTCTTAAGTGTTTTCCCCAAAGTCTGATAGCCATTTCCCAAATTTAGAGGGTCTTATACTTCTATGCATGGCTTGAATGTTTATTTCTAAGTATTGATTAGCTTGTAGTTACATTTTGCATGATTAATGGTTTTCCCTACCATTTTTATGTTATCTATTAAACTAGTTATGCTTGAAACTCTTTGTTGTTCACAAACTTGATGTCCATTTACTCCATTTTGCCCAAAGATCCTTTCTACCTTGAATCAAATCGGCCCTTCAATAGCCTTATATCATCGTCTTATAGCTTTCTTGACCTTTTCAACCCCATAGCCTAGTTGATCTGACATCTTTTTACCTATCTTATATCTTTGATCAGTTTCATCCCTCACAACTTAAAAAAACGAAAACCAAATACTTACTTCATAACTAGCAAAAATCAGAACAAAATAAGCAAACACACAGATATCACTTACACATTTAGAGAGAGCCCTCTCTGAGTCCAGGAAGGCTAGGTCCTTGGGCTCCAAAGCTTGGTTTGATGTTACACTGTCATTTGGCTTGCCAATGTAAATTAAACACGGGACCTAACATCCCCCCACCTTCACCTCATGATACTAGTGCATCTAACAAAGAGGGAGATGACAATGAAAAATCAGAAAGTGAGGGCAGTGAGGCTAATGAAACTAAAGAAGAAAACAAAGAGGAAGTAGATATCAGTGAAGATAAGGAAGATGAAACAGACAGTAGCATAAATGATGATGGCAGTCATGATGGAAGTGGAACAAAGAGCCCTGAGGATAGTGAGGATACAAATGAAGAAAGTGGCAAAGATGGAAATGAGGGAAATGAAAATGAGGCAGATAATGATAAAACCCATAGCAGTGAAGATGAGGAAAATGAGGCTAATGTAAATGAGGCAAACAACAGTGCAAAAGAAGGTAGTGAAGAAGATAATGAGGCAGAAAGAAACAGTGCTGATAAGAGCCATGAAGTAGTGAGGATACCAATGATGATGACAGTCATGATGGCAGCAATAATGAAGGTGCTAAAATGATAAAAGTTGAACCTTTTTCTTTGACCTACCAAAGAGGAAAAAGGCATGTGGTTGCTGCCCTCCAGAGGCAAGGGGCCATGCCTTCTACATCAACTAAGCAGCTTAACAAAGGCAAAGAAAAGGTCATGGATGAAAAATAAGAAGACCAGCATGAGACTAAACAATAATTTGAACTCATTCATGTTGACAGTGACGATGAAAATGAGGCAAGGATCTCAAGCATGTTTCTCAAGAGTAGAAATGCCTAAATAAAATATTTGCAAGCCAATCTAGGAAGGGCTAGGAATGTCATTCACTATTATGATAATGAAAACAAGCAGCTAGAGGCACAGAAGGCAATATATGAGGTCAAAGCTATCAGAGCTCAGAAAGAGGCTGAAAAATCCAAGGCCAAGCTAGATGAGGCCTTTTATAGATATGGAGAAACTGATGAAGAAAAAGAACAACATCCTAGGAGGAGGCCAAGAACAATTGGCTTAAAGAAGGCCTTAGCCAAGGAGAGAGAGCAAGAGGCAGCCTTGGTAGAGAAGATCACTCTAAGTGATTTGCTTGCCATGGAGATTGACTATGACCAGGAACCTTGGATTGAAAGGGCTAATATGCACTTAGAGGTTCTATTGGAGAAGACAAAGAGGGACCTATACCTCCAAAAGAAGATGGCAAGGCACTATGCCTTAAGAAGCAAAATTGCAAGGGCCAAGCTCAAAAGATCCCTTGCTAAAATTCAAGCCCTCAAGGAGGAAAAAGGTGAAGAAAACCTTGAAATCCTTGGCGATGCTTCCCTATAGGCATCCCAAACACCATGAGCAAGACAATTTCAAATTTTGGCAAGTTTTTGTAAATTTCGGTTTTTGACTGATTTAAAGTGCCAAGGGCGCAGCGCCCCTAGTGCTGCACTATTTTTTGGGGCACTATTTTGAGGATTGGTTTTAATTTTCAGATTCCTCAGGCCAAGGACATCATGCACACAAAATTTCAGATCATTTGGAGTAGATTTGGTCCTCCAAAAGTACCAAAAACACCCAAAAAACCACCTTTCTGCCCTATTTTTAGAGCTGGCACTACACCCTGAGCAGTCTTGGGAGATTTCGTTTTTGGGCTGGAAAATGGTCAGAAAATGAAATACTAAAGGAAGTTTTGAAAAGTATACTTGAAAATATTTCCAATGAGCTATCATGGAGCTCATTAGGACACCAGGAAGGCCTTCAAAACTAAGCTGCAAGATGACCTATTTTTCCAGTGCAGGCACTACGCCCTTGAACCTCAATGTTGCGCCCTTGCCTACAAAGTCAACAAAACACACTTGAAGATATTTTGGAGTTATTGAGGAGCCTTAAAGTCAGTTTTTGCCAAATTTTGGTGTTAGAAGTTATTTTTCATTTATTACATTAGATATTTTGTGCCTTGGGCCTTGCATGGTATTAATGGACAAAAATGGCATTTATGATGTATTTATGAAATTTTGGAAACCCTAGTTAGGGTTTTGGTCCTCCTTGCTAGTTAAATACAACATTGAGGCCTCATTGTACATGTTGGATGATTATCGAGAAGAAATATCATATATTTGAGATTGAAGAGAAATTGGCTTTGGTTTTTATGGATGGCTTGATTTGCTTGACCATGGAGCAAGCTCACTTGCAGGATTCATGAGCATAGTTAATGGTGATGTGTTCCTTATTCAATACTTGTTTTATTATGTTATCATTTTGTCTCCTCTTTCTCATACAGTAGGACAGAGATTTTAGGTTAAGAAATGTTGTTTAGAGGCACCTTAGCACTATTTGCTTCCTATTGTTTCTATGTTTTCCTCTGCTAGGTCAGATTAGAGAATTCTTAAATGCTCTCTAGTTCCAATTATGTTTTTTTATCTTAAGAATGATTCAATGAAGCAAATGTCAAAATAGTTTTATGGTTATCCTTTCTCTTTTATATAACTTAAACATTGTTTTTGAGGTATTTTACTTTGAAGTATTACTAAATAGGTTTGGATGAAGAGGTCTATGGTTTTCCCTGCTCTTTGCTCATCTTAAATGGTTGCTTTGGAGGTCTCTATAGTTTTATTAAGGAAATTAGGAGTTCCCTGCTCTTTAATATTTACGATATGTTATCTTAAATGTTTTTCTTTGCGTGAAGGTGAAATCACTAGAATACTTACAAGTTTCTTTCCTTCTATGTCTCACTAGATTGTTGTCTTGATGTCTACTTGCTAGCGTTTGGTCAAAGAAGTTATTGGTATGCCCTTTATTTGGTTATTTCTTTATGTATAGTGATTTTAAAGGCTATTCTTGTTAAAGTATTTTTCATAGGATTCTTAACTACCCTTTGCACCTACTATGTTCACAATTTAATGTTTCGCTTCACTCACATAAGATTTTAGATCCATTTGGCTTTGTTAGACTTGCCCTGTAATATACCCTTGACCTATTGTTGCACTTCTCAAGACCTTTGCAAAATCCATATCCCAATGGTTTAAACCTCTCTCACTCTATCTATTGTTCTGGATAACCTACCCAACCAAACAAACAAACAAACAAACCCTAATCCTTATAACTAGCCTAAAATCAAAACCCTAAAAATCTATTAAGTTACATCCTTTACACAAGTATAGAGAGATCCCTCTATGAGTCCAGGAATCTAGGTCTTAGGACTCCAGAGACTGGTTTGATGTTACCCTTGTACATTTGGTCTTTCCAATCTAACAAATTACAGGGACCTAAGATAATGGTGATCACAGTGGGATTTTTGAGTCAGTGACATCCTAAGTATTCCTTAAGACCTCAGAAACCCAAAACCATCCTTAGATTGGTATTTCATTGTTGATGGTGGGAAAAAAAAATATTCCTCAAAACAATTAGTACCATCCACCTGGCGACTCCACAACTCTCAATAATCCTAAAAACTCCACTGGAGGACAAACCTGAAACATGACCAGTCATCCTAGAAAGAGAGAGTATCAAAGCCTAAATTAGATTCAGGAAATTATTGTTTTTATCTGTAACTATGTGTTGTCCTACTTTAAACCTGATCAAGAATACACTGATGAGGTCTGCATTGATCATTATAAACTTCTTAAGCCTAAAAAATCTAAGCCTCAAATTGCATACCGTGTACATACTTATACCCCTATGTATACCCCAGATACATATGTGGAAGACCTAATGAAACATGAGCCTCATTGCTACCTTTCCTTCTCTTTTTGAAACCTCAAACAGTCATAAATATCCTTTTGCACTAACTATACCCACAAAGGTCCCAGACAGATACAAGCCTCTGATTTTACCTCCCATCCTCCAAGCCCTCCTTGCAAATCTTGCAAATAAGCTGCCCGGTTTTGATGGAGAAAATACAAAGATCACCGCTGAAAAACACATTCAAAATCTTGAGGATTTACTTGACCTATTTGAAGTAGGTGAAGATTATGTGTGTATTAGAATGTTTGCCTTATCATTACAAGGAAAATTTAAGAGTTCGTTTAAAGACCTTCTAGCTACAAGAATCAACAATTTTCATCAATTCACTCAAGTCTTCCTAGACAAGTGGGTGGTCATGGGAAATGTTTTTCTCATCATAGAGGAATACAACCATTTAAAAAGACAGTTAGGGGAGAAAATGCAACACTTTTCAGCCAGGTTCAATAAGGTATACCATTCCATTCCTACTAAGATAAAGCCACCCCTAGGATGGGCTCTCTTGCACTACCCAGATGCCTTTAACCCAAAGATGGCATTCCAGTTAAGAGAAAGGGACCCTACAAACCTGGAAGAAATGAAAAATATGGAAGTTGATGTCGAATACAACATGTTGAACAGAGAGGCAAAGTTAAAAGCAATAAAGGAGGCCGAAGTAGATAAAGAGCAACTGATATCTTCGAAGAAAAAGCTAGAGAGATTAACAAATACAGTCAGCAAAATAATGTATCTGATTAGCAAGAAAGAGGAAGAGTACAAAGTTGAGGTTGAAACTGATTATTCAAAACATCCAGTACTATTTTCTTGGGAAGAAAAAAATCAGTTATTTCAATGCAAATATAACTATCAAAACATACTGGTTGAGCAAGGTTGCAAAGAAGAAAATGTAGAAATTTGTCAAGTAAGTACTATATGCCTTCCTACACCTTGTGATTCACTATTAAGAGAGAATTACAAGCAAATTTTAAATAAAAACAAGGAAGAATGCTCTAAAGAATCATTCAGGGAAGAAATGGATGATACAAACCCTTTTTCAAATCCAGAAGTTCTCCCCTTGAGTCATCTTGGTGTGGCTGTTGGGATTACAAAACTGGAAATGGAGGATGAGCCAACATTTTTGAGTCTCTACCCTTGTGCTTTGATTCATTTCAAGTTGCTAAAAAAGAAGCTATTGGCCGTAAACACTCTCCTTTTAATCCCAACTACTGTAGATCAGAAAATAAACTTATAGGTCAACATATGGTGGAGAAATCTATTGATCTAGTGTGCATGTTGGATGACATTCCTTCTATGAATGAGCTACCCAAGTATGATCAATATGATGATGATTATGTTCTCCAGACTCAAACTAACACTACGGAAAAATCACTAACTAGTTTGTGGGACAAAGAAAGTCATTTTCAGCAGCTCCAATATAATGATCATCAAATACAAATTAGCTATGAGAGTGAAGAAGAAAGTGTAGAAAGTTTGGGGGTAAGGGAAGGGTATTTACCTTTTTTTTATGATTCATTTTAGTTCATCAAATACAACCTTAATACACTCCAAGATCAACAGTCTTTGGGTATTCTTATGAACAACAAAGAAGACCTTCAGCCTTATGAACAACCTTCACAAGAGAAAGAGAACAACTATGTTTATATCCAAGGAAAAAGGAAAATTCCTCCTCCTCTAACTGAGGAAGAAATCAATCAAACCCTAAACATGCAACCAACCTCTAAACTTTTCTATAAAGAAAACATTTCTATTTTTTCTACTGTTGACCTATCTACTAATGCATTTTCTCATACATAAACTATAGAACAGATTAATGTTGAGGCTGAGCTACCTCCTCAAGAGGACCTATTACAAGAGAATTCCCCTAACAAAGGCCTGCAAGCAGAATCCATTTGACTCTGCTAAGGCATATCAGGCATATTGGAGAACAACATAGCAAAACATTATGAGGCTGCCAAATCATATTATCATGAAGAAGAGGTTGAGGATGATTGTTCTTTCAAGAACTAGACTGAAGATGAGGTTTTTAGAGTTAATATTTGGGATACAGATGACCAACCAGTCATGAAAGGCCTAAAATCAAAAATTTTACATCATGCTTTTGTTGACCCTATAGAATATTACATAAAGGTCTTGATAGGCTCGAGTTTCCAGACATGGATTATTTACAAGAATCAAATACATTAGAAGGTGCCACTACATATGATAACTTTGGTTATAAAGACACATGATCAAGGTATGCTGCTACTTCCTCTGACAAGCAGTCAAATTATTCACCCATTTTTGTTGCTACCTAACTCGGCGTTGTTAGGACCTCACAATGTACCATTTTTACCATACATTTTGACACCACCTACTCTTTATAGCTATATTTAAAAAGGTTACATTATCATTTTCATCCATTTTATCCAAAGGTATATGAAATCCTTCTCTTTACTATATATTTAATCTATTTACATATAATTCCACATTACTCTTATATTTCATCATTAATCGAAGATAGATAGTTGCTAACACAAGTCTAAAAGATCGCAGATAATTTATGATAAGGAAAGTGCTGTTGCTGGAACAGTCGGCCGTTGCTGAAATAGTCGACTCCGTTGCTGAAACAATCAGCGGGCACGTAAATTACGTCACTACTCGTGATTTGCGATCTTGAAAGAGTATTTCAGGAACGATGGCAACAAGACGAAGACAAGCAAGGAAAGTTGTTACACGGATTGTTCTGAAGCCAGTACCTTTTTGTATCTGTTGTAACAATATTTTTCTATGGAAGAATAGAAAGACCCTGTTTTAAGATAGAAGAACAGATTTGGATAAATATAGGATTTCTCTGATGTAACTGTAATAGATGTCTCCTCTTTAAAAAGAGGAGACATCATCATTAGAAGGGAGTTAGAGACTGCAGGAGAGACATTATTTTTGAGCGGAAAGGAGCAAGACTCCATTGTAATGTATCATTCCTTTTTGACACATGAATAAAGGTTTCTTTTGAGCGTTCCAATTTAACTCTTTCCTCTGGGGAATCTTGTGAGAAGGAAAGGGCCCGCCTTCATCACAAGATTCACCCGATTGCTCCTGTAGTTTGATAAACTTCTTTGTGTTATTTGAACCTTAATTTAACTCTGTTTGCTGAAGAATCATTTACACAGTTCTGTAGTTCTTTAAGCACTCTGTTTTCTTTAACACTGCATTAGTTCTGTATCATTCATTCTTAAAAAAGCCAAGAGATATTTTTCCGTTATTTGTTTGAATGTGTGATTGATACCGAGAAACAGGTGCTGAAGATTCTTGTTTGGAGGAATAGGGTCCTGTTCCCCGTAGGTTGATTCTCTTTTTCTGCAGTGTGATTGATATAAGGAAACAGGGGCTGAAGGTTCCTGTTCATGGGAAGAGGGTCATGTTTTCCTTGGATTGATCTTTTTCTACAGTGTGATTAGTGTCAGGCAACAGGTGCTGAAGATTCCTGTTTGGAGGAATAGGGTCCTGTTCCTTGTTATGGTTGATTGATTTCCTTTCCCGCAGGGTGATTTCCTTTCATTATCTTTTCCTAGAATTCTTTTAATGAAAGATTGCAATAGAGGAATTTCTTCTGCTGTAACACAAGTAGGCTTCAGCTTTGTTAAAGCAGGGTGTGAATAGCTAGATTTGTATGATTGATAATTGTGTGACTTCTACTACAACATTACCTTGATTTTGGAATTGAGCATATCCAGTGCGTGATTGTCTTTGGAATAAACAGACCTTCCCGGGTTGACAATTTATGTGGTGCTTGAATTGTTAAAACAATTAAAGCGACCAACATTTTGGCGCTGTTGCCGGGGAAGGCAATTATAGATTTCAAAAGCATTGATATTTTCTTTCTAGATGTGCAGATTGTATGAGAGGACGCGGAACCCAGAAGAAAACTAATCCTACAGGTGGCAAGGGCAAAGGAAGGGGAGGAAGAAAGACTTTTATTGACGAAATTGTATCAAAGGCTGAATCATCACAGAGATTAAGTTCTCGAAGACCAAAACCTCAGCGCTCCCCTCAATCAAACTACCAAACAGAAGAAGTTGTGAGCCCTGAAAACATAGAGGAACCAGTAACGGATATTAAAGAACCAGCAACCAGTGCTGGAGAATCAGAAGAAAGTGCTAGCAAATCAGCAGAGCACGTTGAGGAACTAATAGAGAGTATTGGACGACCAGTGGAAAACATTGAGGAGCCAGTAGAAGATTTTGAGGATCGAGCAAGTGCAGTAGGAGAACAACCAATGGAAGGAAACAACGAAGAATTCTTTGGTGGGGGACGTGTAGATCTTGAAGGAGAAGGAATGGATGAAAATTCTCTCTCTACCTTGGGATTTCCTATCGGTGATCTCCCTAGAGGAACAACTCCTATGAAGAATATTCCATTGTCAGCTTTACCCAACTTCCATGGTTTATCCTCTGAAGATCCGGATGAATTTCTTTTTGAATTTGATATATTATGCAGAAGTTATGATTATGTTACTAATGCTCAGAAGTTGAAATTGTTTCTAGCAACATTAAAAGGAAATGATTTAAGATGGTTCATGAGCCTTGGAAGTCAGGTAATCACAACATGGGAACAGATGAAACAGAAATTTCTGCTTAAATATCAAGACTATTGTCGGACAAGAGAAAAGAGGGAGGAACTATTCAACATGGCACAAAAGCCGGACGAGAATCTGGAGGACTATGTGGAAAGACTACAGTATAATCTGCAGAGATCTGATCATCCGAATGTAAGTAAAGAAATTCGTAAAACAATATTACTTAGAGGATTAAGGGACGATTGTTTAGACATGATAAACATGCTTGGTAAAGGAGATATATCTAAAGAATCATATGATGAGATTGTTGAACTCTGTAAAAGATGTTCAAGAGGAGCTGCAAGGAACATAGAAAGTAACAAAGATCCCACTTATTCAAGAGTTCAGAAATCAGCCAGTGGGGGAGCAACAAGAGCTGAAATAGGTAATTTACTTGAAGAATTTAAAACTGAAATGTTAAGTTCTTTTGCTTCACAAATTGACACCTTGCAGGTTAAAAAGAAGCAGGCTGAAGCAGAAGCAGCTCTGGCTGTATTTTTCCCTAAATGCAGAGATAAACATCCACTAAGGGAATGCCCATTGGACAAGATACCAATCTGCACCCTTTGTGAGAAAGATCATGAAACACAACAATGTCCCTCTCTACCAGGAATAAAGGCAGCACTGCAGCCAACGGAAGAAGAAGCTGAAGCAGTTTACCTGCTAACACAAAGAAGACAATGGAAACCAAAAGGACAAGGTATGAATTCTAGTATGCCATTTAATCGTTGGAATAATTATTCTGCTTTCAGTCAGAAAAATTACCCTCCCTTTAATCAAATGCAATACCCACCCTTTAATCAGATGAACTTCCCACCCATGCAACAAACAAACCCTCCCTTTGTTGATCCTACAATGTGGACTCCTTGGCCCCCACAAAAGCCATCTTCTTTTAAGCCTTGGAATTCAAATTGGAGAAGCCAACAAATCCCGTATCCAAATCAATTTCCTCAATTTCAACAACCACTTCCTCTACCATAAAATGCTCCACCAAATAATCAAATGAGACCCCAGCTACCTGTGCAACCAAATCCTAACCCCAATAATAAAGTTGTGCAAGTCATTGATATTCAGAATCAGCCTACATTTCCTACTATGCAATGTAATGATATTCATTTGAGATCCGGGAAAATAGTAGAACCTATCATCGATGATATAACCTCTTCTGATTCTGATAAAGAGGAAACTAAGAAACATAAAAAAGCACAACCACCCTCTAACAAGGGTATTGAAATAACAGAACCACCATTCCCCGAGCGTTTAGTTTTAACTAAAACGCCTGAAACACCTACTTTTAATCTTTTAGGGGAATTGCAAAACTTGTATGTTAAAATTCCACTTTTACAGGCACTGAGAGATGTACCAATTTATGCCAGAACCATAAGGGACATTTTTGTTAAGAAACCTGGTAGGAAGACTAAAGACCCCCTTACAGTTCATGTTATGGGTGATTTATCTACATTAATGTCTAGAAAAACCCCTCCTATGAAATATGGTGACCCCGGCCATCCTACCGTGACAGTTCAAATTGGTAAAACAATAATTCCTCAAGTTCTGGTAGATCTAGGTGCTACAATAAACATTATGACTCTTGAAACTTCACAGTTGTTACAGCTGAATAACACAATTAGAGATACACCAACCATCCTAGAGTTAGCTGACCATTCTACAATCAAACCAGAAGGAGTTGTTGAAGATCTAGTTATCTCGGTTGAATCCTGGAATTACCCAGCTGATTTTGTGGTATTACAAACTAAAACAAAGCTGGGGAGACACCCTTTAATTCTAGGAAGGCCATGGCTGGCCACAGCTGATGCATTTATCAGCTACAGATCTGGTTCAATGACAATTTCTAATGGTTATGAAACTAAACAACTTACTCTTTATCCTCATGCTACACCCATAATTAATAATGAAAATTCTGTGTGGATGGATTATGATGATAATGCTATTCAGCCTATTTTAACTATCGGACAAGCCTTAACTCTTAAAGACAACACAGAGGATGAAATAATTAATAATTTTATTTGTGAACCTTCCTCTGTAATTGCTGAAACACACAATCAATTGACTGCACTTTTCGAAACGGATACCCAGGAAAAGATTGAATCTAAAGATTTATCTCATACATTAACCACCATCTCCTCTAAAAGCATAACAGTGGAAATCGAACCTGGAAAAACATTAAATATAAATCCTGATCTAACAGTTGCTGAAACACAACAGTTAATGAAGTTATTACTTGAAAATAAGGAAGCATTCGCATGGGATTACACGGATATGAAGGGAATCTCTTCTGAATTATGTACTCACCGAATTTATATTAAAGAAGGGTGTCGACCAGTCTGTCAACCCCAAAGACGAATGAACCCTAATTTAAGAGAGATTGTTAAAGAAGAACTTCATAAATTTCTTAATGCAGGATTTATATACCCCATATCTGACAGTGAATGGGTTTCCCCATTGGTAATAGTCCCTAAGAAAAACGGGAAATGGAGAGTGTGTGTTGATTACAGAGCCTTAAACAAAGCTACTCAAAAGGATCACTTTCCTTTACCTTTCATTGATCAGGGGTTGGATAGTCTGTCAGGAAAGAAATTCTTTTCTTTTCTAGATGGATTCAGCGGGTATAACCAAATTAGAATTGCACCCCAAGACCAGGACAAGACCACTTTTACTAGTCCTTGGGGAACTTTTGCTTATAGAGTTCTTCCATTTGGACTATGTAATGCACCAACAACTTTTCAGAGGGCTGTTATAGGAATATTTTCTGATATGCTAAATGACTCTATGGAAATATTTATGGATGATTTTACTCCTTATGGTGTGTCTTTTGAAGATGCATTACAAAATCTTGAGAAGGTACTTAAACGTTGTATACAAGCTCACCTCTCCCTAAGTACTGAAAAATGTCATATGATGATGAGCGAAGGAGTAGTGCTTGGACATTTTATTTCATCTCAAGGTATTCAGGTAGACCCATCTAAAATATTGGTCATTCAGAATCTTCCTGTTCCTAAAACACAAACTAATGTGAGAAGTTTTCTAGGACATGCTGGATATTACAGAAGATTTATTAAATATTTTTCTAAGATAGCTTCTCCATTATTTGTGTTGCTTATGAAAAATGCTGAATTTAAGTGGACTAATCTTTGTCAAAAAGCCTTTGTAGAACTCAAGCATCAGTTATCTATTGCTCCTATTTTGAGAGGACCTGATTGGGCACTCCCCTTTCATATATCTTCTGATGCTTCAGACACTGCAATTGGAGCTGTCTTGGGACAAGAAGAAAACCATCTTCCTTATGCTATCTATTTTATCAGTAAGAACATGACCCCTGCTGAGCTTAATTATACAGTTACCGAAAAGGAGTTTCTTGCAGTAATTTATGCCATTAATAAATTTCGACATTACATCATTGGTTATTCTACTTTTGTCCACACTGATCACTCGGCTATTAAGTATTTAATGAACAAATCTGTCACAAATGCTCGAGTTACCAGATGGTTATTGTTACTGCAGGAGTTTGATATTACAATTGTAGATCGGCCTGGTAAAGAAAATGTTGTGGCTGATTTCCTTTCACGGTTAAAAACTGATAATAATATTCCAGTAGATGATTCCTTTCCTGATGAGTATTTATTTGCAGTCTCTGCTCACTCTCCGTGGTATGCAGATATTGCCAATTATTTGGTTGCGGGAAAATTACCATCACACTTGTCATACAGAGAAAAGAGAAGAAATCTTCAACAAAGTGCCAGGTATAGCTAGATAAGTGGGTGTCTTTTCTATACAGGGCTTGATCAGGAAATCCGAAGATGCATTAGGGAGGATGAAGTGTACGACATACTAAAATCTTGTCATGATGGCCCTTGCCGAGGGCATTTTGCTGATAAAAGAACAACACACAAAATTTTGAGGATGGGTTACTATTGGCCCTCATTATTTAAGGATGCAAAGAAATATGTGAGGGCTTGTGACAGCTGTCAGCGAATGGGTCAACCCAATCATAGAGATCAAATGCCATTAAACCCCCAGGTAGTATCCGAACCATTTGAAAGATAGGCCTTGGATTTCATAGGACTCATTAATCCTCCAACCAATCAAAGAACTTATATATTAGTCTCTACAGACTATATGACTAAATGGGTGGAGGCTAAATCACTTATTAGAGCCAATGAAGAAGCTGTCCTAGCTTTCTTATTTGAAGAGATCTTCACTAGATTTGGAATTCCTAGAGAGCTAGTTACAGATGGAGGACCTCCATTCAATTCTCATGGTTTTAAATCTACCCTTCAGAAATATCATATTCATCATAGAATGACTACACCATACCATCCCCAGGCCAATGGGTAGGTGGAAAGCACAAATAAAGTATTAGAAGCCATTCTAACTAAAACAGTGAAGGATAACTGGAAGGATTGGTCTCAAAGGTTCCCTGAAGCACTATGGGCTTATAGAACTACCTGGAGAAATACTACAGGATTTTCTCCCTATGAATTGGTTTATGGTAAAAATGTTGTTTTTCCTGTGGAATTTGAAATTAAAACTTTAAGAACTGCTTTAGCTGTTAACCTTGATTTGAATGATGTGCAGACAGCTAGGTTGCAGTAGCTTCTTGAATTGGATGAAAAGAGATTAGATGCCATTCACCAAACAACCATGATTCAACAATAAAGAATGAAGTGGCATGATAAAATCATCGAACACAAGCAGTTCCAAAAAGGTAATTGTGCCTTATTGTATGACTCTCGGTTTGAAAACTTTCAGGGTAAGCTACGTACACGATGGCTTGGACCATATGAAGTAGATGTTGTTTTTCCTAATGGAACAGTAAGACTTTTAACAATTGATGATTCTAAAACACCTTTACTAGTAAATGGTCATAGGCTTCGTTTGTATCAGCGCCCTGTTTCTAAAGAAGATTTCAAGGCTGCTTGCATGACTGATACACATTATCTTTTTTTAGGGGAGTCCTCTGCTCCTCACAGCATTTAATTTTCTGCACTATATTTCTAGCATTATATTAGATTTAAAACTAATAATCCCTGTCAAGGGTTGGCATGTTACAATTGAATTTTGCAGATTAAGGAAGAACTCATTAAGGAGGACAGTTTCATCACAAGAAGATCTGAAGCTTCAATCACAGAAGCTTTGTTCCCTTCATTTCAACTCATTTCCCAGCAATATCCCTTTTATCACTTATCCCATTACTCCATCTTTCCCTTTTTCCATTTTTCCCCATTTCTACCTACTCCTGAAACACCATCTTTCAGCCAGTATTTCCCGTTCCTTACTGCTGAAATTATCCCTCAGCAAGTACTTCTCCCAGTTTTCTTAAATCCAAATCATTACATTCCATTTTCCTTATTTTTCCATTGCTGAAACACCACTTTCAGCAACATGTCATTCATTTTTCTATTGCTGAAACACCACTTTCAGCAACCTGTCATTTATCTTTCCATTGCTAAAACACCATTCCTTTCTTCTGCTACACAAGTTTTCCAGTACCCCACTTTTATTCTTCAGATCCCTTGGGTGAATATTATCCAGTATTGAGCAGATCCTGATATGCTCCTGTTTCTACATTTTAGAGAAATTTAAAGATTCTTCCATCAGTATCAAGCCATTATGAAGCACTCTATACTTCGAATTATAAAAACAAAGGTAAAAATATAAGGTATGCGGATTTTTTATGTAATACAATTAAATAATATTTTAAAGAGAGGATCTTGCCCATTATGATTACAATCCCCGCACACTTAAACATCATTTCATCACACGTAAGGGGGGAATTTCGAAAACTAAACCATCATTCCACACCATCCAATCCACCGTCACTCTTCATATCCATTATTTCCGCCGTCATTGATACTCCATATCCTCAGTCGCAACGATTAACTTGATCAAGCCTGTGTTTCTGTTCTCTGCGCCTCTGCATTTGACTCAAGTTAGTAGCTATGGGAGGCTAGGCTATCAGACATGAGCCTGACTCGATAACTCTTCTTGAATTATTTCCGGAAGCCTACCAAATTTTTCAGCAGGCAGGTTGGATTACATACTTCGAAAGGCTAGGAGAATTTGATCCTCAGCAAGTTCTAGAGTTTGCGTAGAATTTTCAGGAATATTACTCCATAGTCCAAGGGGTCCGAATTTCAGTCACAGAGGAAGATATAGCACAAGTTTCAGGATTGCCGGTCACAGGTGCTCATTGGTTTAGCAGGAAACAAGTCATTTTAAACGCACAGCAGGACTTCCTTCTTCCAGAGGAACAGGTTGAGATTAAAGGCCGCGGCATAAGTCTGCATTCATTACGTCACCCATGGCCAACAGTAGCTGAATTCATCAAGCACTATTTGACTTGCGAGGGGCGTTACCAGGTAGTTTATCAACACGACTTTATTTTAATGAGTCATTTGCGGCATGGTCGATTAGTCAACATTCCTTATTATCTGCTTGGATGTATTAAAAACATGTCATATTACTGTAGACGGGTAAAATTCCCATCACTGTCCCTTACCCATCATCGCTTATGTCAATTATTAATTCAGAGGGGTTTTTCTCAGCAAAACCCCCCTCTAAATAATCCACCCCTACTTCTCCAATAAGCCCTTGAAATTCCCCAAGAAGCCGAAATTCCCCAAGAAACCCCCGAAAGCTCTTATGAACGGCAACTGGAAGATATCCCTGATCCCCCATTGATTCCATCTTCAAAACCAGTTGATCCGCCCCCAAGTTCATCCCATTTAGCAGAGTCACCCCATCCCATTGTCCACATCTCTAGCGATGACTCTCAAGCTGAAACACTCCCATCACCCCCTACTCATAAAAGGAAGAGACGAACTGCAACAGTCTCTGTCTCAAAAAGGAAAACAAGGGCCACATCCCAAGCTGCCACCTCTTCCGATAGCCCTTCCCCTAGAAAAGAACCTTCTCATAAAAAGAAAATGGAAGCCACTGATTTTTCTTCTTTCCTACCTAGGAGAAAAATGAAAACGACTGTTGAATCTGAAGTCACTCCCATTTCCCCTGACCCCGCAGCTATCTTGTTAAAACTTGAATCCTCATCACCATTCCAAATTCCCGAATCATTACCCGTCTCGTCCTGTGGCACTTCTCCACAAGAACCAGATTCCCAGGGTAATATGACATCATTTACTACTCAAACAGTAACTGCTCCACAAGAACCAGTTACTCACTCAGCAGCTGAAACACAAGAACCAGCTGCTGAAGTGCAAAAACCAAACACCAAGCATGATAATATAAGAAAACCAGCTGTAGATGAAACAAAAGAACCAGCTACAGCTGCGGATCAGCAATCAACTCCAGAAAAAGCAACCAACACACAAGGTTCACTCACCATGGCATCTTTATTGGAGGAAAATGAATTTTTGAAGTCAGAATTAGAGGCCTATAAAAAAGAGTTGGTAATGGCAAGGGAAGCCTTTGATAAAGAATTAAATCTCTACATGTTGGCACATAAAGCATCAGTACAAAAGAATGACCCATGTAAAGAATACATGTGCCATGAATGTGGAAACATTTACCAACAGGTCGGATACAAAATAGTTAAAGTCCCAGTGCCTGAGGCATCCACATCAATTGCAGCCAAAGAAGAATGCCCCACTGCCACACAAGAACCAGTAGGGCCCTTAAAAAGTCTGGAAAAAGAAACCAAGCCACAGATATCTTGCCCTGTGTTAGTCAGCTCAGCTACTCAGACTATGCCCCAACCCAGTACTTATAATACCGGGACACAGACTCCACCATGGAAAGAATTGGAAATAATCAATAAGTGGAAGAAGCAGTATACTGTTGATCACGATAAAATGTTACAACAGCATAAGTTTGCCTGGCAGAATCAAATGTATGCCAACTGGGATAACTGGGAGCAGACACTTCAGCAGCTTAAGGATTCCAAGAAAGAAATCAAGGAGTTAAAAGACAAACTGGTCCTGATGTTTTCATTAGTACAAAAATTGTTAGCCGCCAGGAAACCTTCCTTGAATTATTCTCTGTTCCTTTATGAACGCCTTGTTTATTTTCAGTTGAAAGAAATTAAGGATGGGAGACCTCATGAGTTGCTCACAGCCGAACAATTTGTTAAAACATTTGCTGAGGCCCCCGCTAGTGATCAACATTTGTTATGTGAACTTTATCTTCATAATGAGGCTATGCCTGAAAATAGAGAGGTCAACCTAAATCCAATCGTTGGTGATATAAAAATTAGGGCATTTGTTTCATTTCTTGCCAATCAAATCACATGGAAAACTGCTTTTATTGCAAGTAGGCATAATGAGGATAATCGCCTCCTTTGGATAAGACCGGAACCTTCAAATCCGGCCATTTTTGTAGCAGAATATCATCGATTTTTGCAGAAGCCAGGAATGCGCAGGTACATACAGCAATTGCAAGCCTCAATACTCCTAAAGTGTCATCAGTTAATCAGAGTCAAAGAGACTTCTACCTTGAAGGCCAACATCATGTTCTAGCAACAGTCCTGTAAGGAAAGACAAGAGTATAATCCTTTTAGCCCTGATAATCTTCAAACTGCACTATCCAGGGTACCAAACTATATCAGATGCATTCAACAATGTGCTGAAAATTGGATTGGCTATCATTTTCACTTCCCTGTCTTATGGATGCTGGCAAAACAATATCAGCCTCACTACAAATTGGCTAATAGGGACGAGGCAGCAGCATGGCAGAAACTGCAGATTAACCAGGGATTCAGATCTTCGACAGAAGCCACCTTCCATAGTTATTGCTTGAGTAACTTGCATGCAAAGAGTCAGTACTCAGACTCTGACTCGGACTAAAAGTTGCCTGAGGACATGCAACCCTTTCAACTGGGGGGATCTTAGGACCTCACAATGTACCATTTTTACCATACATTTTGACACCACCTTACTCTTTATAGCTATATTTAAAAAGGTTACATTATCATTTTCATCCATTTTATCCAAAGGTATATGAAATTGTTGTGTAACCGGCTCCAAAAGAGAAGAAAAGAGATATCAACGCCTTAGAAATGAGCCTTCTTCGAGGCAACCTCCAATACATTACATAAATGAACAATTCGTGGATGATACAATTTACAAGACCTCCTTTCTATATATAGGAGTCCATGGGGCCATAATGTAATCCTAGTGGGCCACAATGTAATCCTAGCCGACCTAACAATAATAATTTAAGGGCACAATAATAATAAAATGGGGGTTACAAGGGTACGATAATAACAATAAGGGGGTTACACTAACAACAATAAGGGACTATACTAGTAATATAGGGACCTAACATGCCCCTCTCCTTCAAAAAAGTGTTGTCCTCAACACTTGAGTAGCTCTGGGTGCTTCTGTATAAAATTCTCATCCTCCCATGTAGAATCTTCGGTGGGTAAGTTCTTCCACTTGATGAGATACTCTGAAATTGATCGATTCCGTAGTTGTCGAGTTCTTGTTTCCGTGACCGCTTCAGGTTCCAATATGATTTTTCCTTCCTCATCAAGTTCTGGAAATATTGTTTGAACTGGAAGATTTTCACCTATAACCTTCTTTAAGCATGAAACATGGAAAGCTGGATGTACTCGCGAAGAAGCAGGAAGCTCCAATTTGTATGCCATAGTACCAATCTTTTGCAACACCTTGTAAGGACCATAGTACTTTGGCGATAATTTATTATCCTTCTTTGCTTGCTTGAGGGACATTTGTTTGTATGGTTGTAGCCGTAAAAATACCCGATCTCCTACATCAAAACTTCTCTCGCTACGATGTTGATCTGCCTGTTGTTTCATTCGATTTTGTGCCAAATTCAGGTTATCCTTTAAGATTTGGAGAACTTCTTGTTGATGCTCGATGTGATCTTCCACTGCTTGAACCTTCGAATTTTCCCTTAAAGATGATGTGATGGATGGTGGATGATATCCATAGAGTGCCATAAATGGGGTCATTTTTGCTGCAGTATGGAAGGAAGTGTTATACCACCATTCAGCAAGAGGTAACCACTTGACCCATTGTGTTTGTTTATCGGATACAAAACAACGAAGATATCCTTCCAAACATTTATTTACGATCTCAGTTTGACCATCAGATTGAGGATGATAAGATGAGCTATGAGCTAATTGAGTACCCAAACAAGAAAATAACTCCGTCCAAAAATTTCCAGTAAAAATGGGATCTCTATCGCTCACGATAACCCTTGGGCTTCCATGTAGCTTTTGAATTCTATCCATAAATGTAGTAGCAACTGTACTTGCTTTAAATGGATGAGATAATGCACAAAAGTGTGCATACTTGGTAAGTCTATCAACTACCACCATGATGACCCTCTTTCCTTCGGACTTAGGTAAACCTGTGATAAAATCCATTGAAATCTCCTCCCAACGTTGACTTGGAATGGATAAAGGTTGTAGAAGTCCAGGGGTCTTAATTGTTTCCACTTTATTCTGCTGGCAAACCAAACATTCCGCCACAAACTTTTGAATATCAGATTTAAGGCCATCCCAAAAAAATTCTTTCTTCACCCTGTGGTAAGTTTTTAAAAATCCGGAGTGTCCTCCTAAAGGAGAAGTGTGCAATTCCAGAAGAATCTTTTGTTTTAGATGGGAATTCTTACAAAGATATAAGCGATCTTTGTACCATAAGGAATCATTTTTCCAACTAAATGTATCGGATGTACTAGGATCTTGCTGCAACTTTTGGATGAGTGTCCATACATCTTTGTCCTTCTTCCATTCATCTCTTGCTTCAGTTATCCAATCTGGTTGGATAATAGAAATGGCACAAAGCAATGCTTCCACCTCTTCATCCTTTCTTGAGAGTGTATCTGCAACAACATTAAGCTTTCCTTTTTTGTAGATTATTTCAAAGTCATAACCCAACATCTTTGTGACCCATTTTTGCTGCTCCTCTGACGATAGCCTTTGTTCCAAAAAGTGTTTAAGACTATCATGATCAGTTTTTACCTTGAAGTGTCTTCCCATTAGGTAAGTTCGCCATTTCTTTAGTGCATGCAATATTGCTAGCATTTCCTTCTCATAAATAGGTTTCTGTAAATACTTTCCTTTGATTGGATGACTTTCAAAAGCAATGGGTCTTCCTTCCTGCATTAAAACTGCACCAATTCCATTTCCTGAAGCATCACATTCCACAATAAAGGTTTTTGTGAAGTCTGGCGTAGCTAAGACCGGTGCTAGGCACATTGCCTCTTTAAGATGTTCAAAGGCCTTAGTTGCTTCGGGAGTCCATGAAAATGCATCTTTCTTCAATAATGTTGTTAGAGGTGCTGCTATTCTCCCATAATTCTTAACAAACTTGCGATAATACCCTGTTAACCCGAGAAATCCTCGCAACTTCTTTATGGTTGTCGGGACTTTCCATTCCTTAATGGCTTTAATTTTGTTAGGGTCTACTTTAACACCCTCGTGAGATACAATATGACCCAGATATTCCACCTCTTGTACTCCGAAGAAACATTTGGATTTTTTTGCATATAATTGTTTCTCCTGCAATAGTTTGAGCACCCTGTCAACATGTTCAACATGATCCTTCCAAGACCTGCTGTAGATTAGTATATCATCAAAAAATACTAGCACAAAATTTCTAAGGAAGGGTTTGAAAATGGAATTCATCGACCCTTGAAATGTAGAAGGTGCATTGGTAAGGCCAAAAGGCATGACCAAAAATTCATAATGACCCTCATGAGTTCGAAATGCTGTTTTTGGAATATCTTCGGTCTTCATTCTAATTTTGATGATATCTGAACGAAGATCCAACTTGGTAAAATAAATTGCTCCATGTAATTCATCCGATAATTCATCGGAAATCCATGAGAATGGGAAATTTGTCTTTAATGGTGATCTTATTGAGCTCCCTATGTCCGGACACATTCGTCATGATCCATCCCTTCTTGTGTACCAATACTACGGGAATGAGAGAAAGAACTTTGACTAGGTTGAATTATACCCCGCCTCTAACATTTACGCGATCATCGTTCAATTTCGCTCTTTTGGAAGTAAGGATATCTATAAGGCCGATGTTTTGAAGACGATTCCTGGAATCAAATGAATAGCATGATCATGATCACGAATAGGTGGGATTCCTTTGGGAGTTTCAAACACCTTGGAATGATTGTCCAAGACTTGTTGGAGATGCGAGAAATAGATGATTTTGATGTCGGAGCCACAGGAAACATAGTGTGCGGTGTGCCTCATTTTTCTTTCTTTAGAAGCTTTGTCATGACATTAGAGCTTATTATCCTTCACGCTTCCCTTCAATACCCGTAATTCGACTTCCTTTCCTTATGAAAAAAATTTCAAGAAAAGTTCTTGAAAATTAAAAAGCTACTGTCCCCAGATTGTAACCATTGTACTCCTAGTACAACACTTGACACCTCCCATAGGAATGGAAAGCATTGGACTAGTCGATACATATTCCCCCATGGTTAGCCTTGATATTATGGCATTTCCCAGGCAATTTATAGTTCCTCCATTTGCAACCATCATGGGCGTGCAGTGCTGGGTATAGGAAACAATTTAATTCCTTGGCTACCTTACAATGAATAAAATTATGGGTGCTACTGAATCAATGACTCAACACTATTACCTTTTTTCTTCTTGATCTGTCCTGCTATCTTGAGAGTTTGAGGAGTGGTAATTCCACCTTGAGTGCATTACATGATATGGTCGGATTCATTTCTTCCTCTTCTATGGTTGGTTCTGGTGTGTATCCTCTTCTTGTTCATTTTCTTCTTCTTCTTCTGATCTATGTAAAATAATTTCTTTCGAACACTTATGACCTTTGGTGTATTTGCTATCACAAGCTTGTAGCAAAGCCCTTTTGCTCTTTTTTCTTCCAATTTTTGTGGTGTCAACCTTGTAGGTTGTGGAAATATTTAGCGTAGAAACACTTCCTTCTTTATAGAATTGAGTGGTAGGCTTCCTTGTCGCCATAATTTTACATTCAACTTTTCTTGCCAGCTTTGAATGCCTTCTCCAATGAATGCCCCGGGTTCCAAAACACGAACTTCATGTTTGATGTTATCCTTTAGAGTACCTAAGAAGAGATCAATCCTGTGTTCCTACGGAATATTAGTTACCACTTATATTCAATTTTTTGGAAGTCCTCGATATGCTTTGCTTACCTAAACCCTTTTGTTTGAGATTTATCAATTGGCTAAAGAAGGTGTTGCTCTTTGTATCCTCATAATGTGCTATCATTTCCCTACGTCAAAAATTGACCAAGTGAAAAAAATTTTACGGGAGGCAAGCCATTGATACCATACAAATGTATTTTGTTCTAAATGTAAAGTTGCGATGCGTACCTTTTGTGTGTTTTGCACATTATGGAGATCAAAATATTGCTCCATCTTTAGTATCCATGTTACGGGATCCTTTCCATCAAACTTCCTCATATCCATTTTTGGAATTTGGTGGTTCTTCCCGCCAACATTAGAGTTTATCAAATCACAATTAACATTGATTTTGTTCTCATCATGAGGTTATTCTACTATCTTTTCACCATTAGGAAACCGGGTCTTATCAACTTTGTCAAACCTTCGATGTCTCTTTTTAGATCATTCTTCATGTTTTCCATCTTAGCTTCCATGCCATCCATCTATCTCTTCCACACCTTTCTTCAAAACCTCCATTTCATTTTTTGTTGCTCTTTGCGAGAGTGAAATTTGTTGCACTTCTGCTCTTTGCTAATTTTGATAGATCATGTTGCAATTCTTCATCTTCATGAGTCATAGTAGACCAACCATCTGAAGGATTAATGGGTGTTGAATTATTTTTACAAGGCATATTTTAGAACCCAATACTGATATGCCCTTGGAATCAATTCAAATTGATTCTTCAAACAAGACTTATGCAATTCGGAAAAAAAATACACACCTTTTTTCTTGCTTTTGAGAGCTCGATATTGAAATTGGATTATCTGCGTTTTTGTAATTGAAAATCTTCAATATCTGAAATTAAACCCTATAGTAGCCCTTTTAATCTTCTTTCAAATGCCACAGGTCTGACCTAATTTTGGATTCTCCAAGGAAAAGTTGTGTCCAATCTCCAACAATGACCTAATTTCGGAGTTTCGTGGTTCGGTAGAGCGAACTTGTACGACTTGCCACGTGTCACTTCTTTTTTCATTTGTCTCTGAAATTGATAGCCAAGAAACTACGGTACGTGTGCTACTTGTGACCAATTTTTACGGCACTCAAATCCACTTGCCAGAAGAGATTTATTGAACTTTTTCCCACGATCACTCTCTTTGAGATGCAATTCTTGGAGCTTGAAAAAACACTACCTTCCACGAGATCATATCTCCGAAAATATTGTGAACCAAGCTCTGAAATGTTTTGACAAATTTCCTCAGTATTTCAGCTTCACACTGATATGAATTTTCAGATTCTGAACCTTCGTAGAAAAATTTTATAGCATGAAAATGCCACGATGATCTGTTTAGGAGCTTCGAAAAACGACCCTAATTTCCACTGAGATGATATCTCCGAAAATATTACGAACCAAGCTCTGAAAATTTTAGACAATCTTCCTCGGGATTTCAGCTTCGCACCACTGAAAATTTCAGCTTACTGAAACTTCGTAGAAAAAAAAATTATGGTGAAAATTCCACGATGACCTCGTTTGGAGCGGCGAAACCCTAGAATCCAAACCTACGATACCAAAATGTTGTGTAATCCGGCCCTCCAAAAAAGAGAAGAAAAAGAGATATCAACGCCTTATAAATGAGCTTCTCTCCTTCGAGGGGGGCAACCTCCAATACATTACATAAATGAACAATTCTTGGGATGATACAATTTACAAAACCTCCTTTCTATATATAGGAGTCCATGGGGCCATAATGTAATCCCTAGTGGGCCACAATGTAATCTCTAAACGAGCCTAACAATAATAATTTAAGGGCACAATAATTAAAAAATGGGGGTTACAAGGGTACAATAATAACAATAACGGGGTTACACTAACAATAATAAGGGACTATACTAGTGATATAGGGACCTAACGAGAAATCCTTATCTTTACTATATATTTAATCTGTTTTATATATAATTCCATCATTACTCTTATATTTCATCATTAATCGAAGATAGATCATTGCTAACACAAGTCTAAAAGATCGCAAATAATTTATGATAAGGAACGTGTTGTTGCTTTATGAAAGCAATCGGTCGTTCTTTAAAACTTGATTGACTGCTGTTGTTGCTGAAATAATCAAAAATCATTCTTTATAAACGATCGACGAGCACGTAAATTCCGTCACCCTTTCACTCGTGACTTGCGATCTTGAAAGAGTATTTCGGGAACGATGGCAACAAGATTCGAAGACAAGCAAGGAAAGTTGTTAGCACGGATTGTTCTGAAGCCGGTACCTTTTTGTATCCGATTTGTAACAATATTTTTCTATGGAAGAATAGAAAGACCGTTTGTTTTAACATAGAAGAACGTATTTGGATAAATATAGGATTTCTTCGATGTAATCGTAATAGATGTCTCCTCTTTAAAAAGATGAGACATCATCATTAGAAAAGGGAGAGTTAAGGGAAGTCTGCAGGGAGAGACATTATTTTTGAGCGGAAAGGAGCAAGACTCCATTGTAATGTATCATTCCTTTTTGACGGATGAATAAAGTTTTCTTTTGAGTGTCTCGATTTAACTCTTTTCCTCTGGGGAATCTTGTGAGAGAAGGGCCCGCCTTCATCACAAGATTCACCCGATTGCTCACAGCTAGTCTCGTTAAACTTCTTTATGTTATTTGCACCTTAAATTAACTTTGTTTGTTGAAGAATCATTTACATAGTTCCGTAGTTCTTTAAGCACTATGTTTTCTTTAACACCGCATCGATCTTTGTATCATTCATTCTTAAAGAAGCCAAGAGATCTTTTTTTCGTTATTTGTTTGAATGTGTGATTGATACGCGGGAAAGCCCGAGTCTTGAGATTCGTTTGTTTGGAGTGAATAGGGTCCTGTTCCCCATAGTTTGATTCTCGTTTTTACGATGCTGTGATTGATATTAGGAAAAAGGTGTCGAAGGTTCCCCGACCATGGGAATAGGGTCTACGATTTTCCTTGATTTGATATTTTTCTACGGTGTGATTAGTGTCGGGGAACGAGGTCTTGAAGATTCTGTTTGGAGGAATAGGGTCTATGTTCCCTGTTATGGTTGATTGATTTCCTTTCTCGCTAGTGGTGACTTTCCTCTTCATTATCTTTTTCCTAGAATTCTTTTTAATGAAGAGTCGCAATAGAGAATTTTCTTTTGTCGTAACACAAGTAGGCTTCACTTTGTTAAAACAGGGTGTGAATAGTTAGATTTGTATGATGGATAATTGTGTGACTTCTACTACTAAACATTTCCTTGCTTTTGGAATTGAGCATATCCGGTAAGCGTGATTGTCTTTGGAATAAACGAGACTCCTTCCCAGGGTTGAAAATTTATGTGGTGCTTGAATTGTTAAAACAATTGAAAGCGACCATGTCTGCTGACTAGCATTATTGCATAATTTAGAAGCGAGAAATCTCATCAAATTAGGATAGATAGGTATGCACATAAGCTCAAAGCTGACAGGCGTCTTCTAGCTTTTTAGTTTCAAATTACTTTGACAAAAATAAAAAAAGCATAGAAAAAAAAATAAAAAGAGGGTAAGATAAAAGAAGAGGTACAACCCCATACCAAAAAAGGAATATTGCTAAAACTGTGCAAGTCTAAATGCCACTACTTGAGAAAGAAAGTCTTGTTCAGTCATCTAGCCTAATCATGATTGGACATGTTTTAAATTTATGATGATAGGTTAGTGAAATAAGACTTGCCAAACCATGTAAACTTGGCTTGTCAATAGATTGGATTAGGAAAATATGTTGGTTCCCAAAGCATAAATCTAAACCAAAGAAAAATAAGAGGGATGCATAACCAATTCTGAATCACAACCCTCAAGTTTTTAGTTTTGCTTGTACAAAAAAAATAAACTTTGTGTGCAGCTTGTCCAAATGCCACAGCCCATGGTAAATCAGATTGCTTAATCATGGTTTCGTCATATTTTGAATTTCATGTTAGCAGGATAGAGAATGGAAATATATCAAAAATCTTAATCTTGACAGATAAGTAGAGTAGGTAGAGAATAAAAGAGTTCATCAGCCTAATCTGAACTCTTGGAAGTGATAAGGGTACAAGTAGATAGTTTTTTTTAATGCTTTCAAAAGAAAATAATGTCAAAGGTTTGCCAGTCCAAGAGCACCCAAAAGAAGAAAAAATATTACGAAAAATATGATGGGTAGGTAGAACTGATATTGAAGCAATCATGTCTTTCCATATTTTTTAGATCATAGCTTCAAGAGAGCATCAAAAAATGAAGGAAGGGAGATCTACTAAGTACAAGTAAGGTATTGATCTTCAAAACTCAGAGATCTGAACTTTGAGGTCCTGGACACCTCCTGAAAGGAGTTTCCCTCCCCAAGTGGAGCCACTGTTATTCATCAGTAATTTTTATTATCTGTAGATGACTAAATATTGGTTCTAGATTTCCAAAAACAAAATTCCCTAAATATTGTGATTTTTAGAAATCTCACTGCCTTCATTATCCTTACAGAAAATTTTTCACTATTCTACCATTTTTCCATTCCATGGTCACCCTGCCACTCCTAAAGGACTCCTTATGGGCTTGTGCCACTCATCTCCATCCCTTTTTCCACCTATAATCTCATTTCTTTGTTTTTCCCCTGCCCATGACTCCACTTTCCATCTAGGGTTACCTATAAGGCCTATTCCTTCCCATGTTCACCAGGTTCCTCAAGCATTGATGGTCTCAAAACTATCTAAGTAGGCTCTTTAGATAAATCAAGTACATTGGATTTTTTATCTTCAATACATCACTTTTTCAATAATCTGTTTTTACACTTGAAGACTCCAAGCCAAGTTTCAGTCAAAGACCAGATCAAAGAGTCCTCCCACTAGGTCAATTAGGGTTTTGTATGTTCCAAGGTCAATAATTGGTGTTTCAGACACTGTTTTTCTTTATTAAGAATTTGGTTCAGAGGTATTGGAATGATGAGACATGGTTACTCAAGAAGAAATCTAGAGGTTTCCAAAGAATACTACCTTATCAAATTCAAGTTCTGCAAAGGGTAAATGTGAACTTTGACACTTCTACATGAGTGTTAAAATGTCTATCAGCAGAAATTTGGTAAGGTAAGAAATTTTCTCCTGAATAAAGACATTCATAGCAAGGAGAGGCGAAAACAACTTGGTTTTAAGGAGAACTAAGGTTTTTGAGCTTGATAGCCCAGCAAAGTGCCAAAAAGTGAATCAAATGGCAGAAATGACCTGGAGAAGACCCACCAAACCAAACATGAAAAGTATTTCAGAAATTATTCATTAAAAAGGGAAAAAGGTGAGCTGAACTAGACAAAAATGAATGAACTTAAAAGGGTTATAGAGAACTTCGAAGACAACACTGATAATTGTTTTCAAGCACTCCAGACACCTAGGGTTTTGAGAATATGGTCAAAGAAGGTGAAAAGCATGTTTTGAACTCCATGATGACAACAAAGAAAGATTCTGAAGATGTCATTGTTTGTAAAGATTCCAAACTTTTCCAAAGAAGTTTTTAATTCCAAAAATGATCAAAAGATAGTTTAAGCTCCATGGTGCAGGTAAAAGGATTGTGAAGGTGCCAGTGTGTGGATGCATCCTAAAAAGCTTTCAAGCTCAACTTGTCATGCCTCAAGATCAGTGAGAAAGGGAAAATCAATGTTTTCAAGTCACCTACAATCAGAAGAGTCAAAAAAGTTAAAAACATGATCAGAACTTCATAATGCAAGCAAGAGAGGGATTTGAGGGTGCTGCCATAGGAAATCATCCTAGAGGTGTTTTAATGAGCTTATCATGAAAAAATGAGCAAAGGGGAAGTTAAATTCATCCTTTTAGAAAACCTTCATACAAACAGTGTAAAGTTCTTACTGATAAAATGTAAGAAAGACAAGTTAAATACTGTGATGAAAAACATAGAGAGCTTTGATGATGTCATTCTATGCATCCCTCCAAAAAGACATCAAATGAACATGTCAACTCTCAAGGAGAAAAAATAAAGCCACTTCAATATTTTTATGTCACCTGCAAAGTAAAAGTGTTGAAAGACATAAAAATAGCCAAAAGGAGTCAAATATATGACTTAGGCAAACCTGCAAGAAAAATGTCAGAAGAGTTAAGTGAGAAAAGAAAGTGACTTTGAAAAATATTAGAAAGTGGGTTTCATGATTAAATCAAAGTTTCAAAGGCTATAAAAACTCATCTCAACACTTCAACAAATCATTATTCACTTGCAAATTCATCAGAGCATTCAAGAGAGGAAACTGTGAGCTTTTCGGGTCAAAATTGGCTAAGTGTTGAGGTGTTGCGCATTCAGGTCGGCGCTGCGTGCTTGGAGTTGGGTGCTGCACCCCTAGAATTTTCTCCCTTGTATTTTCTCAAAGTGTTCCGCGCCTAGAAAAGCACTACGCGTTTGCTTGTTTTCACCCGACAGGCCCAGTAAAGGACCTTGGCGTTGCGCGCCTAGGACAAGGCGTTGTGCCTTTGCCCAAACCGACCCACCATCTTCCTCGGCGCTACGCACTTGGCTAGGAGGGCCTCCTGCACCCTGCAAGCACTCAAATCAACTCAAAATCTCTTCAAACTGCCTCCAAGGTTTCTTCAAGCATTGGTGGCAGTAAGTACAGGTCATCAGACCTTTTTCAAGTATTTGGTCATCATTTAATTGAAAGAAGGAAACCTTAATTATCATGCATAAACATCACTATTTAAAAAATTTCTCCATCTGCATGCCAAGAAGACCAGTGATAGCCATAAGGGTACATTGTTGAATATTATTCACTCACCTATGGTTATGCCTACATTCACTCCATTTCACTTATAAGCTTAGACCCCTACATTACAAAAATATTTACAAATTCATTACCTTCCTTCATATCCATTTACCATCAGTGCAAGGTGTTTCAACACAGAATTTGAACAATCAGCAGAGGGTGGTCATTGAGTTTTTCCTCTCACTCACATTCATATATACCTTTACCCTCTCTCTCTCATCTCATTCACTTGCATAATTGCCTCTTTCATCACCATCCCTTAAACTCATTTCCATTTACAGTCTTAGGGTTTCAAAGGCAGAGTGGTCAAGATGTTAGAATGGGAGGGCAGTGGGGGTGATGGAGAAGGCCAAATTCCAAGGAGGCATCAACACAAAGGTGGAAAAATTAATAGGTTTGAACTTCTCAACAGCTTAGAGCTGATGGAATCTCCCATGACTGTTTCATGTTTCTAGCATGTGGGATGTTATGATTTTTGTGAAAGCATACAACAGGTGCAAAACCACCCTGAGTTAACTAGGCTCTTCATACTTAACTTGCAAGAGACACAAGTTAACCTTGCAGGAGTAAACTTTGAGTTGTCTCTTGATGCTATTTCCAATGCCACTGTGATACCTAGTGTAGGGGAGAAATGGTTCAAGCAGGACAATCTTGACATGAGCTACTATGAACCCTTCCTAAAGCCTAGATACAAAGACAACTGCAAATCCATCATTCCTTTCTCACATTTGCTGGACAGATATTCACCTTTGATGAGAATTATCATGAAATATTTTACATGTGAGGGAAGGTTCTCCAAGCTTTACTCCTATCACATTAGGATACTCATGCACTTTACTAGGGTTAGGATGTTGCACCTACCCTATTACCTCTACAAAAGTACTGAAAAAATGTCCTATATTGTGCAAAAGAGACACTATCCCCAGAAGATGCAGAGCCTCTTTCACCACTCTCTTATTAAAATGGTTGTGATGCATCAATTGCAGTAGAAGGGCATTCCATGGGAGTTTTTCATTGCCCATGAGGTGTTTGCCAATCCACAAGGCCAACAGAAACAATATGTACCTTCATCTTCTCAGCCTCCCATCCCTCCTTCAACCTCACAGCCCGATACACATCCATCACCATCTGCTCAAATTCCATCACCTCATGAATCCTCCACCTTACCATCTACTCACATTTCTTCACCTAAGGATAATTACCCTCCTTCACCACTTTCTCAAAATCCCCCACCTTCACCTCATGATACTAGTGCATCTATCAAAGAGGGATATGACAATGAAAAATCATAAAGAGAGGGCAGTGAGGCTAATGATAGTAAATAAGAAAACACAGAGGAGGTAGATATCAGTGAAGATAAGGAAGATGAAACATAAAGCAGCATAAATGATGATGGCAGTCATGATGGCAGTGGAACAAAGAGCCCTGAGGACAGTGAGGATACAAATGAAGAAAGTGGCAAAGATGGCAGTGAGGGAAATGAAAATGACGTAGATAATGATGAAATCCATAGCAGTGCAAATGAGGAAAATGAGGCTGATGTAAATGAGGCAAACAACAGTTCAGAAGAAGGTAGTGAAGAAGATAATGAGGCAAAAAGCAACAGTGTTGATAAGATCCATGAAGACAGTGAGGATACCAATGATGATGACAGTCATGATGGCAACAATAATGAAGGCAATGAAATGATCAAAGCTGAACCTTTTTCTTTGACCTACCAAAGAGTAAATAGGCATGTGTTTGCTTCCCTCAAGAGGCAAGGGGCAATGCCTTCTACATCAACTAAGCAGCTTAACAAAGGCAAAAAAAAGGTCATGGATGAAAAAGAAGAAGACCAACATGAGACTGAACAAGAATTTGAACAAATTCATGTTGATAGTGGCGATGAAAATGAGGCAAGGATCTCAAGCATGTTGCTCAAGAGAAGAGATGCCCAAATCAAATATTTGCAAGCCAATCTAGGAAGGGCTAGGAATGTCATTCACTATTATGAGATTGAAAAAAAGCAGCTAGAGGCACAGAAGGCAATATATGAGGTCAGACCTATCAGAGCTCAAAAAGAGGCTGCAAAAGTCAAGGCCAACCTATATGAGGTCTTGGATAGATATGGAGACACTGATGAAGAGGAAGAACAACTTCCTAGGAGGAGGCCAAGAACAATGGGCTTAAATAAGGCCTTAGCCAAGGAGAGAGAGCAAGAGGCAACCTTGGCAGAGCAGCTCACTCCAATTGAGTTGCTTTCCATGGAGATTGACTCTGACTGGGAACCTTGGATTGAGAGGGATAATATGCACTTAGAGGGTCTATTGGAGAAGACAAAGAGGGACCTAGATCTCCAAAAGAAGATGGCAAGGCACTATGCCTTAAGAAACAAAATTTCAAGGGCCAAGCTCAAAAGAGCCCTTGCTAAAATTCAAGCCCTCAAGGAGGCAAAAGGAAAATAAAACCTTGAAATTCTTGCTGATGCTTCCCTACAGGCATCCCAAACACCATGAGCAAGACAAAATCAAATTTTGGCAAGTTTTTGTAAATTTTGGTTTTTGACAGATTTAAAGTGCCAAGGGCGCAGCACACCTGGCGTTGTGCGCTTTTTTGGGGAAATATTTTGAGGAGTGGTTTGCATTTTTAGATTCATCAGGCCAAGGACATCATGCACAAAAACTTTCAGATCATTTGGAGCAGATTGTGTTCTCCAAAAGTACCAAAAAAACCCAAAAACTACCTTTCTGCCCTATTTTCAGAGTTGGCGTTGCTCCCTGAGCAGTCTTGGGAGATTGAGTTTTCGGGAAGGAAAATGGACACCAAATTAAAAACGAAAGACATATTTGGAAAATAAACTTTACAATATTTCCAATGAGTTATCATGGAGTTCATTCGGACACTGGGAAGGCCTTCAAAACTCAGCTGCAAGGTGACATATTTTTCCAGTGCAGGCACTGCGCCCTTGGACCTCAATGTTGCGCCCTTGCCTACAAAGTCAACAAAACACACTTGAAGATATTTTGGAGTTATTGAGGAGCCTCAAAGTCAATTTTTTCCAAATTTAGGTGTTAGAAGTTAGTTTTCATTTATTACATTAGATATTTTGTGCCCTGGGCCTTGCATGATCTTAATGGACAAAAATGGCATTTATGATGTATTTATGACATTTTGGAAACCCTAGTTAGGGTTTTGGTCCTCCTTTCTAGTTAAATACAACATTGAGGCCTCATTGTACATGTTGGACGATTATTGAGAATAAATATCATAGATTTGAGATTGAAGAGAAATTGGCTTTGGTTTTTATGGATGGCTTGATTTGCTTGACCATGTAGTAGGCTCATTTGCAGGATTCATGAGCATAGTTAATGATGATGTGTTCCTTATTCAGTACTTGTTTTCTTATTTTATCATTTTGCCTCATTTTTCACATGTAAAAGGATAGATATTTTAGGTTAATAAATGTTGTTTAGAGGCACCTTAGCACTGTCTGCTTCCTATTGTTTGTATGTTTTCCTCTACTAGGTCAGATTAGAGAATTCTTAAATGCTCTCTGGTTCCACTTATGCAGTAAATGTCAAAGTAGTTTTATGGTTAGCCTTGCTCTTTGATATAACTTAAACATTGTTTTTGAGGTATTTTACTTTGAAGTATTACTAAATAGGTTTGGCTGAAGAGGTCTATGGTTTTCCCTATCCTTTGTTCATCTTAAATGGTTGCTTTGGAGGTATCTATAGTTGGATTAAGGAAATTAGGAGTTCCCTGCTCTTTAATCTTTACTATATTTTATCTTAAATTTTTTTCTTTGCGTGAAGGTGAAATCACTAGAATACTTACAAGTTTCTTGCCTTCTATGTTTCACTGGATTGTTGTCTTATTGTCTACTTGCTAGGGTTTGGTCAAAGAAGTTATTGGTATGCCCTGTCTTTGGTTATTTCTTTATGCATAGTGATTTTAAAGGCTATTCTTATTAAAGTATTTTTCAAAGGATTTTTAACTACCCTTTTCACCTACTATGTTCACAATTTAATGTTTCACTTCACTCACATAAGATTTTAGATCCATTTGGCTTTTCTAGACTTGCCGTGTGATATACCCTTGACCTATTGTTGCACTTCTCAAGACCTTTGTAGACTCTATAGCCCAATGGTTTAAACCTCTCTCACTCTATCTATTTTTCTTGATAACCTACCCAACCAAACAAACAAACAAGCAAACCCTAATCCTTATTATTAGCCTAAAATCAAAACCCTAAAAATCTATCAAGTTACATCCTTTACACAAGTATAGAGAGAGCCCTCTCTGAGTCCAGGAAGGCTAGGTCCTAGGACTCCAAAGATTGGTTTGATGTTACCCTTGTACATTTTTTCTTTCCAATCTAACAAATTACGGGGACCTAACAAGCACACAGTTAATTAAAACAAAAATCTGCCTTAATATGGAGGGGGTGGGGTTTGACCACCTGGCCACCTCTCTCCAACGCTGGATCTTAACCAACTCAGCTAGCAGACTCCTTGGTGAGTCTGCTCGGATTTTAATATAAAAACCTGCATTTCATAAGCACGCCCAGGCAGGCCAGGAGTGGGCACGAAGTATGAGACAAGTGGAACCATGAGCATTGTGCAGGAGGGTGGTGGAACCATGATCTAAGCCATTTTCCAGAGGGTCCAGATTTTCACTTTGTCAAATTCAGGAAAATTTTATATGGATTATGCACCTCTTGGCGCATGAATCCAATAGTGCTATCCATTTCTTCATAATAGGTCTCCAATTTTCGGGCACTTTCAACTATGGAGGTATAAGGGTGTATTTTTCATTTATACTTGTACTTTCATTTTTTTGCCACTTAATGAAAGAGGGCCTCCAAACTAATTGAGTAGGACCCGGAGACATAGTCCCTCCTGGATGAACTCCGATATCAATTATGTTTCTTCTTGCATGATGTTAATTGCTTCTGTCTTCTTATGTTTATGCCTTTAAAGTTTCTTGTTTAAGCTGCAATTTTTACATGTGATCCTTTAATACATCTCAAGCAAAAGATTTTGGATCACATGGAAAGGTGTTATAACATCATTTTCGACAATAACCATATTTGGTTTTCCCTGAAAGCGTTTTGAGATATCGAAGCCCCAAATCAGTGTAGGAATGCTAGTGTAGGAGTGTTGGTGCAAGAACAAAACTTGGTGCAATTAATTGTTGATGCATGTGTATCTTTTATCATGATTTAATACACCTTCCTGAAACAATACAAGCACCATCATCAATAATATTTTTGATGCAAATATTATTGAAATAAAGGAAATAGGTTAAATAATGAACAATTACCTAAGCATGCTCAAGTTTAAGATACTAGCCCAACAATTGTGCAAAATGATAGTAATAACAATGAAAACTATGAGTAAGCATAGGGTGAGAATGTAAATTAAACACGGGACCTAACATCCCCCCATACCGATCATCTTGCATGTACTCATGCAAGAAAAACCTCTAATAATGACCAAAGTTAATTAAGACTGTAGGGAAATTGGTTTCTTATTAAAGTCATGTTGCATTGAATTAAACTATAGGGCTAATTTAGTAAGTGAATGTGATGGGGAGCAATTCCCACTATGAGCAGGATCCCCCCCTTTTCTACAACCACAACCTATGTCAAAGCTGCCATATTCATAATCCGAAATCTTTGGTTCTCAATCCTGGGCCTATGGGTTATGGGCCCAGTCTCAAATTCATTAAACCAAGCCTGAATTCCCAGTAAAAGGCACAAATGAAAGTTTTGCCTTCCATAGCATTAAAATAATATGGATAAATATTTCATGGCCTTTGTATCAACGTCTAAGCTGCGGTTAGTCCATCTAATTTAACCTCAAGCGTAAACATTATAACGAACGCTTATATTCCCCAGCCCCACATATTCAGATCTTGAATGTCAATAAGCATTTGCCAATGGAAGGAACGATGACCAACGCATGCAATCCCAATCGAACATAGCATTCAAATCTTCGATTTGTGTTTAAACTCAAAGAACTGCACATAGAAAAGTGGCCTCCTTGCCCATTCTTGAACTATATAATAAAACCTTCATAGCATTGAATAGACTGACCGATAGGACCACATCTGGAACCCGACATTTCTCATCTTTACAAAATTTAATTGGAATCAATACCCAACCTTCATCATTTTGCACCAAATGTAATATTTGAGAATCGGTTCAACTAACAAATTGAACTTTGCCAGTCCCACAAGTATTAACACTGGGAAAAAACAATCAAAGAAACCGACCCCATCCTCGATTAACCTCCGTGCGGATTTAAGAGCATATTCTCTTGGATCTTTTACAATTTTAATCGAGCGATGATCACGTTAAATAAACTCCTGAGCTTTAGTGTCCGAGAAATTGCGACACTAGCGGTTTCAATCTCGTGATATGTCGAGATCTAATTGGATCAGGTCGACTTGAATGAAAACCATCTGTGAACCAAAGGTGGTGCGATGAAAAATCCTGGTTTCTTCAAAATCACTTCTTAACTCCAAAGGTGCATGATATCTGTGGTATCATTTCACAAAACCACTCATATGAGAACTTAAGCTCCACGGCATTCTAACCTGGCTTTCCATCGGATTCCATTTCTGCATTCCTCTTCTCCACTCTGCTGCTGCAAATTGATCCCAATGCTATCGAATTAATTAATTCGGAGGTTCAACACAAGATCGATGGCTCCCATAGTTGGATGTCGAGCTCCTTTTCATTCTCCATCAAAAGGCTGGGATCCCTCTGTATCTACCGAACCAGTCACACAGAGTCAAAATGAACGCAATTCATAACCCAGGAGCGTGGCTCGAATGGTTAAATTGCCACAAGCGTATATAATGCTGCCTCCATTTCTGCTACTGTGACCCAAGGGATGCGGATTCGCACTAGTTGATTCAATCAAAGGGGTTTGGTTTTATGTTTACGGTCCTTACGCAAGATTTGATATATTAAACAAAGAGGGATTTGTTATAGTTCGCTCATTCAACAGATCTCAACTCTGCAACTTCTCTTGAGCCTTCTACACAAGATTCACATCAAATTCAGAAGGGATTTCTGAATTTATTAGAGCCTCTTTATGCTATATAAATGTACATTTAACTCATACCCAGAATGTAGATTCAAATGTATTTGAGAACATAATCATTTGCACAGAGTTTAATATATTCAGCGCGCCAGAATTCGCGACAAATCCTATGCTATAACAATATTTACTGGATCGCTATTGATCCTTTCAGTGATCGATAGTCGATCATAATTCATCAATGACAGCATTTAACTCATAACCCCTAAACTATGATTAAATTAGAAATCAACACACATAAATTCTATTATGTACAAACTCAGTTACAATTCTGAGGCATCTCAACCTCAATACGCACTTCCTTTAAGACTACATCGCATTCACTCTGTCTCTCTCTATCCTCACACATTACAGATTCGCTCTTATAGAAAATACAAAAGATCCCGAATCGCTTGAGATCCACAATCTCTCCTGAATCGCTCAGAACTCTTCATCTTCTCTACCGTACACATGGCAGATCTAATTATTAGTCAGTTACATAAAATTTCAACATCGGTTTCAACAATTTCGCCCCAATTTCGCATGACTATTTGCATAACCAGCTTCTTCAGTTTCAGATTTGAACTTAATCCAAATCTGTCAGGATGCCCCTGCATCAGACTCCCGAGGCACAAAAATTTATGACCTCCTATTCATATGTCTTCTCCAGCTGTCAGCAAGTCTAACCATGTCATCTTTGGAACTGCTCTTCGTGATCTTCTTGTAGCAACATCTCTCGAACAATTCTCACCTGCATCCTCTGTGGAATTTTCCTCTGTGAGCTACAACAAAACCTCTGCAGTAGCAAGTCTTCCTTGCTACCAGATACCTCACCAAGCTTCTCTCCTGAGCTCCGACTTTTTGAATCTCTCTGGTTCGCTCCTGTGGAACCATTTGAGCACTGCTACTCTAGATTGTTGCATCTTCTCACCTTCCTCTGCTGCTACCTTCAAAATATAAAAGAAAATCACAAGCTTACAAATTTTCACAAAACTGTACCTCTTCTTCCTCTGTACGCGAACTTCTTCTCCTTTGCAGGAAATCATTTCCCTGCTCTGATACCACTTGATGGGGAGTGATTCCCACTATGAGCAGGATCCCCCCCTTTTCTACAACCACAACCTATGTCAAAGCTGCCATATTCATATTCCGAAATCTTTGGTTCTCGATCTTGGGCCTATTGGTTATGGGCCCACTCTCAAATTCATTAAACCAAGCCTGAATTCCAAGTAAAAGGCGCAAATGAAAGTTTGGCCTTCCATAGCATTAAAATAATATGGATAAATATTTCATGGCCTTTGTATCAATGTCCAAGCCGCGGTTAATCCATCTAATTTAACCTCAGGCATAAACATTATAACGAACGCTTATATTCTGTGGCCCCACATATTCAAATCTCGAATATCAACAAGCGTTTTCCAATGGAAGGAACGCTGAACAACGCATGCGATCCCAATCGAACATAGCATTCAAATCTTCGATTTGTGTTTAAACTCAAAGCACCACACATAGAAAAGCAGCCTCGTCGCCCATTCTTGAACTATATAATCAAACCTTCATAGCATCGAATAGACTGACCGATAGGACCACATCTGGAACCCGACATTTCTCGTCTTTACAAACTTTAATTGGAATCAATACCCAACCTTCAGCATTTTGCACCAAATGTAATATTTCTGAATGGGTTCAATTAACAACCCGAACTTTGCCGGTCCCACAAGTATTAACACTGGGAGAAAACAATCAAAGAAATCGGCCCCATCCTCGATTAACCTCCATGTGGATTTAAGAGCAGATGCCCTTGGATCTTTTACAATTTTAATCGAGAGATGATCACGTTAAATAAACTCCTAAGCTTTAGCGTCCGAGAACTTGTGACACTGGCGGTTTCAATCCCGTGATGTGTCAAGATCTAAATGGATAGGGTCGACTTGAATGAAAACCATCCATGAACCAAATATGGTGCGATGACAAAGCCTAGTTTCTTCAAAACCGCTTCTCAACTCCAAAGGCGCACGATATCCATGGTATCATTTCACAAAACCACTCATATGAGAACTTCAGCTCCACGGCTTTCTAACCCGGCTTTCCATCGGATTTCGTTTCTGCATTCCTCTTCTCCACTCTGCTGCTGCAAATTGATCCTAATGCTATCAAATTAATTAATCCGGAGGTTCAACACAAGATCGATGGCTCCCATAGTCAGATGCTGAGCTTTTTTGCATTCTCCATCGAAAGTTCGGGATCCCTCTGTATCTACCGAACCGGTCACACAAAGTCAAAACGAATGCAATTCATAACCCAGGAGCGTGGCTCGAATGGTTAAATTGCCACAAGCATATATAACGATGCCTCCATTTCTGCTACTGTCACCCCAGGGATGCAGATTCACACTAGTCGATTCAATCAAAGGGGTTTGGTTTGATGTTTACGGTCCTTACGCAAGATTTGATATATTAAACAAACAGGGATTTGCTATAGTTCGCTCATTCAACAAAGCTCAACTCTGCAACTTCTCTTGAGCCTTCTACACACGATTCACATCAAATTCAAGAGGGATTTCTGAATTGATTAGAATCTATTTATGCTATATAAATGTACATTTAACTCATACCCAGAACGTAGATTCAAATGTATTTGAGAACATAACCATTTGCACAGAGTTTAATGTATTCAACGCGCCAGAATTCGCGACAAATCCTGTGCTATAACAATATTTACCGGATCGCTATCGATCCTTTCAGCGATCGATAGTCGATCATAATTCATCAATGACAGCATTTAACTCATAACCCCTAAACTATGATTAAATTAGAAATCAACACACATAAATTCTATTATGTACAAACTCAGTTACAATTCTGAGGCATCTCAACCTCAGTACGCACTTCCTTTAAGACTACATCGCATTCACTCTGTCTCTCTTTGTTGTCACACATTACAGATTCGCTCTTATAGAAAATACAAAAGATCCCGAATCGCTTGAGATCCACAATCTCTCCTTAATCGCTCAGAACTCTTCATCTCCTCAACCGCACACATGGAAAATCTAATTATTAGTCAGTTACATAAAATTTCAGCATCGGTTTCAAAATTTCTCCCCAATTTTACATGACTGTTCGCATACCCAGCTTCTTCAGTTTCAGATTTGAACTTAATCCAAATCTGTCCGGATGCCCCTGCATCAGAATGTAGGTAAGTGCTATATGATGTTCAATCCCTTTGCATCAATAAGATAAGAAATACTTGCGACCATAGATTGAGTGATGTCAAGAATGATCTTCATTAGTTTCTAATTAATGCCAGGATTTCCATGGGAATGTTAACAATGTTGTGAATGCAAGGATAGTGTCATAGTAAAATAACCAGCCATAAAAATTTCCCCAAAGCAGCTCAAGAGTAGTCCAAATCAATAGGTCTTTAATTTTAATAACCTCATTATTGTAAATAGAAGTGACATTATGGATGGAAATAGGGAGAAATAAATATGACAAAATAATACCTTCCCAGGATGACCATATTACCATAATCCAAGCATATAGTTTAAGTTCCTCTTTTTCAGGAAAATTGAATCACCTACACAAAGGGTCCCACATCCATGAAAACCTTCATATTTCTGAAAGATAGAACTCCAAATCACATTACTGAAAGGAACTTAAAACCATTATCAAAGATATATGATATTGAGTTCAGGGAAAGAAAAAATCAACCCAGTAAATCATAGTGTAAAATTAAATTTAATTCCATAGATATGGCCCTGCTACCAGCAGGCATCTATATCCTCGACACTGATGCCTTTTAACCCCAATAAATGTTTGTGTCCCATCTATTTATATAAATTCAAATTCATTTGAAACCATTTAAATTTTTTTTAGAAGTCAATTGAAGTCAACTATCCTGGACTGGTAACTAGCTAAAAATAGTTCCATTCACAAGAAATAAAAAGAATGAACAAGCCCGCTCGTGATGATACCTTTTGTCTTCCAACTTTTCAAATAAAATTCATTAACCTAACTTAGTGACCGGTATTGATAATGTCATTCTCGTTAGGACCCATGATCATGGTTGGTTGGCTCATAATGAGACCTCCCATCCCTCAATTAATAATTTTAAAAGAAACTCTAATTATAATTGACCTTAAATAGGTTACTCAATACATGGGGAGGGAAATTTTCTCCTTAACAGCACAGGATGGCGTAAAACATTTTTAATTACTAATATTTATTGGTTGTTCCTTCTACCCCAAAGACTCATTTTAAAGAAAACATCTTGGATAATGACTGAAATTTCCTTAACTTGATCGTGCTAGGGTTCTCATGAGAGCTCATTAAGGTTTTATACGAGTGGTCCTCCATAGGAGGCTCTTCATCAATACCTTCGAAGAGAAAATTGAAATGGTTTCTTGGATGGAATTATGTTAGAATGAATAGGATAGAAGTATGTTTTTAAGCTTATGAATGGAAATTATTAAATATAACAATAAAAATCCTTTTAAAAGACCCAATAAATAATCTCAGCCAATAATCAAAGTCACTTTATAAAATATGAGGCATTAAGAGTCAATTTATTCTGACAAGACTTACCACAAGAGTGCATAATAATGGAAATTTCAATAGTTGTGCCTTAGGAAATTTAAGAGTGACGCTATAACAATTTTATTCCAAATGGAATTTTTATGTATTATTTCTATAATACCCTACCCTAGTTTAAGGAGAGGAAGATCTCCTTCAAGTGTAGGAGTACTTCCAATGTAACCATGTGCGTAAAAAAATACTAAATATACTCACACTCAAGTTTAAAATGTAAACTTCAACGCATACTGGAGTATGAGAAACCAACTTCTTTACTTGATATGGTACCAAGGGTTTCCAATACATGAGGGAATGGGGTGTGCTAACAGTTGTTTGGAACCTGGCTTTAATAGGACCCACATATTCAAGGTTCTCCAACTTGTACAAATTTTCCAACACTTTATGTTTGCTCTCTTCAGATTGACAAGGATGTTTAAGGGAAATTCTAGGGTTTTCTTCTTGGTGAGCTTCAACAAAGGTTTTTGAACAAGTTCCAATCATAGATTGCTCCTCTAACAGTTAATGGATTAAATTTTCTTCCCGAGGTAAATGTTGTGTGTTAATAGGAGAATTTTGTGAATTCACACCTCTCCCATCTCAAAAAGATATGGAATTACATTCATTATGGGAGTGAGTAGGAAAAGTAGGTGTTTTAAATTGATGTGCAACTTGATAACCAAAATTAGGATTTGGTTGCACAAATGATCGAGACCATAGAGAAGGATAACTTGGTGGTGCATTGGACATGAATTGTAGCTATTGTGGCATAATTAATACAGTTTTCATGGGGAATTTCCCTAGAGAGGAGGCTCCAAACCTTCCTTGAGGTTATGGGAATATACAGCTCGAGGGAGAGGTCCAATGTGACCATGAGGTGGGGAATTGAATTAGAGGAGGATAATAAGTATTCCATGGAATTGTAGGGTTATATATCTGCTAAGGAACCTGTTGAGGACAATAAATATTATTCCAAGTATTAAATGATGGCAAGTTTTGAGTTATACCTGGTTGTTGATTTATTTCCTTAATTTATTCCTTAAATACTTATTGTAACCCTAGCAGTGATGGGAAATTTATCGAGTGATCCTCCTCGCACTTCTTCTATTCTTCTTGCAAATCATCCAATTGTAAATTTAGAGAGGCTTTTGTAACTCCTATTTTTGTAGTAGATTTCAAAATTTGAGAAGAAAGTTCTCAAGAATTCTTACCGGTCTTGGAGATTCATCTTGAATACCTAATGCATAATTTACAAACATTATCATATGGTAAATTAAAAACATAACGTTCTCCTATCAGATTTAAAGGTTCTAAAAATTCATCTTTGATTCCTTTAAGTATGAGTGTTGTCAAGGTTTTTTTAATCCAAATGTTTATGTTTTGATTTTTGAAGGTTGTATCAAAATCGCTCAACGTAGTCCTCCAAAATTTCTTTTGCCCCTTGTGTTATTCCAAAAATATCTTCACCAGCTTGGCAGCAGTCTTGATACTTCTCCAAGAATACATTCTTCATGTCTTCCCATGTTTGAATGTAGTTCTCACCAAGGCTCATGAACCACCGGAGAGATGTTGCTTTTAGAGTAAGAGGAAACACTTGCAACCTTTGATGATTAGTACAATAACCATATCGTCTACAAAGTACTTCAAACTCAAACAATAATTTATTTGGGTCTTCATTTTCCAAACCATGAAATTTTGGTAGTGTAGATGGGGGCATACTATGAATTTGTGCCACTCTTGGATTTCAAAAGTAACAATGTTTTCCATTTCTTACCAAATTAAAAGAGGTTCTTCATGTAATATTTCGAGACTCCTTCTTTGAATTTTCTTTCCAATTGACTAGTGAAATAGGTGCATTGGATGATTGATATTAGCCTCAAAATCCTCATTGAAAAATGCCTCAAAATACCATTTCTTAAAATGCAGCAGGTTACTAAGGTCAATCCCCTAGGCGCCTACCCGACAACAGGGCCAAAATATTGGGCGTAATAAAAAACCTAACATTTAATTATGAATCTAGGAGTTCATATACTTAGAGGTTCAGCACTAGAAATGCCAAAGAAGGACTTCAGCAACCTGCACTAGTTAATACAATGGGACCACACCATTCTAAAACTGGATTCACTCAAGAAAAATACTTGCCACAAACTTTGACAGAAAAATTGAAACATATTTGCAATCAGCTCCAAATAAATCTGGAAAATAAAGGAATGGATCCTTGTGATTGAGTCTCAATTATTTAAGAAACAGAAGGAATAATTCTAAGTATAGTTAAATCTGTCTCTGTTACAAATTTTCCATTCATGGACTAGACCAACGTTCCTACACCACAACAATGTTCCTACACTGGAACAGAGTTCCTACACTAGGACAATATTCGTGTACTAGAACATTGTTCCTATACCAGATGTGTATTCAGTTCATGCACAAAATATTTTCACTGTTCCTAACCACTTGCATAAATCATAAAGGATTCTAACTGCAAATCAACTGAAGGAAAATCAGAGCAAGGTAAAGAATCGTAAATGAACCATATGAAACAAAATAACTCTCAACTATTTGTTTACTCAAAATTAAAAAGGTTGGAAGAACTAAAACAGAGATTTATCATAATAGAGTTTCTTCATGTAAATATAAGCATCTAATCTAAGAGACAGAGCATTCCCTCTTTCTCAGATTATTGTCACTGCATGAACAATATATGTGTCTTTCTAAGGTGGATGTTTAAAATCAAGGGTCTCTGCAACAGATATCAGTTGTTCCCACAAGAGAGTCGGTGCAATTACAGATCCTAATATGTGGACAGAGTTTCATTAATAAACAGGGAATGTTAATAAACCAAATGATCCAATCCCTAAGTTAAACACACTTTCTAGAAGTATTTGCTAACTTGTTCTTGGAATTGAAACACGCTTTGCATTAAGGAAATGAAATAAACTTGCAGGAATAAAATGATCTTGCTAAAGTAAACCACACTTTCAAGATTAAAATGCATTTGTGAAGATTAAATTGAAACACACATTTGCAGAAAGAGAAAAGAATCCACTCAATGCATAAAAAGAAGGAAATGAAATTCTATAGTAACCTTGAATAGATGCACACAAAGCCACACTGTCAAACCTTCAATTCGAGAAGCACACAGTTCATGAAGAAAACATAAATATGTCGACTTAGGTGCATAAACGAAATAGTCCTCTACTCAGAGTCTGCATACAAATATTTAGCAAACTTTATAAACAGAGGAAGAGCGAGCTAGGTTGGTTGGGCCCTAGCTAACCAACGCTTTTCCCTTTACGAAATATGGGAAATCAAATACCAAGAAAATAGTTCACATAATATTTAGAACCAGAGATTGATAAACCGGCATAGCTCCTTGTATTAACTCAAATTTTGTAGCAAAGTTACATGATAAACCATAAATCTAGCCTCCAACTGATAGTAGGGAAGGGGGGAGAGCCCCCTAAAATTTATCCAACAACGTGAAATTACAATGAATGGTTTCCCCTCCTTCCCAGAACTGAAAATAAAATCCATGGCTAAGCCATTTATATGATTTACAAGGTGAATCAATCATTTTCCTTAATTATGGAAAACTGCATATGTTTAACAAATTGGCTTCAAAAGATATTGGCATATCTTCCTAACCATGGAGAATTTTGGAAAATTGTTTCGAGGGAACCTAATTTGTTATATTTTCAACAAAAAACTCTCTTATGTTTGTCTCATTCAATTCCACATCCTCAGAAAGTGTTCCCAACGTTGGTTATTTGAATCTTTTTGCAAGATTCTAGAATTTTGGAAAAACAATGTTTTTTCATGAAACTGACTTAAAGACCCACGTGTAAATTCTGAATAAAAACGAATATTTTGAAATATTTTTGGTTATAGATAATGTGTTATATTATTAAAAATTATGTTTTCTCGAATTTTCCAGATTCACCTCCAAGTGCATGTAAATCAAGGTCAAACTTGGCAATTCGGAAACTATGCGGATTTTGAGCAAATTTGTTGGTTTTCTTCTAGAGACCCACACATGCGACCTGGGTGCAATAAAAATCATGGGAAGGTGTTATAACATCATTTTGGACAATAAAAATCTTCATTTTTCCTGAAATCATGTCGATATATCTAAGCCCCATATCAGTGCGGGAATTCTAGTGTAGGAGTGTTGGTGTAGGAACAGAACTTGGTGCAATTAATTGTTGTTGCATGTGTATCTTTGATCGTGATTTAATAGGCCTTAATGAAACAACACAAGCACCATCATCAATAGTCATTATGATGAAAATCTTATTGAAATAAGGAAATAGGTTAAATAATGAACCATTACATGATCATGCTCCAAGTTTAAGATAATAACCCAAGAATTGCGCAAAATGATAGTAATAAAAATGAAAACTATGAGTAAGCATAGGGTGAAAATATGAATTAAACATGAAAATTCTGAGGCCTAACATCCCTCATGTTGATCATCTTGCATGCCCTCAATCAAGCAAAACCTCTAATAAGGACTAAAGCTAATTAAGTCTGTGGAGAAAGTGGTTTCTTATTAGAGTCATGTTGCAATGAATTAAACTATAGAGCTAATTGATTAAGAGAATGGAGGTAAGTTCCATATGATGTTGACTCCCTTTGCTTCAATAAGATAAGAAATGTGTGCGACTATATATTGAGTGATGTGAACATTGATCTTCATTATTTTCTAACTAATGCCAGGATTTCCATGGGAATGCTAACAATGTTGTGAATGCAGGGATAGTGTCATAAAAAAATAACCAGCCATAAAAAAATTTCACAAAGCATCTCAAGGGCAGTCCAAATCAGTAGGTATTTACTTTTAATAGCCTCATTATTGTAAATAAAAGTGACATTATGGATAGAAATAGGGAGAAAGAAAGATGAAAAAACAATACTTTCCCAGGATGACCATCTTACAATTATCGAAGCATATAGTTGAAGTTCCTATTTTTCAGGAAAAGAGAATCACCTACACTAAAGGTGCCACATCCATGAAAACTTTCATATTTCTGAAAGATATAACTCCAAATCATGTTACTGAAAGGATCTTAAAACAATTATTAGAGAGATATGATAATGAGTTCAGGGAAAGACAAAATCAACCAAGTAAATCATAGTGTAAAATTAAATTTAATACCAGAGGTATGGCTCTGCTGCCAGCAGGAGTTTTTAGCCTCGACAAGGATGCCTTTTAACCCCACGAAATGCTTGTGTCCCGTCTATTAGATATAAATTCAAAGTCAATTGAAAGCATTTACATTTTTTTAGAACTTAATTGAAGACCACTATCCTGGCTTGGTAACCAGCTAACAATAGTGCCATTCAAAATAACTAAAAAGAATGAACAAATCGGCTTGTGATGAGACCTCTTGTCTTTCAGCTTTCAACTGAAATCCATTACCCTAGCTTTGTGACCAATAGCGGTAATGTCATTCTTGTTAGGACACATGATCATGGTATGTCAGCTCGTAATGAGATCTCCCATCCCTCAATTAATCCTTTTAAAAGAAACTTTGATTGTAATTAACCTTAAATAGCTTATTTAATAGGTGGGGAGGAAAAACTGCTCCTTAAAAGCACGATATGGCATGAAAAGTTTTGAATTACTAATATTTATAGGTTGGACCTTCTACCCTAAAGACTCATTTTAAAGAAAACATCTTGGACAATAACTAAAATATTCCTTAACTTGATCATGCTAGGGTTTCATGAGAGCTCGTTAGGGTTTTATACGAGTGGTCCTCCATAGGAGGCTCTTCATCAATACCTTCGAAGAGAAACTTGAAATGGTTTTTTGGATGTAATTTTCTTAGAATGAATAGGATAGAAGAAGGTTTTTAAGCTTATGAATTGAAAGTATTAAATATAACAATAAAAATCCCCCTAACTGAACTAAGAAATAATCTCAGCCAATAATCAAAGTCACTTTATAAAATATGAGGCATTAAGAGTAAATTTATTTTGACAAGACTTACCACAAGAGTGCATATAATGGAAATTTCAATAGTTGTTCCTTGGACATTTAAGAGTGACGCTATAACAATTTTATTCCAAATGGCATTTTTATTTATTGTTTCTATACTACCCTACCCTAATTTAAAGAGAGGAATATCTCCTTCAATTGTATGAGTACTTCCAATGTAACCATGTGTGTAAAAAAATACTAAATATACTCATACTCAAGTTTAAAATGTAAACTTCAACCCATACTTGAGTCTGAGAAACCAACTTCTTTACTTGATATGGTACAAAGCGTTTCCAGTTAATGAGGGAATGGGGTGTGCTAACAATTGTTTCGAACCAGGCTTCAATAGGACCCACATATTAAAGTTTCTCCAAATTGTACAACTCTTCCATCACTTGATGTTTGCTCTCTTCAAATTGACAAGGTTGGCTAAGGGAAATTATAGGGTTTTCTTCTTGGTGAGCTTAAACAATGGTTTTTGAACAAGTTCCAATCATAGATTTCTCCTTTAATGGTTTATGGATTAAATTTTCTTCCCGAGGTAAATTTTGTGTGGTAATAGGGGAAGTTTCTGAATTCACTCATGTCCCCTCTCTAAAATATATGACATTACATTTAGTTGGAGAGTGAGTAGGAAAAATAGGCGTTTTACATTGATGTGCAACTTGATAATCAGAATTAGGATTTGGTTGCACAAATGATTGAGACCATAGATAAGGAAAACATGGCGGTGCATTGGACATGAATTTTAGTTGTTGTGGCATAGGTAATGGAGTTTTCATGGGTAATTTCCCTAGAGAGGAAGCTCCAAACCATCCTTAAGGTTGTGGGAATATATGACTCAAGGGAGAGGTCCAATGTGGCCATAAGGTGGGTTATTGAATTAGAGGAGGATTATAAGTATTCCATGGAATTTTAGTGTTATAGATCTACTGAGAAACCTATTGAGGACAATAAATATTATTCCAAGTATTAAATTATGGTGAGTTTTGAGTTATACTTGGTTGTCGACTTATTTGCTTACTAGATTCCTTAAATACTTGTTATAACACTAGTAGTGATGGAAAATTTATCGACTGGTCCTACTTGCACTTCTTTTGTTCTTCCTACAACTCATCCAATTTAGAGAGGATTTTGGAACTCCTTTTTTTGTAGCACATTTCAAAAATTGAGAAGAAAATTATCAAGAATTCTTATCTATATTGGAGATTCCTCTTGAATACCTAATGCATAATTTACAAACATCATCATATGGTAAATAAAAAACATCGCATTCTCCTATCAGATTTAAAGTTTCTAAAAAATCATATTTTATTCCTTTGAGTATTAGTGTTTTCAAGGTCTTTTTTTCCAAATATTTATGTTTTGATTTTTGAAGGTTGTATCGAAATCGCTCAACGTAGTCCTCCAAACATTCCTTTTCCCCTTGTGTTATTCCAAATATATCTTCACCAGCTTGGCAGTAGTCTTGATACTTCTCCAAGAATACATTCTTCATGTCTTCCCATGTTTGAATGTAGTTCCCACCAAGGCTCATGAACCATGGGAGAGTTGTTGCTTTGAGAGTAAGAGGAAACACTTGCAAACTTTGATGACTAGTACAATAACCATATCCTCTACAAAGTACTTCAAACTCAAACAAGAATGTATTTGGGCCTTCATTTTCCAAACCATGAAATTTTGGTAGTGCAGATGGGGGAATACTATGCATTTGTGTCACTCTTGGATCTTTGATAGGGAATTCAAAAGTAACAATCTTTTCCATTTCTTACCAAATGAAAAGAGGTTCTCCATGTACTACTTCGAGACTCCTTCTTCGATTTTTTTTCCAATTGATCAGTGAAATGTGTGCATTGGATGAATGATATTAGCCTCAAACTCCTCATTGAAAATGCCTTGATATACCATTTCTCAAAATGCAGTAGGTTACCAAGGTCAATCCCTTAGGTGCCTCCCCGACAACAACACTGAAATGATGGACATAATAAAAAACCTAAAATTTAATTGTTAATCCGGGAGTTCGTAAACTTAGAGGCGCGACACTGAAAATTCCATAGAAGGACTCAATAACCTGCACTAGTTAATACAATGAAACCACGTTGTTATAGAAACTAGATTCACTCAAGAAAAATACTTGCCCCAAACTTTGAAAAAAAATCAAAACATCTTTGCAACCAGCTCCAAAGAAATCTGGCAAATAAACGAATAGATCCCTGTGATCGAGCCTCAAACTTTGAAAAAAAATCAAAACATCTTTGCAATCAACTCCAAAAAAATCTGGCAAATAAATGAATAGATCCCTGTGATCGAGCCTCAATTCTTTAAGAAATAGAATGAATAATTATAAGTATGGTTAAATATGTCTTTGTTACAATTTTTCCATTCCTGTATTAGACCAACGTTCCAACACCGCAACATCGTTCCTGCATTGGAACAGAGTTCCTCCACTGGAACGATATTCTTGTACTAGAACGTTGCTCCTGTACTAGAAGTGTGTTCGGTTCCTGCACTGAATATTTTCATTGTTCCCAATCACTTACATAAAACATAAAGGGTGCTAACTGAAAATCAATTGAAGGAAAATCAAAGCAAGGTAAAGAATCATAAATGAACCATACAAAACAAAATAACTCTCGACTATTCGTTTACTCAAAAGTAAAAACATTGCAAGAACTAAAAGAGAGTTTTATCATAAGACTTACCACATGAGTGCATAATAATGGAAATTTCAATAGTTGTGCCTTAGGAAATTTAAGAGTGACGTTATAACAATTTTATTCCAAATGGAATTTTTATTTATTTTTTATATACTACCCTACCCTAATGTAAAGACAGGAAGATATTTTTCAAGTGTAGGAGTACTTCCAATGTAACCATGTGCGTAAAAAAATACTAAATATACTCACACTCAGGTTTAAAATGTAAACATCAACGCATACTGTAGTATGAGAAACCAACTTCTTTACTTGAAATGGTACCAAGAGTTTCTAGTTATTGAGGGAATGGGGTGTGCTAACAATTTTTCAGAACCAGGCTTTAATAGGACCCACATATTCAAGGTTCTCCAACTTTTGCAAGTCTTCCACTGCTTGATGTTTTCTCTCTTCGGATTGACAAGGATGGTTAAGGGAAATTCTAGAGTCTTCTTCTTAGTGAGCTTAAACAACGGTTTTTGAACAAGTTCCAATCATATATTGCTCCTTTAATGGTTTATGGATTAATTATTATTCCCGAGGTAAATGTTTTGTGGTAATAGGGGAAGTTTCTGAATTCACTCATCTCCCCTTTCTAAAAGATATGTAATTACATTAAGTAGGGGAGTGAGGAGGAAAAATAGGTGTTTTAAATTGATGTGCAACTTGATAATCATAATTAGGATTTGGTTGCACAAATGATTGAGATCATAGAGAAGTATAACATGGTGGTGCATTGGACACGAATTGTAGTTTTTGTGGCATAGGTAATGGAGTTTTCATGGGGAATTTTCCTAGAGAGGACGCTCCAAACCATCCTTGAGGTTGTGGGAATATATGGCTCGAGGGAGAGGTCTAATGTGTCCATAAGGTAGCGTATTGAATTAGAGGAGGATTATAAGTATTCCATTGAATTGTAGGGTTATAGATCTGCTGGGGAACCTGTTGAGGACAATAAATATCATTCCAAGTATTAAATGATGGCGAGTTTGAGTTATATCTGGTTGTCGATTTATTTCCTTACTTGATTCCTTAAATACTTGTTGTAACCCTAGCAGTGATGGGAAATTTATCGAGTGATCCTCCTAGGAATTCTTTTGTTCCTCCTGCAAATCATCCAATTGTAGATTTAGAGAGGCTTTTCTAACTCATATTTTCGTAGAAGATTTCAAAATTTGAGAAGAAAGTTCTCGAGAATTACCGATCTTGTAGATTCCTCTTAAATACCTAATGCATAATTTACAAACATCATCATATGGTAAATGAAAAACAGCACCTTCTCTTATCATATTTAAAGGTTCTAAAAAATCATCTTTGATTTCTTTGAGTAGGAGTGTCTTCAAGGTCTTTTTTTCCAAATGTTTATGTTTTAATTTTTGAAGGTTGTATCGAAATCACTCAACATAGTCCTCCAAGATTTCCTTTTCCCCTTGTGTTATTCCAAAAATATCTTCACCATCTTGGCGGTAGTCTTGATACTTCTCCAAGAATACATTCTTCATGTCTTTCCATGTTTGAATGCAACTCCCACCAAGGCACATGAACCAGCGGAGAGTCATTTCTTTTCATAGAGGAAATTTCGGCCTAAAAGTGCCCATGAAATTTTCATGTAATTTCCATGTCATAATATGTAAACCAATCAAAATGCTTTAAATTTAAAAAGAGGTACACGTAAATATTTTGGAGGGAAAAGAAGAAAACGTACTTTTTTAATTGTATTTTTGGCTTATCCCCTTAACATTTGATCAAATTTAAATTTTAGACACTCATTATATGTGGAATTAAATTCCATATCCAATGAGTACCGATTATGCATACTTTTGAGAAGACCCACCTTGATAAAAATTGCAAATACATTAAAAAAACATGTTTTAACACGATTTTTAATGTATCTTCAATTTCTATCAATGTGGGTCCTCTCAAAAGTATGCATAATGGGTACTCTTTAGATGTGGAATTTAATTCCGCATCTAATGAGTGTCTAAACTTGAAATTTGAGTAAACAAATTAGGAGATAAGTTAAAAATACAATTAAAAAAGTATTTTTTTTGTTTTCCCTCCAAAATTCATAACTCTTATTTTATTATCTTAACTATTATTTTATTGTTTTTCCTTAGGAGGCCATTTTTAGGCTGAAATTTCCTCTAATGAGACTAAGAGGAAACACTTACAAACTTTTATGATTAGTACAATAACCATATCCTCTACAAAGTACTTCAAACTCAAACAAAAATGTATCTAGGTCTTCATTTTCCAAACCATGAAATTTTGATACTGCAGATGGGGGAATACTATGCATTTGTGCCAATCCTGTATCTTTGATAGGGAATTCAAAAGTAACAATGTTTTCCATTTCTTATCAAATGAAAATAGGTTCTCCATGTACTACTTTGATACTCCTTCAAATTTTATTGTCAATTGATCAGTGAAATAGGTGCATTGGATTATTGATATTTTCCTTAAACTCCTCATTAACAAATGCTTCAAAATACCATTTCTCAAAATGCAATAGCTTACCAAAGTCAATCCCCTAGGTGCCTCCCCGGAAATGGCGCCGAAATTTTGGGCGTAATAAGCAACCTAACATTTAATTGTCAATCTAGGAGTTCATATACTTAGAGGTGCAACACTGGAAATGTCATAGAAGGACTTCAACAACCTGCACTACTTAATACAATGACACCACACCATTCTGAAACTAGATTCACTCAAGAAAAATGCTTGCCACAAACTTTTACAAAAAATTTGAAACATATTTGCAACCAGCTCCAAATAAATCTGGAAAATAAAGGAATAGATCCATGTGATTGAGTCTCAATGCTTTGAGAAACAAAAGGAATAATTCTAAGAATTTTTAAATTTGCCTCTGTTACAAGTTTTCCATTCTTGGACTAGACCAACGTTCCTGAACCACAACAACATTCCTGCATTGGAACAAATTTCCTGCACTAGAACGATGTTCCTGTATTAAAACGTTGTTCTTGTACCATAAGTGTATTCAGTTCTTGCATTGAATATTTTCATTTTTCCCAACCACTTGCATAAAACATCAAGGGTGCTAACTACAAATAAATTGAAATAAAATCACACCAAGGTAAAGAATCGTAAAGTATCCATACGAAACAAAATAACTCTCGACTATTTGTTTACACAAAATTAAAAACGTTGCAAGAACTAAAAGAGAGTTTTATCATAACATAGTTTCTTCATGTAAAGATAAGAATCGACTAATCTAAGAGACAAAGCATTCCCACTTTCTCAAATTACTGTCACTGCATGAAAAATATATGTGTCTTTATAAGGTGGAATGTTTTAAATCAAGGGTCTCTGCAACAGATCTCAGTTGTTCTCACAAGAGAGTTGGTGCAATTACAAATCCTATTATGGGGATAGAGTTTCACTAATACACAGGAAATGTGTATAAACCAAATGATCCAATCCCTAAGTTAAACACATTTGCTGGAAGTATTTGCAAACTTGTTCTTGGAAATGAAATGCGCATTGCATAAAGGAAATGAAATAAACCTGCAGGTGTTGGACACCTAATCCTCTATGGGTAGGTGTGGAAGGTGAACAGTCACAAAGGAGTCCAAGTGACCTTGGAAGATGAATCCAAGAGTCACATTAATGTAATATAAATGTACATCTATGAGTAATGGAAATGAAACTCATGCTTATCTTTCTATGTGTGTGTTTACCTTCTCCTCCACCATGTGTGTGTTTAACATGGTATTAGAGTTGGTACATTCATAACCAGCACAATCTTGTGTGAGCCATTGTTTTTTATGGCTTGTGTAAACCTGCAGAACTGGGTGTCTTTAAGCATATCATCTCTCCCTCTATTCATCATGAATCTTGTTGAGTTCACTACCATACCATTTCTTTGACAGATTCCCAAAATCTAATGTTTGTTATATGATGCACATGTCAGCCATATTCTCCATATGCAATGCCAATACAGAAAGATAATGCATGTACATCTTCTCTGCCACCGTTTCATGCTACATTCCAAGCAATTCGAACTTCAAATCAATGCACCTTCTTATCAACAGCTGGCCCTTGGCCCTCCACTCAACGTCGACCTCAGCCTCCGATGGCTCGCTCAACATCTGTGCCCTCTTACCGTCTCCTTAACCCTGCTCCACTTCTGCATTCCTATGCTCCCTCATGCTACCTATTTTAATTCACTTCCCACATCTCCCCACAGTCCCACACCTCCCCGCCGACTCCCTCCATCCCTCCCTCGCGCTACCCCCTGCACCTCAGCCTCCTCCCTGCCGCTGCGTTGGCCTCTCTCCCCACCCCCTCTCGGCTCTCCCCATAGATCGGAACCTCTTCCCTCTGCTCACCTCCTGACTACCTTCTCCCTCCATTCTCCCTCCCCGATGCTCCTCTTCCCACACTCTCCTCATGCTTCTCATGGCTCCCTCGAGCCCCCCCCGTCCCTTAGACTCTCCTCCCCTCCTCCTCGTGCAGCTCCCTACACTACCCCTCCCCCTCACCTCTCACCGCACTCCACATCCCCCCACTCACGGCACTCCCCACCCACTCACCACAATCCCCATCCTCTCCCTCCCCACCCACTCATAGCTCCTCCCACTCCAGCCTCCGTTGACCCTCCATATGCCGTCCCGCTCATTCTCTGCCACCTCACTCTGCTCAACTCTTCCATCCCTCTCGATGGCCTTTCACCTCCTTCCACATTTGACACCCTCGCACTCTCCCTCATAGCTTCGCTACCTCCTCCCACGTGGTCTTCCCCCCCCCCCTCCCCTCGACCTGTGCACCGATCTCCCTCCTCTGTTGTCTCACCTCTCGAACTCCCTACCTCCCCTCACTCCTTATACACCTTGGTGCTCGACTCTCCCGTGGCTTGGCCCCTAGGCCCACACTCCTTTGTGCTACCACTCGCCATCTCCTCTAATAAAACACTCTTGCTGAAGTAAAACACACTTGCAAGATTAAAATGTATTTGTGAAGATTAAATTGAAACACGCATTTGCAGAAAGAGAAAAGGATCCACACAATGTATAAAAGGAAAGAAATGAAATGCTATAGTAACCTTGAATAGATGCACACAAAACCACAATGTCAAACTTGAGATCCAAGAAGCACATATTTCATGAAGAAAACATAAATCTGTTGACATAGGTGCATAAACAAAATATTCCTATGCTCTGAATATGCGTACAAATATTTAGCACACTTTATAAACAGAGGAAGAACGAGTTGGGTTCGTTGGGCCCTAGCCAACCAGCTCGTTTCACTTTACGATCAAATGCACAAGAAACTCATTCACATAATATTTAGAACCAGATATTGATAAACTGGCATAGCTCCTTGTATTAAGTCAAATTTTGTAGCAAATTTACATCATAAACCACAAATACATCCTCCAACAAATCATAGGGAAGGGAGGAGAGCCCCCTAAACTTGATCCAACAACATGAAAGTACAATGAATGGTTTACCCACCTTCCCAGAACCGACAATATAAGCCATGTCTAAGCCATTTATATGATTTACAAGTCAAATCAGTCATTTTCCTTAATTCTAGAAAATTGCATATGTTTAACAAATTGGCCTCAAAGATATTGGCATATCTTCCTAACCATGGAAAATTTTGGAAAATGGTTTGGATGGAACATAATTTTGTATATTTGCAACAACAAACTCTATTGAATTTGTCTCATTCGATTCCATATCCTTGGAAAGCGTGCCCAAAGTTGGTTGTTTGAATATTTTTGCAAGATTCTAGAATTTTGGAAAAATAGTGTTTTTTTCAAGAAACTGCCTTAAAGACCCACGTGTAAATTTTGAACCAAAGTGAATATTGAGAAAATATTTTGGTTATAGATAATATGTTCAATTATTAAAAAACCCATTTTATCATATTTTCCATATTCACCTCCAGCTGCACATAAATCTAAGTCAAACTTGGCAGTTTGGAAACTATGGGGATTTTGAGAAGATTTGTTGATTTGCTTCTAGAGACCCTCAAATGCAGCCTGGGTGCAATACAACTCATGGGAAGGTGTTATAACATCATTTTGGACAATAACCATCATCATTTTTCCAGAAATCGTGTAGATATATCGAAGCCCCAACTTGATGCGGGAATTCTAGTGTAGGAATGTTGGTGCAGGAATAGAACTTGGTGCAATTAATTGTTGATGCATGTGTATCTTTGATCTTGATTTAATACGCCTTCCTGAAACAACACAAGCACCATAATCAATAATCCTTCTGATGCAAATCTTATCGAAATAAAGGAAATAGGTTAAATAATGAACAATTACATGATCATGCTCCAAGTTTAAGATACTAGCCCAACAATTGCCCAAAATGATAGTAATAACAATGAAAACTATGAGTAAGCATAGGGTGAGCATGTGAATTAAACATGAAAATTCTGGGGCATAACATCCCCCCATGCCGATCATCTTGCATGTCCTCATGCAAGAAAAACCTCTAATAAGTACCAAAGTTAATTAAGATTGTAGGGCAAGTGCTTTCTTATTAGAGTCATGTTGCAATGAATTAAACTTTAGGGCTAATTGAGTAAGAGAATATAGGTAAGTGACATATGATGTTGACTCCCTTTGCATCAATAAGATAAGAAATACTTGCGACCATAGATTGAGTGATGTCAAGACTGATCTTCATTCTTTTCTAACTAATGCCAGGATTGTCATGGGAATGCCAACAATGTTGTGAATGCAGGGATAGTGTCATAATAAAATAACCAGCCATAAAATTTTCCACAAATCATCTCAAGAGCAATCCAAATCAATAGGTCTTTACTTTTAATAGCCTCATTATTGTAAATAGAAGTGACATTATGGATAGAAATAGGGAGAAAGAAAGATGACAAAACAATACCTTCCCAGCATGACCATAATACAGTTATCCAAGCATATAGCGGAAGTTCCTCTTTTTCAAGCAAAGTGAATCACCTACACTAAAGGTCCCACATCCATGAAAACCTTCATATTTATGAAATATAGAACTCCAAATCACATTACTTAAAGGATCTTAAAGACATTATCAGAGAGATATGATAATGAGTTCAGGGAAAGAAAAAATCAACCAATTAAATCATAGTGTAAAATTAAATTTAATACCACTGGTATGGCTCTGTTGCCAGCAGGCATCTATAGCCCTGACAAGGATGCCTTTTAACCCCACCAAATGCATGTGTTCCATATATTAGATATAAATTCAGTAAATTGAAAGCATTCATATTTTTTTAGAAGTTAATTGAAGGCCATTATCCTGGCATGGTAACTAGCTAAAAAATAGTGCCATTCACAAGAACTAACAAGAATGAACAATCCGTCTCATGATGAGACATCTTGTCCTCCAGATTTTGAACTGAAATCCATTACCCTAGCTTGGTGACCAATAGCGGTAATGTCATTCTCATTAGGACCCATGATCATAGTAGTTCTGCTCGTAATGAGACCTCCCATCCCTCAATTAATCATTTTAAAAGAAAATCTGATTATAATTAACCTTAAATAGCTTACTTAATTTGTGGGGAGGAGAATATGTTCCTTAAGAGCATGGGATGGCGTGAAAATTTTTTAATTACTAATATTTACTGGCTGGCCCTTCCACCCTAAAGACTCATTTTAAAGGATACATCTTGGCTAATGACTGAAATATTCCTTAACTTAATCGTGTTATGGTTCTCATGAGAGCTTGTTAGGGTTTTGTACGAGTGGTCCTCCATAGGAGGCTCTTCATCAATACCTTCGAAGAGAAACTTGAAATGGATTCTTGGATGACAGTATTTTAGAAGGAATAGGATAGAGGTAGGTTCTTAAGCTTATGAATTGAAAGTATTAAATATAACAATAAAAATCCCCCTAACCAACCCAATAAATAATCTCAGACAATAATCAAATTCACTTTATAAAATATGAGGTATTAAGAGAAAATTTCTTCTGACAAGACTTACCAGAAGAGTGCATAATAATGGAAATTTCAATAGTTGTGCCTTAGGAAATTTAAGAGTGACGCTATAACAATTTTATTCTAAATGGAATTTTTATTTATTGTTTCTATACTACCCTACCTTAATTTAAAGAGAGGAATATCTCCTTCAAGTGTAGGGGTACTTCCAATGTAACCATGTGCATAAAAAAATACTAACTATACTCGCACTTAGGTTTAAAATCTAAACTTCAATGCATACTTGAGTATGAGAAACCGACTTCTTTACTTGATATGGGGTGTGCTAACAATTGAGGGAATGGGGTGTGCTAACAATTGTTTTGAACCAGGCTTCAATAGGACCCACATTTTCAAGGTTATCCAACTTGTACAAGTCTTCCACCACTTGATGTTTTCTCTCTTCAGATTAACAGGGACGGTTAAGGGAAATTCTATGGTTTTCTTCTTGGTGAGCTTCAACAAATGTTTTCGAACAAGTTCCAATCATATATTGCTCATATAATGGTTGATGGATTAAATTTTCTTCCCGAGGTAAATTTTGTGTGGTAATAGGGAAAGTTTCTGAATTCACTCCTCTCCCCTCTCTAAAAGATATGGCATTACATTCAGTAGGAGAGTGAGTCAGAAAAATAGGTTTTTTACTTTGATGTGAAACTTGATAATCAGAATTAGGATTTGGTTGCACAAATAGTTGAGACCATAGAGAAGGATAACATGGTGGTGCATTGGACACGAATTTTAGTTGTTGTGGCATAGGTAATGGAGTTTGCATGGGGAATGTCCCTAGAGTGGATGCTCCAAACCATCCTTGAGGTTGTGGGAATATATGGCTCGAGGGAGAGGTCCAATGTGCCCATAAGGTGGGGTATTGAATTAGAGGAGGATTATAAGTATTGCATGGAAATTTAGGGTTATAGATCTGTCGAGGAACCCATTGAGGACAATAAATAGTATTGCAAGTATTAAATGATGGTGAGTTTTGAGTTATACTTGGTTGTCAATTTATTTCTTTACTTGATTCCTTAAATACTTGTTGTAACACTAGCAGTGATGGAAAATTTATCGTGTGATCCTCCTTGCACTTCTTCTTTTCTTCCTGCAAATCATCCAATTGTAAATTTACAAAGGCTTTTGTAACTCCTAGTTTTGTAGCAGATTTCAAAAATTGAGAAGAAAGTTCTCGAGAATTCTTATCGATCTTGGAGATTCCTCTTAAATACCTAATGCATAATTTACAAGCATCATCATATGGTAAATGAAAAACGTCACCTTATCCTAGAAGATTTAAAGGTTCTAAAAATTCATCTTTGATTCCTTTGAGTAGTAGTGTTTTCAAGGTCTTTTTTTTCCAAATGTTTATGTTTTATTTTTGAAGGTTGTATTGAAATCGCTCAACATAGTCCTCCAAACTTTCATTTTCTACTTGTGTTATTCCAAAACTATCTTCAACAGCTTGGCAGTAATCTTGATACTTCTCCAAGAATAATTTTTTCATGTCTTCCCATGTTTGAATGTAGTTACCACCATGGCTCATGAAACACCGGATAGCTGTTGCTTTTAGAGTAAGAGGAAACACTTGCAACCTTTGATGATTAATACAATAACCATATCCTCTACAAAGTGCTTCAAACTCAAACAAGAATGTATCTGGGTCTTCATTTTCCAAACCATGAAATTTTGGTAGTGTAGATGGGGGAATAATATGCATTTGTGCCACTCCTGGATCTTTGATATGGAATTCAAAAGTAACAATGTTTTCCATTTATTAACAAATGAAAATAGGTTCTCCATGTACTACTTCGAGACTCCTTCGAATTTTAATGCCTATTGATTAGTGAAATGGGTGCATTGGATGATTAATATTAGCCTCAAACTCCTCACTGAAAAATTCCTTAAAATACCATTTCTCAAAATGTAGCAGGTTACCAAGGTCAATCCCCTAGGCGCCTCCCTGGAAACGACGCCAAAATGTTCAGTGTAATAAACAACCTAACATGTAATTGTGAATCTGATTGTTCGTAAACTTAGTGGTGCGGCATTGGAAATACCAGAGAATGACTTCAACAACCTGCACTATTTAATATAATGACACCACGCCATTCTGGAAATTGGATTCACTCAAGAAAATACTTTCCATAAACCTTGACAAAAAAAATAAAAACATCTTTGCAATCAACTCCAAATAAATCTAGAAAATAAAGGAATAAATCCTTATGATTGAGTCTCAATTCTTTAAGAAACAGAAGGAATAATTCTAAGCATAGTTAAATTTGTCTATGTTACAAGTTTTCCATTCCTATACTAGACCAACATTCCTGCACCACAATAGCGTTCCCGTGTTGGAACAGAATTCCTGCACTGGAACGATATTCCTGTACTAGAACGTTGTTCCTATACCAAAAGTGTATTCAGTTCCTGCACTCAGTATTTCACTATTCCCAACCACTTTCATAAAACATAAAGGGTGCTAATTGCAAATAAATTGAAGGCAAATCAGAGAAAGGTAAAGAATCGTAAATGAAACATACGAAACAAAATAACCCTCGACTATTCATTTACTCAAAAGTAAAAACGTTGCAAGAACTAGAAGGGATTTTTATCATAAAATGGTTTCTTCATGTAAAGATAAGCATATAATCTAAGATACAGAGCATTCCTTCTTTCTCAGATTACTATTAGTGCATGAACAAGATCCGTGTCTTTCTAAGGTGGATGTTTTAAATCAAGGGTCTCTACAACATATCTCAGTTGTTCCCACAAGAGAGTTGGCGGAATTGCAAATCCTATTATGTGGATAGAGTTTCATTAATACACTGGGAATGTGAATAAACCAAATGATCCAATCCCTAAGTTATATACACTTCATGGAAGTATTTTAAAACTTGTTCTTGGAAATGAGACTAGCTTTTCATATATGAAATCAAAAAAACTTGCAGGAATAAAATGCTCTTGCTGAAGTAAACCAAATTTGCAAGATTAAAATGTATTTGTGAAGATTAAATTGAAACATGCATTTGCAAAAAGAGAAAAGAATCCACTCAATGGATAAAAGGAAAGAAATGAAATGCTACATTAACCTTGAATAGATGCACACAAAGCCACACTGTCAAACCTCAGATTCGAGAAGCACATAGTTCATGAAGAAAACATAAATCTATTGACTTAGGTGCATAAACAAAATAATCATCTTCTTTGAATCTGCATACAAATATTTAGTACACTTTATAAATAGAGGGAGAACAAGTTGGGTTGCCTGGGCCCTAGCCAACTAGCTCGTTTCCCTTTACGAACGCTGGGAAATAAAATGCACAAGAAACTCATTCACATAATATTTATAACCAGATATTGATAAACTGGCATAGCTCCTTGTATTAACTCAAAGTTTGTAGCAAAGTTGCATCATGAACAATAAATCCATCCTCCAACTCGTCGTAGGGAAGGGGGGGGGAATCCCCCTAAACTTGATCCAACAGCATGAAAGTACAATGAATGGTTTCCCCTCCTTCCCAGAACTGACAATACAAGCCATGTCTAATCCATTTATATGATTTACAAGGCGAATAATTCATTTTCCTTAATTCTGGAAATTTGCATATTTTTAACAAACTTTCCTAAAAGATATCGGCATATCTTCCTAACCATAGCGAATTTTGGAAAATGGTTTGGAGGGAACCTAATTTGTTATATTTTAAACATAAACCTCTATTGGATTTGTCACATTCAATTCAATATCCTCGTAAAGTGTGCCTGAAGTGGGTTTTTTTTATTCTTTTTGCAAGATTCTAGAATTCTCGAAAAATAGTGTTTTTTTCATGAAACTGCCTTAAATACCCATGTGTAACTTTTGAACCAAGAATCTTGAGAAACGGTTTTGGTTATAGATAATTCTTTATATTGGTAAAAAAGCCAATTTTCTCATATTTTCCAGATTCACCTCCAGCTACACGCAAATCGAGTTCAAACTTGTTAGTATGGAAACTATGAAAATTTTGAGAAAAATTGTTGATTTCCTTCTAGAGATCCACACATGTGACCTGGGTGTAATAAAACTCATGGGAAGGTGTTATAACATCATTTTGGACAATAACCATCTTCGGTTTTCCCCGAAAGCGTGTCTAGATATCGAAGCCCAAATCGATGCAGGAATGCTAGTGTAGGAGTGTTGGTGCAGGAATAGAACTTGGTGAAATTAATTATTGATGCATGTGTATCTTTGATCGTTATTTAATATGCCTTCCTGAAACAACATCATCAATAATCATTTTTATGCAAATCTGATCTAAATAAATGAAATAGGCTAAATAATGAACAATTACCTGATCATGCTCCAAGTTTAAGATACTAGCCCAAAAATTCTGCAAAATGATAGTAATAACAATGAAAACTATGAGTAAGAACAGGGTGAGAATGTGAATCAAACATGAGAATTCCGGGGCCTAACACTTCTTCTAAATCGAACCTTCCATAATTAATTTGGATAATGATGAGAATAAAGGACTAATAAATATGGAAAGAGTCCATACTGGTAAAGTGCAAAGGATTTTTAAAATAAAGATGTGTATGCTAAAGAAAACTTGCAGGCTTGGAAAAGTGAGTAAGGTATTTTTTTAAGACAATTTTATGAAAGTCCTAGCTAAAACAATAGAAGTTGGAGATAGCCATGCAATCTATGGTATCGATGATGCCTTTAAGGCCCTAGAAGACAACTCGGGAAAAAATTTTGGATTAGAAGTCTCAACCAATGGATTCTTAGAGAGTTGTGTGTCCCCTACATGATCATAAGCAGATTCTCATGCATAGATGACAAGGGATACCAAATCAAATTAGTAGCAGAGTAGTTGGAACCATGTGAAAGTAATTAAAGTGAATTCACACTTGCATGAAAATGAATGGTTTGCAGTATGCTACAAAATATAGCATATTCCTCAGCCACCTAACCCAAAGTAGTAATATTGCTCATATTTGATATGGGGGACATTACTTGAAGTGAATACCGACCAAAGGCTGAAAATTAGAAAATTCCCATCAAATTTGATCCAACATGATAGAATGATACCAGCATTAGGGTTTTGGATAATTATTCATGTTTTTATGTAACACCCTATACCTAACTCTACACAAAGCCTCTCTTAGCGCTTTTCTGCCAACCCTTCATGATGTTTCACCTTCTCTGCCTCGAGGAGAACCCATATTTCAGAGTATCAATTGGTTATGCATGATACCCTATTGGTTAATATCTTGTCATTAATTTTCACCACCAACATCATTTTTTGTGAAGCATATTCCTCGCAGAGAAAATTTTTGGGTAGGAGGGAGAAAAGACATAAGAACATATCAAGTGAACACTCAAGTGGGACCACTGCAAATATATTCCAAACACCAAAATTCCATAGGCCATAGTTGGTGATGGGACTTGCTTTCATATTTCTTGTATCCTCCTACACTACAGGTGTTGGACATTGGGTTCAACACTCCCCGTGTGTTTTGCGACATGGACTAACCGCCTCTCGTGGATCCTACTCTGTCGATTGTAGCAGAGACTAACACCTGCGAGTTTTGGTCTAACAGCAATCATGATTCCAACAAGTGGTATCAGAGAGACAAGTCTCGAGTTCGAAACTCACCCAGCTCGAGTTGTGGGGGAGATTGTTGGACATTGGGTTCAACGCTCCCCGTGTGTTTCATGACATGGACTAACCGCCTCTCTTGGATCCTAACTCTGGCGATTGTAGTAGAGACTAAAACCTGTGGGTTTTGGTCTAACGGAAATCCTGATTCCAACAACATGCATATGGGTGACACTTCCAATGATTTATTTCTACTCAGGGTGCGAGAAAGTGCTTCTACTTGAAAGACTTGCATATGTTTGGAGGTTCGTGATTGCTTAGATTTACCCTCTGGTCTTATGTGTGCCTCTAGCTATTATTTCAAGTATTACATGAATACAATTGTTAAATGTGATGATATCAGAAAGGCAATATTTGAGGTTAGTTACCACAGATTTGTTGAAGGTCCCTTTCTAGTCAATGCTTGTGATCACTCTCACTTCACTACTTATCATACTTGTAATCCTCTCACTAGAACATCATTACAACCACCCACAATGTCATTGATCCAAAAGGTCATGGTCATAGGAATGTGGAGATTTTGGAAATCTATGATTCCTTTGAAATTTGTTCAAGGATAATGATGCACTTACCAGAGACCATGCCTTAGATCGTGGCAACGATACTAGACCATCCTTTCCCATATTTTTTACATGATTTCAATTATTATGGTTTAGATATTTGTGTAAAAGCATTTAAATGTGAGCTTATGCATTGTTAGATGATTCTTTATTTTGAACGAATAAATTAACAAGCCTTCCTACTGTTTTGTAGGAATATTGCAAATACCTTATGTGTATGACTCAAGTTAGTATATTGCAGTGGTTTCTCGTAAGATCAATGGTGTTATAAATTCTCCACAAGTTGAACTTGATATCATTCAAAGGTTGAAGTTGATGAGGAAAATATTGAGCACATGAAGTCTCATACTGTGGCATCAAAGCTTATTAATTTTCTTTTTCATATTACAAATGTTATTTTAGAAAAATAGTAAATGTTAAGGTCATCCAAGAGTCATTTAGAATATGAAAATTCTTAAGGATTGAATGGGCCATGACGGAATTTGAAGAGTCATGGAAGAGGGGAAAGGTCGACCACCAATTTTCATAAATGGACCCTCATGCCTCATTCGTGGGGACTTCTAGCACTTGAGCACTACTAGCATTTAGATACTTTCTTATGCTTAAGGAGTTGAAATAACTCTTGCTCTTGGCAGCTTGTGGGTTGAGCGGTAGTGAAGCTATGGTTTTATCGTAGAGGTGATATGAGCGGCTCTCATTTCACTATTGGATTTTGATGGGTTTGTGGCATATGTACTTGGACTTGTAGCATAATTAATTATAATTTCTTCATATTTTTGGCACAAATTACATGTATTCCTCTGTTGGTCGTAATGGATAACCGATACTGCAATCAAGTTTGCATGTGTGTTTTCATATTAGCTTTATGTTGATGAACTAATTCATGGATATTGCCTACATGTTTGCTTCAAATCCTTTCTTTCTTATTCCACGCTACTACTAGTAATTGATTGTGAACGAATTTGCATTTTACCTCTAATAATTTCTTGGTTGCATGTCTCAGATGGTCTTAGCTAACTGATTCCTCTTTAGGCGTACTTTTCTCACTGTTTTGTTTTTATGTTCTTATATATTGCTCTGTTAGTTTGTTGATTGTGAGCTAATTTTGTCTCAATCCTCTAGGCATTTCACACTTTCTCTCACACAAACCTATATTAATTTAAACAACCAAGAGTAAAACACACATGGTGGAAGCTAGGCTAATTTGAACTTAAAGAAGAATGCAACAGAATATAGATATAACCATAAATATAGATATGCATCAGAAACAACACTTCATTTCATTAATATCAAAGAACTGAAATATGCTTACAAACATAATGGAAATAAACTAGCTCGAGTGATGGTAGCTTATCTCTGAGGAGAGATATGGAGCCTACATGCCTCTAATTTGTGTTACAATGAGGTTCAAATGCTTATTTATTATTGAGAAACAATGGAAAACCTAAACATCCAAATAGGAGATGAATCACCAAATTTGTGGGCCTCATTGGGGTAAATTGGTACTTCAACTTCCTGGGATCGTAACTTTGGCATATTACCTTTTTTTGACATGCACAATACCTCATTAGAAATATATATCTGAGGACTACAAAAATTCATTTAGGGCCTCAAAACAGCTCCAGAAGTTCAGGACCCGAAAAACTGCCAAAAATAGTAAATTGTGCTACAATTAAGGAAATTGAAAAACTGAAAGAAACAATGGTGGGGGTCCAAGTGGAATCAACATGTGGCTACCAATATCCACCTAGATCATAGGCTCACATACTATATGGGGCTCCTATCCCAAATAGTGTGAGATCTAATTAGGACTTCACACTGGGGAGACCCCCTTACTGTCGGTAGTACATTTTGGCCTGTCGAAAAGTTGACTAAGTCAAAAAGATAACTTATAATAAAGAAATATGATGAAAGTGAAGGTCAAGAAGGAGATGTCCCAAAATTGGCCTCATTACATGTAATTGTTCTTAATGGAATCCTTTTTCTCCAATTCTCTCCCCTTTCTTTTTAGTTCTTACATTTTTTTATCAATGTTCTTGTTATTAGTTTCATGGAAGATCTATATGTTCTCTCCTCCTCTCTCAACATTCAAACCTTCTATATCTTAGCCCCCAAGATCTTGATCACAAAGGTATGTTTGTTAATATTGACATGAAAAATGTTTTTTATTAGGTTCATTACTCCTTCCTCTTTGATGTTGTCCAAATGTTTGGTTTTAGTTTTAAGTTTATTCATTGGGTATCTTCATGTATCAACAATGCTTGGATTTTTCCCATTATTAATGGCTAATCCTCGAGCTTTTTTAGGGAAAGCAGGGGACCAAGCCAAGGCTATGTCTTACAATGGTGGATCCCTCAAAAATTTATTAGAGTTCATAAATAGTATTAGAAATCTTCCAGGTATCCAAATTGCAAGAGAAGTCAAAAGCATTAATTATTTATAATTTTTTGATACCGCCCTTCTATTAGGAAGGACTCTAACCATTATAACAAAGAGATTGCATGAAATCTCTACATTAATGCATTTGGGAATGTTTCCTCTAATAAATTGTTCAAAGATGATTACTTATCCTTCAAGAATATGACCTACTTCTTTGAGATGGTCTTCTTATGATTCCTTATCATACCACATGCTTGGCACTTGTAAGGATAATTACTAATTCTAATAATGTCGATTTCTTATTAAGACCATCAAAGTTATTATTTTTTTAATATATATATATATATATATATATATATATATATATATATATATATATATATATAACTTCCAAATATATATAAAAATTAATTAAAATTTAATTTATAACTTCCAAATATGTATATAAATTAATTAAAATTTAATTTTAAATAAATAATATATTATTTTTGTAATTTTAAATGTGAATAATTCATTTCTAAACAATGTTAATTTCATTTGTATTCCATATTCATTTATTTGTAGCAAGTATTCCTATAAAGGAATTTTTCGAATTAATTTTTAATTGAAACAAATATAAATTACTTTATTTTTAAATAGAAATTAAATTTTTTTGATATGCAAATATAGCTATATTCATGTTGAAAGTTGTTTTTCTTTTTTTCTTTTTTTCTTTTTTTCTTTTTTTTTTCTTTTTTTAATATATTTTTTTGGGTAATTATGAGCCATATATTTCCCAATAAAAATTTTATAACAAGTTTTTAATGGGAAAAAATAAAAACTTAAAAAAAAAACCATTTTAAAAGTATCATGATGTATCAGTATACAATCATAGTTATGTTATTTATAATGAATGTTAATTATATTTGTAGTTAATGTTCATTCTTTTAATAGACAAATTTAGAAAGGATGTTTTAAAATCATATTTTAATAAGAAAAATGTTTAACCAACTTTGTATTATATATATATATATATATATAATTGAAAGCTATTAATTTAAGAAAAACAAACTATATTTAGAAATCATATACTCCAAAGTACCTTTTCTACAAACCTAGATTTAAAAACCAGACTATTAAGAAAGGACTTGTTACCCCTCATATTGTATGAAGTTCCATTCATGATTTTTAATCATGACATAGTTACACAATATATATTTTTGATGATACTGATTGATTAGATATAGTGGGGTATTTTATGGATGCACACACTTTATCCATATGGTTCAATTGACTAACTACCTCAATGGTTAAGTGTGTGATGTTTAGGGAAAGGTGGATATTGAAAAGTGACTTACTTATGTGCTACAATATAATAGGAGCACCATTAATTGTCCAACGATATATTACTTACAAAGCTCTAGTGGTACCTTGATGTGTTTCTAATGATATGATGGTATGTTTGACCTAAGAGTACCCTTTTTTGGACTGTTCCATGATGTTTCATGCAGTTCGTCATGATGCATAGGAATGTGTTATATATTTGTCTAAGGGACATTTTCTCCTAGTGTATAGAGTTCTGTCTCACATGATGATGACATGCTTTTATGGTTACATTACTCTATTGGAGAGTGCTTAGTTTATTTACCCTTCATATGTTATTCTAAAGGTGACTTTCATATATGTAATGTATTTCATATAGTTGTGACCCGCTCATTGGAGTGCCCTAGCACATAGTAATGTATATGATGGTTATTTCACTTTAATATGGTTAATAATTTGGTTTAGGTGGAGTATTATGCGCGTGAATGTATGTTTAAGGTTATTTTGATCTTTTGGTGGTTAGTTGACCCATGTTTGACCACCTAGAGGTTTATGGAGGGAGTGCCCTAACTCATTTGCATGCATTCACACTTGGGTTATTTGAGATGTGGTTAGTGGATTCTAATGGAGTACCCTCCCATTGGCACATGTTGAGCCACCCTACCTATTTATCATTGTTTTATTAGTGGCTGTTGGTTTAATCCCCTATTCTTTATGGGTTAGTTGAGTTATGACTCCACACACTTGAGATGTATTCATTGCACACTTTTGGGGTTGATTGTGCCTCCGAGAATGCTTAGACAAGTTTGTTGTGTACTTTAGTAATAATTTATGAATATTCTCTCCTTGGGAGCCACACATGCAAATACCACTTGGCATTTGATACATTTTCTAGGTTATTTTAAATGGAGGGACTTGGCCTTGGAGGATTCTGAGGGGATGACCCTCACATTTTATTGATTCTTCACACATATGGAGGTTAGGGTGGCTAAAACCGTAGTCATTTTCCTAATTTTCTATTGATCTATCCCTTTTCTTAGAGGACACACTCTCGAGGCTATATTTTATATTCTTTCGGAAGGTGTTCCACTAATTGAGCTCTCTCATTGCTTAGAGATTGTACATGTGAGATTAATCCACCATATTTTATTAGTTTTTTAACTTGTTCTTTCTAGTTAGTTGGAAGATAATTATATCTTATGTTTTCCTATCATAGATCTAAGGTTTGGTAGAGATTATTATTTTATTCTTGAAGTTGTCAATGAGTCTAAACTTTATGTATTGAGAGCTCTATTCGAAATGATTGTTGAAACTGCTTGCAAGTTTTGGACATCATATTTCTTTAGACTCTTCTAATAGTTTTAAATAAATGTAAAGGTGCTTTCTACTTCACATGAGGTGAATTATTTTAGATGCCAATGGTTGGATTTCCATGCTAAACATAGTGAATTCCAATGCTATTTGTTGATGCTAAGGTAAAGGATTTATTAGCCATGAAGAAATCCACTAAGTGTCATTGTTCATGTCTCCCCCTTGATCTTTTTATTGTATTGTTATCGAACTAAATTATTGAATGTAATATCATTGAGTTCTTACACATTTTTATTTTATAAAGAAGTAATAATATAATAGGAGCTTAAAAGTGGGTTTATTTGTGGCCTAGGAAATATAGGGCTTCCATATTGTGCTAAGTTTTGTTGTTATTGTTGGGTAGGTGTTACATTCTTTGTATATAGCCAGTGTATTTTACATTGGAATGAGAGCATGGTGGGGGTCGCAACATGGATAGATAAGCCTCCCTTGCAAGGGGATTCCCCCGCACCCCTCCACCCCCAAAAAAGAACAAAATTGGGATGTTTTTGGTCTATTTTTGTGTTTTTTGACCATTGGTATTTCAACTTATTGTAATGTAATTGCATTCATGGAATCTAATTTCAGTAAATGGATTAGGGATTTAGATGTTGTGGGATTCTATATATTATATTATAAATGGTGAAGATCATGTGATGAGAGTTAGAGGTACAACTCTAAACATTTGTTGGTATTCCGGATTAAGGGTTCTCAAGTATTGCGTGTTAATGTTATTGTTTACTTTTTTATAAATAATTGTATACATTGCTTATAACTTACATGTATAAATAACTAACTTATAGGTCTGTTTGAGTCCATTTACCCAATCTAAGAAATTGTCACTTGTCTTCCTCTTTTAACCACCAAAACCACTCAAATAATCAACTTTTATTTTCTACCGTATGGTAGAATATCAGTAATTTCAAATTACTTGTTATGAAATTGACCTTATAATTCTATTATGCAAATTTACAAATTTTAGCTTCTTCTTCTTCTTTTTTTAAGTTGAGGGTTTTCCATTAAGAAAAAAATTTCATCCCAAATTTGGATTTTTTGGTTGGTATGCAATATGCAAGAGTTTTTACATCAAACAACATAGAACAACATAGATTGCACAACCCAAACACCAACTATCTAGAGAACCAGAAAAACAACATAGATAGCTCAAAACAAAAAGCCATTTACAGTAAGATGTCACAAGAGCAAGATCATCTAGTAAGTACCCAAAAGTATTGGAAGCTTGAATTCACACTGTATGTGCTTTTCCTTATGGATCACATGAACTTCGAGTGGATCAACGTTTTTATGCAGTATCCATTGATTTCACTAAGAAAAGAGATGATTTCATTTTTGTCAGCATGCTTCTCTTTGAAAACTTGCCCCAATAATATAGCATGCTTATCTTTGAAAACTTGCCCCAATAATATGGAGTTGTCTTTAATGCGACTTTTTGAAGTTTCAGGTGCCGGAATCTGGTGAAAATTTTTGAGGTAAAATCTTGGTTTTTGTTATTCAAACTAGTTTTTTTTACTCTATATATGGATTCAGCACCCTCAAAAACCTCCAGGACACTTCGATTATGCAAAGTTAGCAATGAAACTTCTTTTTTCAATAAATTCTTGCCGGAATTTAAAAAAATTACACCGTAAAAAGTCACTGTAAAAACCTTCAAAAAATCGCACTAAAAACTACTCAATTTTTAATATAAAAAAAAATAATTATTTATAAATTTTACATAATCATATAATTATCTATTAAAAAATAAAATATTAATTTAAAATCATTTAAAACATTTTTTTTTTCAAATTATTATCCATAAATACCTCATAACTTTCATTTACATAATCGATGAATGCTTTACAAATCTCATTTACATGAGGGAAGAAATCTGATCTTGAACCTCTTCCCTACTTCACACTTAGTACAGCAATTATAACCTTTCAATAAAATAGAAGAAATAATTGAAATAATTTATCAATAAGATATCGATCTTTTGTATTGTATTCCTTGTCATATTGTATATGATGTTTCTTTTATGTTTTTATAAATGGAAGCTATTGATCTAATTTATTGCTTTTACTTAATTCAATTAAAAATGAAAGTTAGTTATTACATAATTTAATGTCTCTCTGTGGGTGGTGGTAATGAACCTAATTGATATTATTATAATTGTTTTTTATTGTTTTTAGTGTTTTATATTGTTTTTAGTTTGGTAAAAAAATAATTATCAATTAATTATCAATTTTTTAAACAAATTATAAATTTTAAAGTTTTGAAAAAAATATATTATTTTAAATATTTTATAAAATTTTAAAATATTATGGAGTAAACTTTAAAATTTGACTCCATAATATTTTAAAATTTAAATTATTTTTTTCAATTGGCTATATACAATGATTACTAATATTATAGGGTTGTAAAGTGAATTGTCATATAAAAAAAAGAAATAGTTATATTACAGAGGAAATAGTTTTTTTCATTGGAATTATTTCAAGGGAATTTTCCAAAATCTAGCAATACAATTTCAAAATATTTTGGTGTTTAAGATACATTTTTGAATACATAAATGGATTTAACACTCCAATGTAAGATCAAATATTTTAAACTAAAGCTTTTAAAAACTATACACATCAAACATTTTAAACTCAAGTTTTTAAAAATATCTCTAAAATTTTGATTAAAATTAACCAAAAAAAGAATCATAAAAAAATCATTTAATAAAATAAAAAACTAAAAACTTTCGCTTATAAAATGTTAAACCTTATTTATAACCTTAATTTCAATAGGATTACACTACGACAAAAAAAAAATAATAATAATAATAATAAATAATAGAAATACAAAAAAACAATCAGCTGCTACGTATATGTTGGGTTCAATTAGATTAATTATTGAATGTCGAGGAAAATCCTTTCTTTATCTAATTACCGGGTTAGCAAACAAATGCTTCCTCTAACACTTCCTTGTTTTGTTTTGGCATGCTTTCATTTAAAAATCTTAAATTACTTTCTTAGATGTATCGAATGTGCTGCCACCATCATGTCAGTACAAAAAACAACGGTGTGTTATTAGTGGGATTATTTGGATGAAAATATATATTCCAAGGTGATCTCGTTACTTTAATAATTATTTTAAAATCTTGTTTTTAAACATATACATGTGCAGCGAAAAAAGATTTGCTTCGAATCTTTGTTGGAAAATTCGAGGTGAGTAGGTTCCTTGTGCCTCTCCTCAAGCCCTCCCATGGCGGAGCACGACGGCGTCACTATGGCCTCCTTTCGAGATATGGTTTATGGTCGCCCGCGAGATCAAGAATCCTCATTCTTCACCATCCTCATTCTTCACCAGACTTGCTTCACCAGAGGGAGAAAATCGAGAAAGATGATTTGGTCCTTCCATTGACTGGATATTCCTCTAATATTCCGGGAAATTCTTTTACTCCTCCATCGACCTTCGTGGAGGTAGAAGACATAGAGGAAGACAGAAATAATGCAAGAACAAAATAGAAAAGCAACTGCAACGTTAAAGCTAAGAAAATCTCTGAGCTGGAAATTCAAGACCCATGGGTAGTAGTGGACTATATGCAAGAACATGTAGTAATATGCAAATTCATGGGCATTTCACCCACAAAGAAGGCCCTCAACTAATGGATTCAATCCAAATGGAAACCAAATGGTGAAATCAAACTTTAATTAGGATCAAAGGGGGTTTTCACTATTATCTTCGATCTACTAGAGAATAAAGACAAAATCTTTGAAGGAGGTCCATATTTTTTCAACTCTACAAGACTCTACATGAGATTCTGGAAAGAGAACTTCACTCCAAAAAAAGAGGACTTCACCAGGGTCCCAGTTTGGATTCATCTCTACTCCTTGCCTACAGACTACTGGGCTCCCTCGATCCTTAAAGGCATTGGAGACAAGCGAGGAGAATACATAAAAATGTCTAAGGGTACCCGAAATGGTCACTATGTTTCCTACGCCAAAATCTACGTCTACATAGATGTATTAGGAGCCCTCCCAGAAGCCATTAAGATGTTTTTCAGGGATGAAGTATGGCTCCAAATTATTGACTACAAACACATCCCTTTTCGATGCAAAAAGTGTCATGAACACGAGCATCTTTTCAGGGACTGTCCGCAGAATAAAGCCCCTCAAAGCAATGAACAAGCTCACAAGAAAAAGGACGAACAGGGTTTCACAAAGGTAGGCAACAAGAACATAAACAATAAGAAGACACACTAAAAAAAAGAATAGCTTCAGGCAATAAGACAAAAAAAATTCGAAGCTCGGAATGAAACGTAAGAAGACCCGTTCAATTTCAGCTCCAATGATGAGGAGCCAAAGGAAACAAGCAAACATTAGGAAGCCAAAGGAAAGAACATCAACACGTGGAACACAACATCAATGAAGAGGAAAACATTCAAGAAGATGCAGAAATGGAACAGGCTCATGAGGCTTCCACACCGGAAGAGAATGCTGTTGAAGAAGCACTGGAAGGAGTCGACCTTATATCAGTTGCATAGGAATGGAAGAAAAATGGCTTAGCTGCGATTCCAGAAGACCAAATCTAGAAAATTGAAGGGACATACCTCCTATAGGAGGAACTGAAACAAGATTCAAGTCAAGTCTCACTCGGAAAATTCGGAGCCAATGGAATTTTGGCTAATTTGGAGGCAGGACAATATAACCCAAAAGGACCAAGCAGGAAAAGAGGGAGGAAAACAATTGATCAGCTACAGCAAGAGTTGCGAGCTCGCCTCATTAACGAAGGAAAGGTAAAGGCCTTAACCCTAACCCCCACCATTTTTCAATGAATTTCACATCCTAGAATATTAGAGGACTCAATGGTCCTGGAAAGAAAAGGGTCTTGAAAAACAGACTCATAACTAACAAACATGACATCCTATTAATCCAAGAAACAAAGCTTGACATGGAAAATATTACCATAATCCAAAAAACATGCTTCAAGAACTACAACTATATAGCAAAGTCTTCCACTGGCATGGCAGGCAGAATCATGACTCTGTGGAAAAGCTCTCAATTCAATCCATCCTCCTCAGTGGCCACCAAACACACAATAACAATTGTCCTGAACAACATAGGCACGAAAGACAACATCTGTGTCACTAATATATATGCTCCCCACAGAGTGGCTGAAAGAATCAAAATGTTGCAAAGCTTAGACCAGCTCTTGGACTCCTTCCATCAACCTTTTAAAATCATAGCGGGAGATTTTAACATGGTGGTTAACCTGGGGAAAAAAGGGGGGGACTCAGGAAATTGGACAACGACTCTGAAGCCTTCTAGAACACCATTGACAGTCTCAACCTGATTGACATTCCTACGAAGAATGGTATCTTCACATGGAATAACAGGAGAGGGGGTGATCGGAAAAAATCATACATGCTTGGTCGCTTTGTAATCTCGGAGGAGGTATATCTAACCTCCTGAGAAACGGAGGCTAGAATCCTCCCCCGAGCGGGATCGGACCATTAGCCTATCCCATTAAACTTTCTCGACTGAAGAATAGACCCTTCATATTTGAGGCCTTCTGGTTAGATCATCCAAAATTCATGGACAGAATGAAGGAATGGTGGGAAACCCCGCCACCTCAAACTGGGAATAAGATGTACAAATTCTAGAAGAAACTGAAATTTATCAAAATCGAGATTAAACTATGGAACAAAAAAACGTTTGGAATTATCATTATGGAAAAAAGAATATTGGAACTAAACAGGAAGCCCTCCAACAACAAATAATTAATAAGGGAATCAATGAACAGAGAAAGCTGGAAGAAATTCATCTCCAAAAAAATCGGGAGGATAGTGTATCTCAAGAAGAAAAACTGTGGCAATAGAAAACCCGCATCAATTGGCTCAAGTGCAGGGAAAGAAACTCAACTTTCTTTCATTGCTCGATGATATAGCACATGAGACACAATAAGATCTTAGGCCTAAAATCCAGAGAAGGCAACCTCATCCATGCTCATGAGGAAATTGAGGTCGAACTAAACCATTACTTCAGCATCCTCTTGACCGAGACAAGAAATGACAGGGCAAGAGCCATTAAGGATGTAACCAAAAATATTTTGAGCATCCTCACCAAGGAACACAATCAAATGCTCCTGAGGAAGGTCTCCTTGCAGGAAGTGGAGGAAATTGTCATGTCAATGCCTAACGGAAAAGAATCGGGCCTGGATGGTTTCACAACAGATTTCTACAAACTCTATTGGCCACTGATAAGGAAGAGGTTCATGCTTTAGCGGAGGAATCTTGTATCCAAAAATTTGTTCTAAAGGCCTTGAACGCTACCTTTCTCACCATGATCCCCAAGGCGGAGGGATTTGACTCTCTGGATAACTTTCGCCTCATAACACCCTGCAACGTAATCTACAAGATCATATCGAAAGTTTTGGCCAACAGAATAAAATCCATATTGCCTCTCCTAATATCTCTGCATCAATCCAGGTATGTGGAAGGAAGGCAAATCCTTGACAATATCATTCTCTCACATGGAGTTATTCACTCCCTTAAAGCTCAGAAAAAACCTAGTATGTTGATGTAGCTGGATATGTCCAAAGCTTTCGATAAAATCATTTGGGATTACATGAAAGGTGTCTTAGCAGCATTTGGCTTCCACAAAGATTGCATAAAATGGATAATGACTATGGTTTTAGGTGTGTTCTCCATCCTCATAAACGGCTCCCCATCTCAAGCCTTCAGCCCTTCCAGGGGGATCAGGCAAGGGAATCCCATCTCCCCTTTCCTTTTTATATAATGGTTGAGGGTCTTAGTAGATCTATCTCATCGACTTCCTCCATAGAGGATCTTTCTAGCCTTAAATTGTATGACTCAGCCCCCTATCAACTCATCAACAATTTGTGGATGAAACCCTTTTAATGGGTACCCCCACTCTCAAAGAAGCCTTATCCTTCAAATCCATCCTTTCATAATTCTCTGAAGCCTATGGTACCTCCATAAACATTGAGAAATCTAAGTGTTCTTCCTCAACACCCCTATATCCATCCAGAGGAATATTGCTAGAATCATGGAATTTCATATTTGTAAATTTCCTTTCAAGTATCTAGATGTCCCTCTCACTGGCAAGCCCTTGGCCAACTCCAATTGGGAAGATCTCATCACCAAATTGGAAAAAATATTGGCTGACTGGACTTTCAGAGCTCTAAATCTAGCAAGATGTCAAGTACTTGTCAAGTATGTCTTGTAACCCATTCCCCAACACTTACACTCTGCTCTTGTTGCCCCCAAATCCATCTCCTGCACAATCAGAGACATCCAAAGGAACTTTCTCTAGATAGGATCGGAAAAAAAAGAGGAAGTGGGCAATTGTAGCCTGGGACAAGGTATGTAGACCCAAAAAAGCAGGGGGTCTTGGTTTAAGGGATCCATAAATTCTTGGGAAGGCCCTCACGAGAAAAACATGGTGGAAATGGATTACCAACCCAAACTCCCCATGGGGCAGAATCCGGAAAGCAAAATACGCTCCAACCTACCATCAAGATCATCCCAAAGGCTCAGTCGATCCATAAAGGGTTCAGCCATATGGAATCAAGCTTGGGACAACAAAGATACAATTCAGAACCACGGTTTCTGGGAAATAGGTAACAGGGAAACGTCACTCTTCTGGGAAGATAACTTGTAACAAAGCCTGGAGTTGAGTCTAGACCAATTCAGACAGCTTCGGATAACACATGCAAAGTAAGAATAGGACTAAGGTCAGCCACTATTGGAAGCTAAGAAACGATGAGACTATCTGGAGGGAATGGCTTGAAGAGGAAGAATGGAACAACCAAAACAACCTAATGGAATGGCAGGAGTTCTCGGCTGAACTACATGAAAGACAAATTCATTTTGAAACTAAGGAGGATAAAATTAGATGGGGGAAGAACCCTGCGGGGTACTTCAAACTAAAGGAGGCTTACGGACATATTGTGCTCCATGACCTCTGCCAACTTGAGTGCAAATGGAAAACTCTGCGGGGAAGGAATCATTGGCCAAAAATATTCTTGTTTCTATGGCTCATCATGCACAAAAATATTCTAACATGGGACAACCTAAGAAAGAAATGTTTTATAGGTTCCTCGAGACACAATCTTTGTGAGAAAATTGAGGAAACAACAACATACATGTTGAATGATTGCCCCTTTTCCAAAAATATCTGTAATTGGGTTCATTTAGTTTTCAATGCTTCGGATCGGGACATATCTTACATTCTCAACACCATTGAGAAATGGAGATCCTCCTTATTTTCCTACCTATTGATCAACAAAGCTTGGAACCTTCTCCCGGGGATAATTTTTTGGGCTCTATGGAAAGAGCGGAATGCGAGAACTTTCAAGGGCACTCATAAACCGAAAGAGGTTGTCCTATCCCTCATCAAGCAAACAATCAGGGAATCTGTGACCTCGTCTAAGCTTGAATCCCCTATTGACCCGCCATCTCATGTAGATATTCGCATTTTATCCCTCCTGGACATTCCGCTCATCCTTATCCCCTCAGTCTCAGTGAACTTGAAAATGTATGGATCGGATCTTCAATTGTCCCCTCCAGAGACTGGTACACTAAAGTTGAACTATGATGGGGTTGTAACCCAAAAGCAGGCTTCGAGGGAGCTTTCAAAAATTCTCAAGGTGAAATCATTTGGATATACGCAGGGCATCTAGGCACCACCACAAACAACGTGGCGAAGCTCTAATCCCTCGAACATGGACTAGCAATAGCCAATATCAAAGGTTTACGGCCTCTAATCATCGAAGGTGATTCAACGTTGGTAACTCACTCTAGCCAAAAATTACAGCGAGGAGTGGAAGCATCCAAGGTGTCGGAAAATTGGTTCCTGAACAACATCCTCTATAGGATAAAATGCCACATCGACAAATCCATTGGACTTCATTTATAGGTTATCAAAATAAAATAAAATGGTCTAGCGGACAAGATGGCTAACGAAGGTACGTGTTGTACCCAGCAACTGTGTTCGTTAGCATGGGAAGACCTGGTGGAGGGGAGTTTGCGTCAATAGTGTGAGAACATCAATGCAAAGGACAATCGTTATAAGTATCACAAGTACCTTGAGATCACTGGTCTCAATCATCGTCACAAAAACCACTCGGACATAGTCGTTATTAATGATATCTACCCTGATTCATAATCCCAAGACAACCATTGTTTCGGGTGCAGGTGTTCGCATTGCGACCCCTCTTGGGCGTTGTCTTTCCATCCCTTCACCCATGTCCGGCTTTGCCCCTTGCATCATTTCTCAGTACATCCCACCGCCTGCATTCATTCCCTGCCTCACGCCTTCCCGCTCCCCAATTCTCTCCTCTTCATATATATACCCTACCCCTACTCCCCGTCACCCTACTCTTTCCTGCTTCCATCTCCCCATGCTCTTCCTTGTTTCCATCTCCCCATGTTCTTTCCTGCTTCCATATTTCATCCGCATTCGCATCCCTCCCTCCCCTACATGGCGCCTAGGTGAGGTTGTAGCCCATTCCCCTAGCGCGGCAAAGGTCGTGGCCGTGGTTCGTCTCGTTGGTCTAATCCAAGCACTTCGCCCACTACCAGGGTTGAATCTTCAGCCAAGTTTGTTGCTCTAACCTATGTAGTCATTTTTAATCCTGAAACACAAGAAAGGATAACGAACCTGGAATCTCAAGTGAGGATTCTAAGGTGCAGGGTTATGATAGAAGATGTCAACCAGGAGTTTGAGGATCCCTGACATGGATCCCCAAGGCAGAGGGAGCTAACTCACTAGATTAATTTCGCCTCATAGCACTCTGCAACGTAATCTACAAGATCATATCGAAAGTTTTGGCCAACTGAATAAAATCCATATTGCCTATCCTAATATCTCTGCATCAATCCGGGTATGTGGAAGGAAGGAAAATCCTAGACAATATCATTTTCTCACAGGAATTAATTCACTTCCTTAAAGCTTAGAAAAAACCTGGTATGCTGATGCAGTTGGATAAGTCCAAATATTTTGATAAAATCAATTGGGATTACATGAAAGGTGTCTTAGCAGCATTTGGCTTCCACAAATAATGCATAAAATGGATAATGACTATGGTTTCAGGTGTGTTCTTCTCCATCCTCTTAAACGGCTCCCTATCTCAAACCATCAACCCTTCCAGGGGGATCAAGCCAGGGGATCCCATCTCCCCTTTCCTTTTTGTTATAATGGCTGAGGGTTTCAGTAGATCTATCTCAACGGCTTCTGTATAAATTTATTAATACAATTATGTATTGTTGGATTCTCCTGATCTAACAATTATATGCCATTGTTAAATACATAATCCTTCTACTTATTTCTTTGCGAAAATTTAATTGCCAATTGCAAACACATGAAGAAAAATCAATCGCACATAACAAGATGTTTTTACCGAGAAACCATAAAGCCAAAAACCCCAACTATCATATATTATGTATATCATGGATCATGAAACAATCTCATACAAATCTCTACTCCAAGAGCTCTCAGTACAATGTACAATTGTCTCACACTGTCATACAAAAATTGGCTCACACATGCACCAATTTACTGCCTCCTAAAAATTTTCTTCCACTGCGCAATCCCTGTTGAAGAAGATCCTTGAATGAATTCAATCTTGCCTTGCCTTGACTACGCAATCCTCACTGGAATCTCCAATGTGAATTTAATTGCATTGAATGCACCACTATAGTCAAAACAGACAAATTGTCCCTTTCACCTATCTCTCCACTGGGTCTCCACTGGATCTGACATGCATATAGTTAACAGTAGTGAATCTTCAGTTGCATGTGAGATCACTCCATGTGAATTAATTTAATATTTAATTCACTGATCTCTCACTTAACTAAGTTAAACTACTTTACAACTCACATAACTACACATCCAACTCTGTTACAACTTTGTATCACTCAGTTACAACTAAGTCCACTTTGCATGTCCCACCAACCAACCTTGGAACTCGTAATTCCTTCAATCAACTAGTTTGCCACATCAATTAACTGAAATCAAGTGCTTCAAAAGAATAGATTATTATTTATTGTCTGATTATTATTAAGGGATAATGATAATCGACATGCATTCTATTTTTAGACATGTTATCTATAAATAGACTTTGCCCATGCATCTAAAAATAGAAACTCATCTATAAATAGAATCTTCTCAACCATCTATAAATAGACTCCCACTATAAATAGATTTTGCTCAACATTCTAAAAATAGACATACACCTAAAAATAGCCTACGAGCCCCACCTAGTGTAGGTGCTTATTTTTCACTAGGATCATCATCTTGTTGAATCTCAACATTCCCTATCAACAAGAAAGGGATTATCCTTCACCCCGATCCTGCCTCTATGGTAGTTGAATTTTCTCCTAGTGAGCACCTTCATCAGAATATTTGCATCCTTATCTTCTGTAAGAATGTACTCAGGAAAAATGATCTTCCGCTGCACACAATATCTGATATGATGATATCGGATATCAATATGCTTAGATCTATCATGAAACACATGATTAATCAAGATTTTAATGTAACTCTGATTATCACAATGAATCATTGTAGGATCTAAATGAGAACCAAACAAACCAACCATGATCTTCCTCATCCAGATAGCCTCACATGCAGCTTGATTTGCTACCTTGTATTCCGCTTCCGCTGAACTGAGTGCCACGGATCTCTGTTTCCTTCTGTACCCAAAAACAGTTGTAGATCTGATATTGAAAACCCCTCCTGATGTGCTCTTTTTGTCCCTTCGGCTGCCTTCCCAGTATGCATTCATGAAGCCATGCAACTTCACCTCATCCGTCTGTTTATACCATAAGCCATACTCAGATGTGCCCCTGAGATATCTCAGGACATGCTTTCCTACCTTCCAAAAGATCTTGGTAGGCTTAACCATCACTTGACTAAGCTAGTTCACCGCATAGCATATGTCTGATCTTGTATTAACTAAATACATGAGCGAACCCACCAACTGTCGATAAACAGTAGCATCCACTATCTCTGTCAATGTAGCATCCTCTTTCCTCCAATTTCCTGGAAGAGGAGTATCCATGGGTTTGCAGCCCTTCATGTGAAACTTACCGAGTATCTCCCTTGCATAGTTTCCTTGAGACACAAACATTTCACCATCTCGCTGCCATATTTCAAATCCAAGGAAATAGTGAAGGAGGCCCATATCCTTCATCTCAAACTCCTTTGCAAGATCCTCCTTACATGAGTGTATCAGCTGCTCATCACTAGTCAATATTAAATCATCAACATAAAGAAAAATGATTAAAATATTACCCTCCACCACAATATGGTATAGGTTTGCGTCCGCCTCACTCTTGGTGAAGCCAAGTCCAGTGAAATAGTTGTCGATCTGAGTGTACCAAGCACAGGGTGCTTGCTTCAGCCCATACAGTGCTCTTTTGAGTCTGCACACATGTGAATCGGTGTTGAAGATTTCAAATCCTTCAGGTTTCTCAATGTACACTTCTTCCTCAATGATCCCATTAAGGAACACAATCTTCACATCCATCTGATGAATGTGCCAACCCATATGCGCTGAGAGAGCAAGGATGGTCCTTATGGAAGAATATCGTGCGATAGGTGCAAAGGTTTCTTCATAATCAATCCCCTCGATCTGTGAGAAGCCTCGGGCCACAAATATTTCCTTGTACTTCTCAACACTCCCATCAGCAACTTACTTTACCTTGTAGATCCATCTTGAACCTACCACTGATTTATCAACCGGCCTTGGAACAATTTCCCAAGCACTGTTTCTAACAATGGAGTCATACTCCTCCACCATTGCATCTACCCATGTGGGCTCCTACACTGCTTCCTGAAAGGAAGATGGCTCTGTCACAATACATTTTCTCATGAGATCCATGTATCCAGTGAAACGGTTAGGAGACTGTCTCTATTTGCGCTGTGAAGTAGGGACTCCTACATTCTGTGCCGCATCAAGCTTCAGCCTCTCAACTTCTGTGGTACGCCTTCTGCCTGTTCTGATGTTTGGCTCTGCATGAGTGGACTCCTCCACTCCATGATCCTCCTCCTGTGGCTGATCCACGTCTAGAGGCTCATCTTTGGGAATCAAAAGTTCCTCCTCTACATGCAAGTCTAGCTCCCTCTCAAGCGACAACTTCATGGATTTCTCCTCATTGAATTTTATATCCCATTGCACCACAGTCATTCGATTGTTTGGAAAATACACACAAAAATTATGGGGTTCTTCTATGTACCCCACAAATATCCCAACTTCAGCAGTCATCTCCAACTTCTTCTTGGCATTCTTGGTCACATGCACATAAACAGATGAGCCAAAAATCTTAAAGTGATAAACATTTGGTTTCTTACCAGTAAAAGCTTCTTCAGGTGTACTCATGCCAAGTACTATATGAGGACAATGGTTTTGCACATAAACTGCAGTGTTGCATGCTTCCGCCCACAAGTGCATTGGTAGGCCCTGATCATGCAGCATAGCTTGTGCATCACCCACAATCATTATGTTCTTCCTCTACGCGACCCCATTCTTCTATGGGTTATGAGGCGCTATGAATTCTCTCTGAATTCCTTCTTTGCTACAGAAGTCTTTGAATTCATTCAAAATATATTCACCACCATTATCGCTCCGCAGAGCCTTCACTTGCTTCCCCGACTCTTTCTCTGCCCATGCTTTAAACTCACAGAACTTTGAGAATTTTTTATCCTTCTTCTGCATGAAGAAGATCTAGCATCTACGAGAATAGTCATTAACAAAAATAACATAATACCTGTGTTTTTCAACCGAGAATGGTCCACACACCTGTGTGTGAACTCTCTCTAGGATCACCAAAGCACAGTTCTCCTTTTCATGAAAGGTGTTCTTCACAAACTTACCCATAGTACATCCCTTGCACTGATCTAACTGCGCAAGTGTACCCTTGGAAATTCCAGTAGAAATCTGCTGCAAAATCTTCAAGGCGCCATGGTGAAGATGGCCCAATCGCCTATGCCATAATTCGCCCTCATCTAGGCTCACCACTTCTTCTACTTTTCCCACCATTGCAGCGCAGCCATCTACCTCCATATTCTAGAGATTCTTGACTCGTATCCCTATATTATTGGTTTGACACGTTGTTTTATGTCGCAGAAAGTCTTTTCCATCAATGAAAACAATGTCATAACCTCAGTCCTCCAACATCGCGACTGAGAGCAACTTCTTATTTAGAACTGGAACATGCATAACATCTTTCAACATAAATGGTTTACCTGAATCCCTCTCAAAGGTAATGGTACCAATGCTAGTCGCACTGTATCATCCACATTTCCCGTCTCTATATGCATTTGGAGATATTTCTCCTCCAAGTCACTGAAAAGCTCCTTATCTCTTGTCATGTGGAAAGAAGCACCACAATCAAGATACCACACCAATACCATTGCACTTGAAACCAAGCATGTGATCAAAGAGAAATCAAGTTCAAATTGTGAGGCAAGGGCCTTAGCAGCTGTAGCTCCAGCAGGTTCTTCTTTTTCTGTGGTCAATTAGTGGCGAGATGCCCATGTTCGTGACAGTGAAAGCACTTTACCTTGGAAAAATCCAGTTTCTTGCCTTTAGCCTCATATTTTGAGTGGAATTTCTTCCCCTTCCCTTTCCTTTCTTTGGTATCCAAATCACAATCCTCTTCATCATCATGCTTTGATGAAGAGCCATCCCTGGTGTTCTGCCTGAACTCCTCTTGCACTAGATCCTACCACAGTCATTCCCAATCTGGCAATTTTTCTTGTCCGTTGACAGAGTCTTGATAACTGTGCCAACTCTTAGGAAGTCTCAAGAGAACAAAACTCACCAAATCATCATCAACAACCATGATTCCCACTCTCCTCAATTCATCCCGACATTGGACAGACATTGTGAGATACTTTGGAATATTGTTTCCCTTCTCCATCTTGATTTTTCTGAGTTTATCCTTCAGCGGCAATTTCCTATGGTCGTTGTTGCTTTGGAAAAGATCCATCAAAGCCTTCCACATTGCAAATGGAGTGGCATTCCCATGAAGGCTTGAGACAATATGGTCTCTCATACCTTCCAACAGAATCCTTCTCTTCTTCGCTACTTTCTTTTTCCAGGCATCAATTAATGCAACATTCGTCGAAGTGGGCTTAGGAACATCATTGTCGATGAATTCCTTCAAGCCATTATCTTCAAGCACCGCCTCCATCCTATCCTTCCATGCAATGTAGTTCGAGCTACCCTCGAATGCATACTCTAACTGCAAACCATTGAAATCCATTTCGATGTTTACTCAACTGTCGCACCAATAAATTCTTGCAGCAAATTCAAATTTTTCCACCAACAAAACTCAACTATTGCTTCAATATTGCAATTTTTTTTCTCTGATACCATGTAGCAAAGATTAACACAGCTCTAATACCAAGTAGAAATTTATTAATACAATTATGTATTGCTAGATTCTCCTAATCTAACAATTATATGCCACTGTTAAATACAGAATCCTTCTACTTAATTCTTTGCGGAAATTTAATCGCCAATTGCAAACACATGAAGAAAAATCAATCGCACATAACAAGATGTTTTTACCGGGAAACCATAAAGCTAAAAACCCCAACTATCATATATTATTTATATAATATATCATGAAACAATCTCATACAAAGCTCTACTCCAAGAGCTCTCAGTACAATGTACAATCGTCTCACACTGTCATACAAAAATTGGCTCACACATGCACCAATTTACTGCCTCCTGACAGCATGCCTCCACTGCGCAATCCCTGCTGAAGAAGATCCCTGAATGAATTTGATATTGCCTTTCCTTGACTGCACAATCCTCATTGGCATTTCCAATGTGTGTTTAGTCGCATTGAATGCACCACTATAGTCACAACAGATAGTCAAATTGTCCCTTTCACCTATCTCTCCACTAGGTCTCCACTGGATCTGACATGTATGTAGTTAACAGTAGTAAATCTTCAGTTGCATGTGAGATCACTCCACGTGAATTAATTTAATATTTAATTCATTGATCTCTCACTAGTGTATCATTAGTTACAACTAGCACAACTAAGTTTAACTCACTTAACCGAGTTAAACTACTTTACAACTCACATAACTACACATCCAACTCTGTTACAACTTTGTATCACCCAGTTACAACGAAGTCCGCTTTGCATGTCCCACCAACCAACCTTGGAACTCATAATTAATTCAATCAACTGGTTTTCCACATCAGTTAACTGAAATCAAGTGCTTCAAGAGAATATATTATTATTTATTGTCTAATTATTATTAAGGGCTAATAATAATTGACATGCATTCTATTTTTAGACATGCGATCTATAAATAGACTTCGCCCATGTATCTAAAAATAGAAACTCATCTATAAATATAATTTTCTCAACCATCTATAAATAGACTCCCACTATAAATAGATTTTCTCAACATTCTAAAAATAGACATACACCTAAAAATAGCCTGCGGGCCCCACCTAGTGTAGGTGCTTATTTTTCACTAGGATCATCATCTTGTTAAATCTCAACAACTTCCTCCAAGGAGGATCTTTCTAGCCTTAAATTGTATGACTCAACACTCCCCCCCACCGCACCCCCACCTCATTTCATCAGCAATTCGTGGAATACACCCTTTTAATGGGTACCCCCACTCTCAGAGAAGCCTTATCCTTCAAAGCAATCCTTTCAGAATTCTCTGAAGCCTCTGGTACCTCCATAAACGTGGAAAAAACTACATTTTTCTTCCTCAACACCCCTATATCCATCCATAGGAATATAGCCAGAATCATGGAATTTCAAATTTGTAACTTTCCTTCCAAGTATCCAAGTGTCCCTCTCACTAACAATCCCCAAGCCAGCTCCAATTCGGAAGGTCTCATCACCAAATTGGAAACAATATTGGCTAACTAGACTTTCAAAGCTCTAAATTATACATGACGTCTAGTGATTTTCAAGTCTATCCTGCAAGTCATTCCCCAATACTTGTACTCTGCTCTTGGTGCCCCAAAATTCATCTCTTGCACAATCATAAACATCCAAAGGAACTTCCTCTGGAGAGAATCGGGAAAAAAAGAGGAAGTGGGCACTTGTAGCTTGGGACAAGGTATGTAGACCCAAAAAAGCAGGGGGCCTCGGTCATTAGGGGAATTTTGAGGTCTAAAATGGGCCTCCTAAGAAAAATGTACAACAAAAATAAACTTTATAAGAACCAATGGGATTCAAGATGATGATGTCAACCATAGGGGATGATTCACCATTTTTGGAGTAAAAAAGTAAAAATATTAAAAAATAATAAAACTACTTTTTCAACTTATCTCCCCAAGTTTTTACTCAAATTTCAAGTGGGATTACTCGTTGGATGCAAAATTTAATTCCTCATCCAAGGAGTACCCATGTTGCATACTTTCGATGGACCCTGCTACATGAAAAATGATAAATACATGAAAAATGTGTTTGCAATCATGTTTTTCATGTATTTCTCATTTTTCATGTAGCAAGGTCCATCAAAAGTATGCACCATGGGTACTCCTTAGATGAGAAATCAAATTATGTATCCAACGAGTGAATCCGCTTGAAATTTGAGTAAACCCATAGGGAGATAAGTTGAAAATACAAGTTGAAAAAATAGTTTTCCCTTTTTTCCCTCTAAAATTTGATGATGTAATCAAATATTATTTTATTATTTCCACTATTATTTTATAATTTCCTTAGGAGGCCCATTTTAGACCTCAGAATTCCCCTAATGTAAGGAACCCAAAAATTCTTGGGAAGGCCCTGGGGGAAAAAAATGGTGGAAATGGATTACCAACCCAAACACCCTATGGGGCAGAATTTGGAAAGTAAAAATACGCTCCAACCCACCATCAAGATCATCCCATAAGGCTGAGTCGATCCATAAAGGGTTTGCCCATATGGAATCAAGCTTGGGATAACAAAGAGACAATTTGGAACCACAGTTTCTGGGAAATAGGTAACAAGGAAAAGGCATTCTTCTGGGAAGATGTCTGGCAACAAAGCTCGGAGTTGAATCGAGACCAATTCAGGCAGCTTTGGATAAACATGCAAAGTAAGGGTAAGACTAAGTTCAACCTCTATTGGAAGCCAAGCAACGACTATACTATCTGGAGGGAATGGCTTGAAGAGGAATAATGGAACAACCAAAACCACCTAATGGAATGACAGGAGTTCTCGAATGAAATACATGAAAGACAAATTCACTTTGAAACTGAGGAGGATAAAATAGATGGGGGAAGTACCCTGCAGGGCACTTCAAACTAAAGAAGGCTTATAGACATATTGCGCTCCATGACCTCTGCCAACCTGAGTGCAAATGGAAAACTCTGTGGGGAAGAAAGCATTGGCCAAAAATCTCCTTGTTTTTATTGCTCATCATGCACAAAAATATTCTAACATGGGACAAGCTAAGAAAGAAAGGTTTTATATGTCCCTCAAGATGCAATCTTTGTGAGAAAAGTGAGGAAACAACAAATCACCTGTTGAATGATTGCCCCTTTTCCAACAATCTCTGGAATTGGGTTCATTTAGTTTTCAATGCTTCGTATTGGGACATATCTTACATTCTCAACACCATTGAAAATTGGAGATCCTCCTTATTTTCCTACCCTTTGATCAACAGAGCTTGGAATATTCTCCTGGGGATCATCTGCTGGGCTCTATGGAAAGAGCGAAATGCGAGAATTTGTAGGGGCACTCATAAACCAAAATAAGTTGTCCTATCCCTCATCAATCAAACAATTAGGGAATCTGTGGCCTCCTCTAAGCTTGAATCCCCTACTGAACTGCCATCTCATGCAGATATTCGTATTTTATCCCTCTTGGACATTCTGCTCACCCTTATCCCCTCGGTCTCAAGGAACTTGAAAATTCAGAGATCAGATTTTCAATGGTGCCCTCAAGAGATTGGTACACTAAAGTTGAACTATGATGGGGTTGAAAAGTGTAACCCGAGAAAAGCAGGCTTCGGGGGAGATTTCAAAAATTCTCAAGGTGAAATCAAGGTGAAATCATTTGGATATACACAAGGCATCTGGGCACCACCACAAACAATGAGGCAAAGCTCCAAGCCCTCGAACATGGACTAGCAATAGGGAGTATCAAAGGTTTTGAGCCTCTAATAATCGAAGGTGATTCAACGTTGACAACTCACTGCAGCTGAAAATTATAGCGAGGGGTGGAAGAGTCCAAGGTGTCGGACAATTGGCACCTGAACAAAATCCTCTACAGGATAAAATGCCACATCGACAAAACCATTGGAATTCATTTCTAGGTTGTTAGAATAAAATAAAATTTTCTGGCGGATAAGCTGGCTAATGAAGGTACACGGGGTACCCAGCAATTGTGTTCATTAGCATGGGAAGACCTGGAGGAGGGGAGGTTGCATCAGCAGTGTGAGAACATCAATTCAAAGGAAGACCACTCTAATGATCACAACTACCTTGAGATCACTGGTCTCAATCATCGTCACAGGATCCACTCAGACGGAGTCACTATTAATGATATCTACCCCAATTCATATAGGTAGTCATTATTGTGGGTGAAGGTGTTTGTGTCGCAACCCCTCTTGGGCGTCATCTTTCCATCCCTTCACCCCTGTCTAGCTCTCCCCCTAACATCATTTCTCAATACATCCCACCACCTGCATTCATTCCCTTCCTCATGCCTTCACGTTCCCCAACACTCTCCTCTTCCTATGTATACCCTATCCCTGCTCCTTGTCACCCTACACTTTCTTGGTTCCATCTCCCCCTACTATTTCCTACTTCCACCTTCCATCTGCATTTGTATCCCTCCCTCCCCTACATGGCACCTAGATGAGGCTCTAACCAATCCCCCCAGTGCGGAAACGGTCGTGGTCGCAGTTCGTCTTGTTGTTCTAATCCAAGCAGTTCGCTCACTACCAAGGCTGAATATTTAGCCAGGTGCGCTGCTCTGACCTACGCAGTCGTTGTTACTCCTGAAAAACAGGAAAGGATAATGAACCTGGAAGCTCAAGCAAGGGTTCTAACGTGCAAGGTTATAACAGAATATGTCAACCAAGAGTTTGAGTGGATCCCCAACCCGAATCTCCAAGGCAGAGGGATCTGACTCTCCAGATAACTTTCGCCTCATAACACTCTGCAACATAATCTACAATATCATATCGAAATTTTTGGCCAATATATTAAAATCCACATTGCCTCTCCTAATATCTCTGCATCAATCCAGGTATGTGGAAAGAATTCAAATCCTAGACAGTATCATTCTCTCACATGGAGTTATTCACTCTCTTAAAGCACATAAAAACTTGGTATGTTGATGCAGCTGGATATGTCCAAAGATTTCGATAAAATCAGTTGGGATTACATGAAATGTATCTTAGCAGCATTTGGCTTCCACAAAGATTACATAAAATGGATAATGACTATGGTTTCAGGTGCGTTCTTCTCCATCCTCGTAAACGGCTCCCCATCTCAAACCTTCATCCATTCCAGAGGGATCAAGCAAGGGAATCCCATCTCCCCTTTCCCTTTTGTTATAATGGCTGAGGGTCTCAGTAGATCTATCTCAGTGGCTTCCTCCAGAGAGAATCTTTCTGGCATTAAATTGTATGACTCAGCTCCCCCCATAAACTCATCAAAAATTCATGGACGAAACCCTTTTAATGGGTACCCCCACTCTCAAAGAAGCCTTATCCTTCAAAGCTATCCTTTTAGAATTATTTGAAGCCTCTGGTACCTCCATAAACCATTAGGGGAATTTTGAGGTCTAAAATGGGCCTCCTAAAAAAATTATAAAATAATAGTAGAAATAATAAAATAATATTCGATTACATCATCAAATTTTAGAGGGAAAAAAGAAAAAACTTTTTCAACTCGTATTTTCAACTTATCTCCCAAGTGTTTACTCAAATTTCGAGTGAGAGTACTCGTTGGATGAAAAATTTAATTCTTCATCAAAGGGGTACCCATGTTGCATCCTTTCGATGGACCCTGCTACATTAAAAATGAGAAATACATGAAAAGCGTGATTGCAATCACGTTTTTTCATGTATTTCTCATTTTTCATGTAGTAGGGTCCATCGAAAGTATGGAACATGCATACTCCTTGGATGAGGAATTAAATTATTCATCCAATGAGTACTCCCTCTCCAAATTTGAGTAAAAATTTGGGAGATAAGTTGAAAATACAAATTGAAAAGTAGTTTTATTATTTTATTATTTTTTAATCTTTTTACCCTTTTAATTAAAAAATGGTGAATCATCCCCCATGGTTGACATCATCATATTGAATCCTATTGGTTCTTATAAGGTTTATTTTGGATGTACATTTTTCTTAGGAGGCGCATTTTAGACCTCAAAATTCCCCTAATGGTTGAGAAATCTAAGTTATTCTTCCTCAACACCCCTATATCCATCCAGAGGAATATTGCCTAAATCATGGAACTTCAGATTTGTAACTTTCCTTCCAAGTATCTATATGTCCCTCTCACTAACAAGCCCCTGTTCAGCTCCAATTGGGAACATCTCATCACCAAATTGGAAAAAATATTGGCTAACTGGACTTTCATAGCTCTAAATCTAGCAGGATGTCTGGTACATGTCAAGTATGTCTTGCAAGCCATTCCCCAATACTTGTACTATGCTCTTGTTGCCCCCAAATCCATCTCGTGCACAATCATAAACATCCAAAGGAACTTCCTCTGGAGAGGATCGGAAAAAAAGAGGAAGTGGGCGATTGTAGCCTCGAACAAGGTATGTAGACCCAAAAAGTAGGGGATCTCGGTTTAAGGGATCTAGAAATTCTTGGGAAGGCCCTGAGTCTGGGGGGGGGGGGGGGGGGGGACATGGAAGAAATGTATTACCAACCCAAACTCTCCATGGGGCAGAATCTAGAAAGTAGAATACGCTTCAACCTACCATCAAGATCACCATAAGGCTCAGTCGATTCATAAAGGGTTCCGCCATACAAAATCAAGCTTGGGAAAACAAAGATACAATTCGGAACCACAGTTTCTGGGAAATAGGTAACATGGAAATGGCACTCTTCTGGGAAGATGTCTGGAAACAAAGCCCGGAGTTGAATCGAGACCAATTCAGACAGCTTCGGATAAACATGCAAAGTAAGGGTAAGACTAAGGTTAGCAACTATTGGAAGCTAAGCAACGACGAGAGTATCTAGAGGGAATGCCTTGAAGAGGAAGAATGGAATAACCAAAACAACCTAATGGAATGGAAGAATTTCTCGGCTGAACTACACGAAATACAAATTCACTTTGAAACTGGGGAGGATAAAACTAGATGGGGGAAGTACCCTGCAGGGCACTTCAAACTAAAGGAGGCTTACAGACATATTGCACTCCATGACCTCTGCGAACCTGAGTGTAAATGGAAAATTCTGTGGGGAAGAAATAATTGGCCAAAAATATGCTTGTTTCTATGGTTCATCATGCACAAAAATATTCTAACATGGGACAACCTAAGAAAGAAAGGTTTTATAGGTTCCTCGAGATGCAATCTTTGTGAGAAAAGTGAGGAAACAACAAATCACATGTTGAATGATTGTCCCTTTTCCAAAAATATCTGGAATTGGGCTCATTTATTTTTCAATGCTTCATATCGAGACATATCTTACATTCTCAACACCATTAAGAATTGGAGATCCTCCTTATTTTCCTACCCGTTGAACAATAGAGCTTGGAATCTTCTCCTGGGGATCATTTGATGAGCTCTATGGAAAGAGCGGAATGCAAGAATTTTCAAGGGAACTCATAAACCGAAAGAGGTTTTCCTATCCCTCATCAAGCAAACAATCAGGGAATCTATGGCCTCTTCTAAGTTTGTGTTGTGGCTCATTTGCATTTACCTTTGAAATATTTTTCAAAACACCAAAAAATCATATATGATAGAAAATGTAAAATTTTGTGTGTCATAAAATAATTTTGATTTATATATTGGTACATTAACATTACGTGATGAGATGTGAAGGTGGGTCGAGTCGGGCTCATTCGCATACAGAACAGTTCAAGAGCCGGACCGATGGGCACATTTAGAACATTGCATGCCGAACAGGGTTGATTCTGGCTCATTCGCAAGCTCATGAGGGACCAACGCGACAGAACACCGGATAAGCTCAGGAAGGTTACATTGTGGAGAAAACAAACTAATTTTCCAAATGCGTAGAAAGGGTGCATTTCCATTGAACACTTAAGAGTTTTGGAGGAGGCGCAAAGGGAAAACCAGATGGTCGGGATCAAAGCGCAGAACTGGAGCAGAGATATAGGCGGCGGAGATTAAATTGCAAACCGAAAATCACAAGTTTCAAAGGATAGGGGTGGGAGGTAAGTGATAAAGTCGTTGAAGTGCAACATGTGATGCTAGGTGGGACCAGATCGCATAGCGCACATCATAGGTTTTAAAATATAAGTGTTAAGGAAAAGGTTAAAGTTAGCGAAATGCGAAGTGTGATGTGGCAAGCTGACGTGGCAGACGACGTGGCCCTAGCCCACATACTGCACAGCGCAAGTTTTAAAAGTTAAGGGTGAAGGGTAAGTGTTATAATCACCGAAGTGCGATGTGCGATGCGGTGGGGCCCAATCGCAAATTGCGAATCGCAAGTTTTAAAGGATCACCATGGGAGGTAAGTTATAAGGTCACCGAAGTGGATGTGTGATGCCAGGTGGGACTCGATCGCATCACGCACATCGCAAGTTTTAAAATATAAACTCTAAGGAAAAGTTAAAGACGGCGAAATGAGAAGTGCAATGTTGGCACGGACGTGATGTGGCTCCAAGATGAAATCTAAAGGATTTCAAGTCCGGGCTTATGCAGTTGTGCACCATTTTATGAAGAAATAGGCATAGTCGGGCAGAAGAGCGTAAAGCGGCCCTGTTGGGAGCATGACAACTGGGTCAAGTCGGGCACTGAGGCATCGTTACAGAGTTGTGCAATCGTTGCATCATAACCAGAAAGGACACCTTGACACTTCGGGAGGACACATCAGCAACATCAGGTTCAGTAAAATGAAAAATATCCAATTTTAATTTGTTTTCTCAAGTATGATTGCAGAATTAATCTTAACAGTTTAGGTAGTCAAATAGTTTCAATAATTTTAGGAGTTACGAACCACTGTGATTTATTTAAGTAGATAGAAATAAAGAAAAGAGGTTCCGAGTTTTTGGACTCTGGAGGATTGTTAATTTGGCACTGAATTTTCTGAGAAATAAATGAAAGGAGATCAAGTTTCCTGCAGTTTTTGATGTTGATATGTCTTTTCAGTTTCACCCTGTGTTTATTCCTCTTTGAATGAAGTGAATTAATATAGTAGTCAGTCTCTTAATTACATCTATGAGTAAGAGGTAAACAAACTTAATTTGTGCCCCTTCACCTCATCTCTTCTTTCTTCACGAAATTCTAATGAAACTTTAAAGTAATAGATTCTGTGTTTGCAGCATATTATTTCGAGTTTCCTCTCTCTCAATGAATTTCCTCTAAAACTTAAAAGTGATAGATTATGTTTCTCAGCATATCACTTCAAGTTTCCTTTACAGTTCTTCTTTTCATTTCATTCAGATATCAGCAGTTTATGGCATTGTGAAGGCTTTCATTATATCATATTATTGAGTCTATTAAATAATTAGATTCCAAAGGTGTTAAGCAGAGGCCATTTGATATTATAATTGTGACATACATTTACAAAATTTCTTAAGCATTGATTCCTTACCATAGCCAAGGGATTGTTTCTTCAGATACAACATTTTCTGGCGCCGTTGTCGGGGACGAAGAAATGAAGTTTATTTTCCCTGGATTTTTCACATTATTTCCTCTAGTTGTTCAGTGAGGAGGAAATATATGGTTTTTTTTGTTATTTTCAAAATTATTGCTTTCAAAAGGCCTCACACGAGGTCATATACCTCACCGCCGATAGTCCCTGCTTTTCCATATCCAGAAATATTGGTTTCTAAAAAGGCTCAGAAACCTGAAACTCCTTCAATACCTGATCATGCGTTGCCTGCTCCTGGAAGTGGGTCTCATAACCCTTTGTTTGAAGATATTTCCATGGAACTCCCTTTCTTGGAACAAGATACTCCTTCCACACCCATTTATTTTCAAGAACCTCAGTTAAAAGAACATTCTTTCGAGTCTGTTTATTTTACCTCCACTCAAGCTCCACCAAATATAGTTGTTGGTCCCTCTGCTATTTCCCATCATCCCAGCCCCATATCAGTTTTTTCTCCACCTTCATTCACTTTCACAGCATGTTCATCAACCTCAACCACCCAAGGATCAGTTAACCAAGTTGTTAATATGGAAACACCAGCTCTCTTAATGGATAGATATGCACCACTAAATCTTCCACAACCAATCAATGCCATGCCTCAAGAATACCTCAAATTACTTCCTCGTTTCACTGGAGAAGATGAAGTAATTGCAGAACAATATTTACCCTTGTTTTTCACTTTTGCTGAGACTTTAAATGTAGAACATCTTGATGTTGTGATGAGACTATTTGTGCAGTCTCTAAGTGGAGAGGCTAGGAAATGGTTCAAAGGTTTACCAAATGAGTCCATAAATGACTAGGAAGAGTTAGAAACTCAGTTCACTCATACATGAGGAGAGAAGAGATATCATGGTTACTCATTGATAGAGTTTAATGAAATTAAAATAAAGCCTAATGAAAATATTTCTGAGTTTGTAAAAAGATTCAACAAATTGTACAACAATTTACCTATAGAGATGAAGCCCCCTCCTTTAGGAGCAAAGGTAGTTTTTTTTGGTGCTTTTGAAGCTGATTTTAGCTTTACATTAAGAGAGATAAGAGCCCCTACTCTCGAGCAGATACAGACAGATGCTTTAGAGATTGAAGCTAATATTACTATAGCTGGAAAGGCGAAAGGGAAACAACCATTCCAAGAGAAGGGGAAGGAAAAAGAAGAATCATCACAAGATCTAAGAATTGAAGATATGAAAAAGGTGATAAAAAATCTGAAAAATAATCTAGCTAAGACAGAATTGAAAAATAAAAACTCCCAAAGACAAGTACAACAAAACTGAGGGGGGTTTAACCCTTAATTCAGAAGAAATCCCCTGCAAATCTTGCAGAGGGAAAGAAGAGATCAAGACCAAGTTCAAGCTCCATTGTATATAGAAGAAGCACTCAGAGAGCCAGCAGAAGATGACCAAAGGGAGGTTGAGGATCAGATATCTGCTATGTATGCAATAGAAGAGGATGAAGAGGAAGATTGCGAGGGAGAATATGTTGAAGTTGAAGTTTCTTTTGATCAAGATGAAATGGATGAATACTATAGGAAATTCACAGATTTCATGCAAGCTGAGTTACATAAAAAGTATGATTTGAGGTCTAGAAAGAGATCTAGAGTGCAGGATAATGAAGGTGAACAACAAGGTTCCATTCCTCCTCCAATGGTGAGTCCACTACAAAATTACCCTACGAAACAGGTCAGTAATAAGAAACAACTTGTAAATTCACTTAATAGAACAAATGTGCAGCAGGGTGAATCTTCCCAGAACAAATCAGTTGACACTAATACCTTGGAGAGAGTTGTTCCTGTACCTGAACAAGCAACAAATTCTAGAAAGAGTGAAGAATAACCTGAAAAGAACGTTAAGAAAACTCATGCTTTCAATTTGACAAAATAGTTGGAGAAGGTCAAAATTCAGGTACCTCTTCTAGAATTAGCCAAAATACCAGTTTACAAGAAAGAAATTTCATAATTTATTAATCTCACACAGGTGGAAGACATAAGTGACACAGTGAACTTACAATAAGAAAAGCCAGTGGTCACCTTTGGTCCTCATGTAGAAGAAATAGATCCCTCTATTCCACCCTTCTATATTTCTTTGTTGCTTCATGATTATACTCTAAATAATTGCATGCTAGACTCAGGAGTGTCCCATAATCTCATGCCATTGTCTATTATGAAGGAACTTAACTTGCATATTACCAAACCTTATAGGGATCTATATTCATTTGATTCAAAAAGGGTGAAATGTGTTGGGTTAAATAAAGATGTAGCGGTTTTTTTGGCACAAATCCCAGCAAAGAGTATAGTCATGGATGTAGTGGTTGCTGACATACCAGCGACGTTTGGAATTCTCCTATCAAATAAAATTAGATTTAACTTATGCTATCATTCTGGTTTTTAATGGGGAATAAAGGAGATTGTACAGGGAAACAAGGTTTGTGAAGACTACCTCCAAGAAAGATGCAGGAAATTCCCCATTTATAGTCAAGAAACAGAAGACCTTTCTTGTTTCATGCTGCATGAAGATGAAAAATTTTCTAAAGACACAGGGAAGCATCTCTCTTCAGCAGTTGTAAATAATGAGTTGCACTCGAGGAATATTTGGAAGTGCTACTTTGATTGTGCCAACTCCAAGGAGGGCGCAGGTGTTGGATTCTTGCCGATATCACCATAAGGCAACCTCATGCCTTTATCTTTTAAACTAGAATTTGATTCAACAAACAATGTGCTTGAGTATGAAGCCTTAATCTCAAGCCTTCAAATTGCTAAACAGATAGGAGTTCAATGTATTTCAATTTTTGGTGACTCTGAATTGATAATAAGGAAAATTAAAAATCATTGTCAAACCAAGCATCCGAGATTGAGATCATATAGGAATGAAGTGTGGGATCTGATAGAAAAATATTTTGAAGCATTCAATCTTCAATATATTCCAAGGGAGGAGAATAGATTGGCCGATTCTTTAGCAGTTGCAGCCAGCACCTTCAAACCTCCAATAAATCCAAGGTTAAGGTATGAGATTGAAATTAGGCATAGACCTTCTATCCCTGATAATGTAAAACATTGGCAGGTGTTTGACGATGATGAATAGATAATTCAGTTCCTAACCATGATTGGAAACTTTGAAGATGTTGAGATAGACCAAGGGGAAGAAAAAACCGAGCAGAAAGCAGAAATAAGAAACCTTAAGTAGTCATTAGGTGAACAGAAGATTATCCAATTGAAATATAATGTGCTCCCCAAAGGGTTGGTTCCCCTTGAAAGATTATTCGATGCTAATGATGTTACTGTTGATTCAAATAAAACACATCAAGAATAAGAGATGGAAGATTTTAATTTGGGAACTCATCGGGAACCCAAAATAGTGAAATTGTTCAAAGGTGTTCCCAAAAACTACAAAGAAAGATACATTGATCTTTTTAAGAAATATATGGATGTGTTTTCCTGGTCGTATGAAGACCTGAAAACATATGACAAAAGCATTATTCAACATACGATTCCATTGAAGGAAGGACTCAAACCACACAGATAGAAGCTCAGACAAATCAATCCATTGTTGTTAGCTCCAATCGAAAAAGAAGTGAAGAAATTGTTGCAGACGAAAATTAGAGTCCCTCTCAGATATTCAGACTGGGTTTCTAACATGGTCCCTGTAAGAAAGAAGAATGGAGAGATAAGACTATGTGTAGAATTCTAGAACTTGAACTGAGCATCTCTAAAAGATAACTATCCTTTGCCGAAAATGGATTATGTCTTACAGAAGGTGACAGGAGCTCACAAGTTGTCTATGGTTGACGGATTTTCTAGGTATAATCAAGTAGCAGTAGAAAAAGAAGATCAAACTAAGACTGCTTTCACTACGCCCTGGGGCACCTTCATGTACGCAAGGATTTCATTTGGCCTTATGAACGCAGGTGAAACATTTCAAAGGGCCATGGACATAGCCTTCGTTGGTGACAAGTTTTTAGTTATATATCTAGATGATGTAGTTGTTTTCTCAGGGTCAGATGATGAACACTTGGAGAATTTGCAAAAAAAAATTCAAAAGTGCAGAAATTTTGGTCTGTCATTAAATCCCAAGATATATTTATTTGCCTTAGAATAAGTTAAATTATTGGGTCACATAGTTTCTAAGCAAGGATTAAATATTGACCCAACAAGTGTGGAAGCCATTCAGACTATTCCTCTACCCAAAAGCAAGAAGAATATCCAAATATTCCTGGGAAAAATAAATTTTTTGAGGAGGTTTGTGCCCAATTATGTTGAGATTGTGAGAAGTATAGAAGATATGTTGAAGAAAAATGAAGAAGTGAAATGGGATAAGGAAGCAAGACATGCATTTGCTAGAATAAAGGAATCACTACAAGAAGCCCAATTTTGATTAGCCCAGACTATCAAAAAGCCTTTTAGGTATTCTCATTTATGTTCCCCACTACTATTGTTGTTGTGTTGTTGCAGAAAAATGAAGACAATAAGGAGCAGCCAGTTCAATTTTTTAGCAAAGTTCTCAGAGATGCTTAGCTCAAATAGAATATTCTAGAGAAACAAGTATATGATTTAGTCAAAGCACTGAAAGCCTTCAGGACTTATGTGTTGCAATCCCAAATAACTGCTTATGTTCCTAATTCCGCTGTGAAGGATGTGTTTGTCCAAAGTGATGTTGAAGGAAAAAGGGGTAAGTGGATAGCAAAAATCCAAGAGTATGATTTGGACATTAAACCCACCAAGTTGGTCAAGGGACAGGGGTTATTGAAGTTGTTGACAAAGACAAATTTTCAAGCCTTAGGAATTAATATATTAGCACCAGTGGATGGACCTGTAAATGAAGAGGGTCAAAGCAAGTTCAAAATAGGTATCCAATACAAATTTTTGTGCTCTGATTGGTATAAAGATATTTTGCATTACCTGTGTTTCTTTTCCTATCCAAATTCATTGAATAGAAAAAAATACAGATCTCTCAAGCTCAAGTCTCACCCATATCTTATCGTAGAAGCGAAGCTATACTGGAAAGATCTTGCTGGTATTTTGTTGTTATGTTTGACCGAAGGAGAATCTATTGAAGTCACCAAACAATATCATGCAAGTCTATGTGGAGGAAATTATAGCTGGAAGGTCACTGCTCATAAAATTCCTAAGTCAGGCTTCTATTGAACAACCCTGTTTGCAGATGTTTATAGACTGGTCAAAAGTTGTCAGAAGTGTCAACTATTTGCTGAAAAGAAAAAAAATGCTCCATTACCTCTTATCCCAATATTTATTGAAGAACCTTTCAGGAAATGGGGATTGGATATTATTGGAGAGATAAATCCGCCATCAAGCAAACAGTTCAAGTGGATTCTAATTGCCACTGATTATTTTAAAAAATGGGTTGAAGAAATACCCACTAAGAAGGCAAATGACCAAGTGGTGATGAAGTTTCTGGAGGAAAACATTTTCAGCAAATTCAAATGTCCAGTCAAAATTGTGACTGATAATGCTTAGGTATTCAAAACTGCTCATTTCATTAATTTATGTCAAACATATAATGTGATTTTATCACATTCCACAGCGTATCATCCCCAAGGGAATGGATTGGCAGAGTCTTCAAATAAGACATTGGTCAGAATCTTGAAGAAAACCAATCACCGAGAATCAAAAGGATTGGGATATGAAGTTGAAGTTTTCCCTTTGGGCAGTTCAAGTCACTACCAAGAGATCTACTGGGAAGTCTCCCTATGAACTGGTTTATGTAACTCAAGCACTATTTCCTACTCAGCTAGCCAAACCGGTGATTTCTTTCCTTTAAGAAGCTCAAGAAGAACCAAATGCTCTGGTCAGAAGATTGAACAAAATAATTGAATCAAGTGAAAACAAAATCAAATTCAGGGATAGCTTGATTACTTATCAAGAAAAGATGAAGTCTATATTTGATAGAAAAGCAAAAGAACTTTTCTTTCAAGCAGGATATTTGGTACTAAGATGGGACACTAGACAAGAATAAAAGGGGAAGAATGGTAAATTTTACCCTCTCTGGTATGGTCCATACAAGATCTCTGAGGCAAGGTCAAATAACACATTCATTTTGGAAGATCTAGATGGAGAGACAGTACAGTTGCCTGTGAACGGGCAGTATCTGAAGCATTATTGACATCATTAAAAGTCAGCATTCCACCATTGTAAATACTGGATTTCTCATTGTTAATATGTCACCAAGAAATATTTGACTCCATGCCCAATGGATAAGGCACTAAACTGTGGTTCTTAGCACTTCCGTGGAAAAAGGCATTATCCCCAGGTGGAGCCAGATGTTGTGGCTCATTTGCATTTACCTTTGAAATGTTTTTCAAAACACCAAAAAAGCATATATGATAGCAAATGTAAAATTTTGTGTCATAAAATAATTTTTATTTATATATTAGTACATTAACATTACGTGATGAGATGTGAAGATGGGTCAAGTCGGGCTCATTCACGTACATAAAAGTTCAAAATCCGGACCGATGGGAACGTTCAGAACATTGCACACCGAACAGGGTCGAGTCGGCCAAATTCGCAAGCTAAGGAGGGACCAATGCGGAAAACCACCGAATAAGCTCAGGAGGGTTACACTGTGGAGCAAAAAAACTAATTTTCCAAGGGTGGAGAAAGGGCGCATTTCCCTTAAACACTTAAGAGTTTTGGAGGAGACGCAAAGGGAAAAACGGATGGTCGGGATCAAAGCGTAGAATGGGAGCGGAGAGATAGATGGCGGAGATTAAATCGCAAACCGCAAATTGCAAGTTTCAAAGGATAAGCGCGAAGGTAATTGATAACGTCTCCAAAGTGCGACGTGCAATGCTAGGTGGGACCCGATCGCATAGCGCACATCGCAGGTTTTAAAATATAAGTGTTAAGAAAAAGGTTAAAGTCAGCGAAATGCGAAGTGCAACGTGGCAAGATGACGTGGCAGATGACGTGGCCCTGGCCCACATACTACACAGCGCAAGTTTTAAAAGTTAAGGGCGAAGGGTAAGTGTTATAATCACCGAAGTACGATGTACGATGCAGTGGGGCTCGATCACAAATCACGAATCACAAGTTTTAAAGGATCACCGCGAGAGGTAAGTGATAAGGTCGCTGAAGTGCGATGTGTGATGCCAGGTGGGACCCGATCGCATAGCGCACATCGCAAGTTTTAAAAGATAAATGCTAAGGAAAATTTAAAGATGGCAAAATTCGAAGTGTGATGTTGGCACGGACGCAATGTGGCTCCAAGATGAAATCTAAAGGATTTCAAGTCTAGACTTATGCAGTTATGTGCCATTTTATGAAGAAATAGGCAGAGTCGGGAAGAAGAGCGTATAGTGGCCCTATTGGGAGCATGAAAGTTGGGTCAAGTTGGGCACTGAGGCATCATTACAGAGCTGTGAAGCCATTGCATAATAACCAGAAAGGACACCTCGACACTTCGGGAGGATGCATCAGCAACATCAGATTCAGCAAAATGAACAATATTTCCAATTTTAATTTTTTTTCTCAAGTATGATTACAGAAGTAATCTTAACAGTATAGTTAGTCGAATAGTTTCAAGAAGTTTAGGAGTTACGAACCACTGTGATGTATGAAAGTAGATAGAAATAAAGAAAAGAGGTTCCGAGTTTTTGGACCTCTGGAGGATTGTTAATTTGGTACTAAATTTTTTGAGAAATAAATTAAAGAATATCAAGTTTCCTGCAAGTGTTGATTTTGATATGTCTTTCCAATTTCGCTATGTGTTTATTCCTCTTTGAATGAAGTGAATTAATGTAGCAGTCGATCTCTTAATTACATATGTGAGTAAGAGTTAAACAACTTTAATTTGCGCTCCTTCACCTCATCTCTTCTTTCTTCACAAAATCCTGATGAAACTTTAAAGTAATAGATTATGTTTTTGTAGCATATTATTTCGAGTTTCCTCTCTCTCCATGAATTTCCTCTAAAACTTAAAAGTGATAGATTTTTTTTCTCAGCATATCACTTCGATTTTCCTTTACAGTTCTTCATTTCATTTCATTCGGATATCAGTAGTTTATGGCATTGTGAAGTCTTTCATTATATCAGATTATTGAGTGTATTAAATAATTATATTCCAAAGGTGTTAAGCAGAGGCCATTTGATATTATAATTGTGACATACATTTACAAAATTTCTTAAGCACGGACTCCTTACCATAGCCAAGGGATTGTTTCTTGAGATACAACAGCTTCAATCCTCTACTAACCCGCCATCTTGTGCGGATCTTCGCATTTTATCCCTCCTGGACATTTCGCTCACCCTTATCCCCTCGGTCTCAGGGAACTTGAAAATGTAGGGATCAGATGTTAAATGGTCCCCTTCAGAGACTGGTACAATAAAGTTGAAGTATGATGGGGATGTGAAGGGTAACCGGGGAAAAGCAAGCTTTGAGGGAGCTTTCAAAAATTCTCAAGGTGAAATCATTTGGATATACAAAGGGCATATGGGCACCACCACAAACAACGTTGCGAATCTCCAACCCCTTGAACATGGACTATTAATATCCAATATCAAAGGTTTCAGGCCTCTGATCATCAAAGGCGATTCAACGTTGGCAACTCACTCTAGCTGAAAATTACAGCTGATCTAGGTAAATTTTGCTACCCTTTAAACCAAGACATTTTACTTCGGCTGATGTGTTAGAATTGCATTTTATCAAAGCATTAATGAACATAAATAAACATATCTACATGTTGTAAAGAAAAGGAACATAACAAGCATTAACAACATAAGATATTGATAACAGAGTTCATCCAAGAGGGACTACGTCTCCGGGCCTCGGTGTCAAGATGGTGTAGGCGGCTGCATTAAGTGTTGGAAATAGTGATGATGTACATGGATGGTATTTTCTCTATCATGCAAGGAAAATTCCCTCACGCAGGAGTGGCTGGACCTCTCCACGATATGTTCCGCTATAAGAACTCTCATTCACAAAAATGACTCCTATCAGCATAACAATTTCCCATGGATGATGATTATGAGTATCCTGCCGAACATGGAAACAAAGGGATCTCAATCAAACATACATGGTGACAATGAGTATCCTGCCAACATGGAAACAAGGGATCTCAACAACATAAAACAATCCATGATAAAAATTGCATCTCACATCAAAAACAAAACAATATTCCACATCAAACATCAAACAGGGATCTATACAGCACACTGCATCTCATAGCAAAGAGACAAATAAGTACATGATCACACTGCATATACCTCCCATCCTGGAGCTATCTAAAGAAAAGGATGATAAATTTTTGGATCTGGTTGTACCATCAATCTCGTGGCGTTGAATATCGTAGAAACGAATGCTCACACATTGAAAGCTAACACCTACAACTTCACTTTGAAAAGTGGCAAAAAATGGAATGGTCAAATGGAAAATCTGAATACACCATCAGATTCGTGGCGTCGAAAAGTGCAAAATCGATTGTCAAATTTTTGAATTCTAACAAAGTGAAATTTGAGGGGCCACATGAATATTTTAGATTCTCCCTAGATTCCTCAAATATTTCCTCCTCCGGGTCATCTGAAGATATGTTGCTCTGATCAAAATTCATTCTGCTCCATCAGCATCCTTGTGAAATTTTGAGAAGAATGAGTATAAAGTTGACCTCATTCTGACACCGGGGAATTTCGGCCCCCAAAGAATCTGAAAGTTTCTCTCAAAATTCCTGAACATTCTCCTCCATAGGGAATCTGCAAAACCGTTGTTGAAAAGGTGAATCTGGGCATACCATTGCACTCCCTGCGAAATTTTGGTTAAAATTCATATAAATTTCAATACATTCTGACACACATAAATTTTATCTCCTTGGAATCAAAAAACTCTGCAAGCATAAAAAAAGATTCCCTCAAACTGCATGCACCATCCTGCCTCGAACTAGGTGTTCGTCCTCCACTGCCTAGCCTAGGTGCACTGGTGAAATACTAAGTTCAAATATAATTTCTCGGGTGGATAAACCAATGTGGGTCGTTGGCGCAGTTGGTAAAATTTAGAAATTGGTTAGGGGAGGCTGGGGGATGAAATCTTGCCTCCCCCAAATCCGCGTATAATAGTTTTTATGCAAAACAAATATTTTTAAAATTGGCGGGTCGGGCCTGCATTGGGCAGCCTGCCCACCGGTTCTCTGCGATGTCATATGGTAGTGGGTAGGGGCGGTGGGGTTGACAACCTGCGCCCCTCCCATTTATTACAATGTCTGTTATAACATGTGTGGAGGGGTGTCGTCGAGTCCGACGAGGGTCATGGCCTACTGGCCCATTATATATATATATATATATGTGTGTGTGTGTGTGTGTGTGGTAGGGATAAGGGTGGGTGTCACGGCCCTCCCTTAGTTTAATATTTTTTTTATTTTTATTTTTATACAATATGACATTTTTAAAAATTCTGAAAATAGGCGTTAGTGGGCAATTTATCCATCCCACAATTTTACTCAGAATCCAGCCAAAGTTGGCTAGAATCCAGCGGCCGGTTTTCGGTGAAATTGCGCCTTCTTTAACCTGCCAAGTCACCTGGTCAACCCCTATACTTTGACTGGCTCTAACTTCTCCATGCAGACTCGGTTTGACGAACCGTTCACACCGTTGCAATTAGGATGTCAAGATATTCAACCTAAAGCTGGTTTAAGAGAAATCCAAACACTTTTATTTTTTAGCTTTCATAAGCCCTCTTTATCCTGTGTGTGTCTCTAGAGCCACCTAGATCAATCCTCCCCACTGAGGAGCTTTTGGTCCTCCAAAATCATCAACAATAATATGCAACTGTTGTGTACTATGTCTGCACCACAAGTGTCTTGAAAAAAGTCACCCTTCCTTCTCCTTCACCTTTGTCCTTTAGAGCCATAAGCGATGAACTGACACTTGCATCCTTTGCAAACCTGTTGTACAATTCCTTGCAAATTACATGCTCAAATATGGCCAACGATGACCCAAACATTTCCATACTTTCCACGAGTTTACATACTCGGCGGTCAATTTTACATCAACTGGAAATCACACCCTAGCTATGATTACATGCCAAAAACATCATTGTCGCATTTCGAAGTGATAGAAAACACATCATCACTTTTACATAAAATAAATGCACACATGATTGACAAAACAAGGCCAAAATATCATTGTTGTTGAATGAGAGATGTAAAAACACATCATCACTTTTACAGCAAAAAATGCAACATGTGATTTACAAACACGGCCATGACACACTACCACATCTATAAAAACCATCTCTCACTTATCAAAGTGAATGGATCATCTCCCTGTGGCACATTTGCTTGTCGATCAACTTTTTCTGCTGGTTTCTACACAGACGTTTTGTCTTTGAGGCATTGCTCTGGATGGAGTCTCCAACATGTGGCTCTTTGATGGCCACTTCAGTCGCAATCACTGCAATGGGTCTTCTTCCTCCATACCTGCTTAACCAATTTCTTTTTCTACCGTGGAGAAGGCTTTCCATGCCTCATCCTCCTTTGTGCTACCATTCTTTTCTAGCACTCAAAAATGACATGGTTACGTAAACAACAAAAATGACAAGTTTTCTTATGCCATGATTTATGTTCATGTTTAGCAACATGCTTATTGTTGAGTCCCAAACTTGCATCTTTCCTATACACCTTTCTAGACTTTTTCCATTTACCTGGACCTCCTAAGTCATCAACATCATTGCATATTAATCATAAAAAGAGAATTTAAAGTGGTTTTTAACTATGTTTTGTGTCTGCTGTTTGAATTAGATTTTTGCTCATTGAGCTGCGGAATCTTGTCACTTTCCGCAGCTGCTTCAACTTTTCGCAGCCATTTGTTAAAGTCTATATTATGCACGGAAAATCAAGCCACATGGGCAAGTTGGAAATGACATGAATATGGACCGAGTCCTATTGGCTCAGTCGAATTCACCAAAGAAGGCCGTGGTCAAAGGTAGTCAAGCGGTGGTCAACCCAAGAGTCCTACGGTGACAGAACTCCGTTTTTCACCACGTGAAGACTTGCGTGGCCGTTCCTAAATCTCAGGGGACATATCAACACCTGTGAACTGCTCCATAAGCCGAATCCAACGGCCACCCTCCATAGATTTAATCTTCACGGCAACCATAATGCTAGATTTCTGGACGTGGTTGTTCACGTGTCTTTTATCAGCGCAGATTGTAGGAAAGTAGTTATGTCATCCTCTGTTATAAATAATGCGTTCTCATACGCATAGTAGCTAGATTCTGTAATGTAATTTTGCTGTAAAGAAAGCCCACTGTGCCGTGACATTATTTCCTTGTTATGACTGCGTTTTGAATACATGAGAAGACTCTGTTCATAAGCATAATTCATGGTTGATAGTTGTTGCCCGAGGATTGTGCAGAGGGCCCCTGCACACGCCGAGGTTTTGTTTATTGCTGTATAGTTTCATGCTTTATTTCCTTACGTTCATTATGCCATAGTTATTCACGTGTATATATTACATCTCTTATGGTATTAACGCTTTATTTCTGTCCATAGTTTTTCATGCTTTATACTGCTGTTAACTGATCAGTGTCTTTGTTCCAAATTACAATAGGCAGCCCGGGCATTTGCACATAGTTTTACAATGACTAATGACATGGAATCAGTCTTGTCCTTCTGCTGATTTATTTTTCTTAGCTTTTAATTCCAGCACTGTTTTATTTATTTCAGCTTTGTACATTTGCTTTATTAGTTATATTAGATATTAAATTACTCATGTCATTATCAGTTACCTCCGAAAGCCATAGCGACACTAATGGTGAGGTATCAGTATGAGTGTGTAGTCGATATTGTTTATTTTTCTTCATAGTTAGATATTAAATTTTCTATGTCATTATCAAGCATCAAAGCCATAGCGAGACTAATGGTCAGGGGTCAGAATATGAGTTGATGTAATTTGATTTTAGCTTTACTTTGTTTGCAATTCTTGGATTTCTTTGAGCACAGTTTCTTTTGTATTTAGACAGCAGCAAGGGTAATGGGTTTCATGATCAATAGTTCACTGTTTGTTTGACTAGTATAGTGGCACATTTTCATTTTCTTTTAGGAATTAATTTTGTCATTGCATATTTTAAAATCCTTTTTAAGTTTGAAGTTTGGGAAATCATTATAAAGGACATCATTACCTTGAACATTTATATCCATACTTGTCTTTTAGAATTTCCATCTCACATTAGGAAACCAACCAAGATAAAAACCCCCAAGATAAATAAAAAACCCAAAAACGACAAAAAGTAAGAGATAGGTTATCTTGCACATATAGTGCGTCACACTTCGTCAGCTTACGAATCTCGGATTGACAAATTAATGTAGCAATTTAGGACACACTAAATTGACCAAACACTTATTATCAAAATGAACTCAAGAATATTGAGACTTGTTATACCTTCCATGGTGGTCTCTGGTGCGATCATGGTGATGAGAACTTGCCTCAGCTCTTTCACTGCAACTTGTAATTCCATGGGATGATGTTAGAGTGTTCCCATCAACCATCTTCCCTGGTGAGTTCAACAATGTATATTTTCCTTGGATGTCCTTCGAACATCCTCCTTCAGTGTATCCCAAACCTGTGTAGCGAGGTCTTTGCACAACCTCTAATGGTTGAGTTATGCATTGACCACAAATGTCAAGTCCTCCTACTTTTTACCCCATCTTGGTAAGGAGTCTCATGCCATTTCCTATAATGGGTATCTCCACACATCCAACAAAAATGATATCATGTGAAGATGAAACTAAAGAAAAATCAACACTGTTTACCTCAGTTGTCGATTTTGAAACAATTGAAGAAGGGTTTTCTAAGCCTTCATTGCGCTTCACTTCCTCCAAGGCCTCTGTCGTGGCTTGTAGCTGAAACTGCAATTTTTCCTTCTCCTCCTCTTCCTATATAATGAGTTTCTTCAATGCCTCATGATCTGCTTGAAGACTTTCGTCGTGGCGATTCAATTCTTCCAATGCCTCTGTCATGGCTTGCAATTGAAGTTGCACTCGCTGCTCTTCCTCCTTCTCTTCCCGTAGGAGTGTTTTCAACGTAGCATGCTCTCTTTGAAGAATTTAGTTGTCACGATTCAATTATTCCAATGCCTCTAGTGTGGCTTGCAATTGAAGCTGCAACTGATTTTTGTCTTCCTTCTCCTCTTGTAGAGGTGTTTTCAACTTAGCGTTGTCTATTGCTTGCTTCTCATAAGCTTCGTACAACATGTCTTATTTCTCGGACACCCTAAGCATGGTCTCGTACATGTCTTTGACATCCTCTATTGCTCAACTCGGCAAACATTCAATGGTTCACACCTGCAATTCAAATCAGCAAGAAGACCGCTCTGATACCACTTGATCTGGGTAAATTTCACTACCCTTTAAACCAAGACCTTTTACTCTGGCTGATGTGTTAGAATTGCATTTTATCAAAGCATTAATGAATATAAATGAACATATGTGCGTGTTGTAAAGAATAGGAACATAAGAATCATTAGCAACACAAGATATTGATAACAGAGTTCGTCCAGGAGGGACTACGTCTCTGTGCCTTGGTGTCAAGATAATGTAGGCCTCTGCATTAAGTGTTGGAAATAGTGTTGATGTACATGGATGGTATTTTCTCTGTCATACAAGGAAAATTCCCTCACGTAGGAGTGGATGGACCTCTCCATGAGATGTTCCGCTAAAGGAACTCTGATTCACAAAAAGGACTCCTATCAGCATGACAATTTCCCATGGATGATGACTATGAGTATCTCGTCGAACATGGCAACAAAGGGATCTTAATCATGTAGAAATTTTGAGCCCAACCCTGGTTATCAGTTTCTCCTTATCACTCCCATATAGTTAAATTCCCATTCCCATAAACATACATTCAACAAGCTGGAAATAATAAATATTTTTGTAAACACAAATTTTGGAAATTTCACAGTGTTGGAAAATGCAGAAATAAAACTCAGAAAATATTTCAGCCACACACACAAAAAATGACGTTGATTTTTTGTCAATATGACCCTGGAAAAAACCCCTATAACTCTTGGGGAAAACTAGTTCGAAAGCTCTTCTTTATTTTTGAATATTGCTTTTACAGAGAAATGAAATATACAGTAAAAATTCCAACAACCATAATTTTTACTTATCTCGAAAATCATGCCTGAACTCCACCTCGATTTTCATGCCAAATGTAAAATAGAAAATTAAAGCAAAGGGTACAACCTTAAATGTTGTACGGACATCATAGAAAATTGTTCCAACACAGTGGTATGGACCTCCTCGAAAAATGTGTTGTACAGTTGTCTCGAAAACTGTGTTGTACAACTGTTATACGTACCTCAATTTCTGTGCTACTGAGTTGTTGTACGGACCTCGAAAACAGTGTTGTTTTTGCTATTGTACAGACCTCAAATTCCGTGCATCCTTGACTGTTGTACAAACCTCAAAATGTGTGCCATATTGTTGCAATAAATGTTGCTCTTCCTTTCCTCTATTTTCGTGCCACTTGCCTCGAAAATTGTGCTCCTGCTTGTTGTACGGACTTGATGAAATGAAGCTGCCTTGGTAAGTGTGCCAAGGCACTGTTTATCCTTCTTCTCTGCTCAGTAATTCCTCTTGCTCTCTTCTACTTCTCTCTCAATCTGCTCATGAAAGTATGAATGGCCTTTTCTCTTCTTTTCCTCCTTTAACCTAACCCTAAGTGACTTTTGGGGAATCCTTAAATCCAATGGCTGAGATAGCTTTAGATCTAGGGCTAAGATTAAAAGTGCATTTAATTCTCACTTTCTATTTTTCAATTCACCCCACTTAAATAAAGACCCACTTAGTCTTTTATTCCTATAGTCACTTTTCACTTTCTAATTTCACATTGACTTTAATAAAGTCACTTTAAAATTAGACTTAGTAACTTTATCATTTATAAAATCACTTTTAAATAAGATTTTACTTTACCACTTATAAAGTCACTTTAAGATAAAGTTTAATACATTTGGACACTTTTCCCTAGGCCAAAGATCAAAGCCTTAGGGAACCACTTGTCCTTTGGTACCCAAATTTTAACAAATCAAACATATATGGTGACAATGAGTATCCCACCAACATGGAAACAAAGGGATCTCAACAACATAAAACAATCCATGATAGAAATTACATCTCACATCAAAAACAAAACAAGATGCCACATCAAACATCAAACATGGATCTATAGAGCATAATGCATCTCATAGCAGAGAGACAAAGTACATGATCACACTGCATATACCTCACATCATGGAGCTATTTGAAGAAAAGGATGATAAATTGTTGGTTCTGGCTGTACCATTAATCTCGTGGCGTCGAATATCCAAGAAACAACTGCTCACACATTGAATGTTGACACCTGCAACTCCACTTTGAAAAGTGGCCAAAAAATGGAATGGTCAAATGGAAAATATGAATACACCATCAGATTCGTGGCGTCGAAAAGTGCAAAATCGACTGTCAAATTTCTGAATTCTAACAAAGTGAAATTCGGGGCTACAAGAATCTTTTAGATTCCCCTAGATTCCTCAAAGATTCCCTCCTGTGGGTCATATGAAGATCTGCTGCTCAGTTCAAAAAAATTTCTACGCCATCAGCATCCTTGTGAAATTCTGAGAAGAATGAGTATAACATTGACCTCATTCTGACACCGGTGAATTTCGGCCCCCAAGGGATCTGAAAGATTCCCTCAAGATTCCTGAAGATTCTCCTCCACAGGGAATCTACAAAACGGCTGCTAAAAAGGCGAATCTGGGAACACCATCGCGCTCCCTGCGAAATTCTGGTTAAAATGCATATAAAGTTCAATACATTCTGACACTAAGAAATTTTACCTCCTTGGAATCAAAAGATTCTGCAATAATAAAAAAAGATTCCCTCGAATTGCGTGCACCATCCTGCCTTGAACTGGGTGTTTTTCCTCCACTTCCTATCCTAGGCGCATTGGTGAAAGATTGTGTTTAAATATAATTTCTCGGGCAGATAAACCAACGTGGGTCGTTGGCGCAGTTGTTAAAATTTAAAAATTGGTTAGGGGAGGTCAAGGGATCAAATCCCGCCTCCCCCATATCCGCATATAATAGTTTTTATGCAAAACAAATATTTTTCAAATTGGTGGGCCGCGCTCGCATCAAGCGGCCCCACCCACTGGTTCTCTGCAATGTCATATGGTAGTGGGTATGGGCGGCGGGGTTGGTAGCGCGCGCCCCTCCCTTTTATTACAATGTTTGTTATAACATATGTGGAGGGGTGTCGTCAGATCCAACAGGGGTCATGGCCCACCGGCCCATTTTGTTATATATATTAATGTTATGCGGTGGGGATAAGGGCAAGGGTCACGGCCCACCCTTAGTTTAATTTTTTTTTTAATTTTTTTTAAACAATATGACATTTTTAAAAAATTTGAAAATAGGCGTTAGTGGGAAATTTATCTGTCCCACAATTTCGTCCGGAATCCAACGGTCGGGTTTCGAAGAAATTGCGCCTTCTTTAACCTACCAAGTCACCCAGTCAACCCCTGAACTTTGACTGACTCTAACTTCTCCATATAGACTCGATTTGATGAACCGTTCACACCGTTGTGATTAGGACGACGATATATTCAACCTGAAGCTGGTTCGAGAGTAATCCAAACACTTTGATTTTTGAGCTTTCATAAGCCCTCTTTGTCCTGTGTGTGTCTCTGGAGCCACCTGAATCAACAGCGAGTGGTGGAAGCGTCAAAGGTGTCGGACAATTGGCTCCTGAACAAAATCCTCTACGGGATAAAACGCCACATCGACAAATCCATTGGACTTCATTTCCAGGCTATCAAAAGTCTGAAAAGAAAATGGTCTAGTGGACAAGCTGGCTAACGAAGGTACAGGGAGTACCCAGTGACTACGTTCATTAGCATGGGAATACCTAGAGGAGGGGAGGTTGCGTCAGCAGTTGGAGAACATCAATGCAAAGGACAACCACTATAATGATCACAACTACCTTGAGATCACTGGTCTCAATCTTCGTCACAACAACCACTCGGATGGAGTCGTTATTAATGATATCTACATCGATTCATAATCCCAAGACAACCATTGTTTTAGGTGCAGGTGTTTGCATTGAGACCCCTCTTGGGTGTCGTCTTTCCATCCCTTCACCCAGTCCGACTCTGCCCCTCACATCATTTCTCAGTACAGGCCATTGCCTGCATTCATTCCCTACCTCACGCCTTCCCGCTCCCCAACGGTCTCCTCTTCCTATGTATACTCTACCCCTGCTCCCCGTCACCCTACTCTTTCTTGCTTTTATCGCCCCCTGCTCTTTCTTATTTCCATATTCCATCTGCATTTTCATCCCTCCCTCCCCTTCATGGAGCCTAGGCGAGGCTGTAGCTCGTCCCCCCAGTGTGGCAAAGGTCATGGTCGAGGCTCATCTCGTTGGTCAAATCCAAGCACTCTGCCCACTACCAGGGTTGAATCTTCAGCAAAGCATGCTTCTCTGACCTACGTAGTCGTTGTTAATACTGAAACACAAGAAAGGATAACGAACCTGGAAGCTCAAGCGAGGATTCTAAGGTGCGAGGTTATGATAGAAGATGTCGACTAGGAGTTTGAGGATCCCCAACATGAATCTCCAAGGTGGAGGGTGCTGACTCTCCGGATAAATTTCGCCTCATAGCACTCTGCAACGTAATCTACAAGATCATATCGAAAGTTTTGGCCAACTGAATAAAATCCATATTTCCTATCCTAATATCTCTACATCAATCCGGGTATGTGGAAGGAAGGCAAATCCTGGACAATATCATTTTCTCAAAGGAAGTTATTCACTCCCTTAAAGCTCAGAAAAAACCTGGTATGTTGATGTAGTTGGATATGTCAAATTCTTTCGATAAAATCAGTTGGGATTACATGAAAGGTGTCTCAGCAGCATTTGGCTTCCACAAAGATTGCATAAAATGGATAATGACTATGTTCAGGTGTGTTCTTCTCCATCCTCTTAAACGACTCCCCATCTCAAACATTCAGCCCTTCCAGGGGGATCAAGCAAGGGGATCCCATATCCCCTTTCCTTTTTGTTATAATGGTTGAGGGTCTCAATAGATCTATCTCAGCGGCTTCCTCCAGAGAGGATCTTTCTGGCCTTAAATTGTATGACTCACCCCCCCCCCAACTCAACAGCAATTCATGGACGACACCCTTTTAATGGGGAACCCCATTCTCAAAGAAACCTTATCCTTCAAAGCCATCCTTTCAAAATTCTCTAAAGCCTTTGGTACCTCCATAAACGTGGAGAAATATAAGTTGTTCTTCCTCAACACCCCTATATCCATCCAGAGGAATATAGCCAAAATCATGGAATTTCAAATTTGTAACTTTCCTTCCAAGTGTCTAGTTGTCCCTCTCACTGACAAGCCCCTGGCCAGCTCCAATTGGAAATATCTCATCCCCGAATTGGAAAAAATATTGGCTAACTGGACTTTCAGAGCTCTAAATCTGGTAAGACATCTGGTGCTTGTCAAGTTTGTCCTACAAGCCATTCCCCAATACTTGTACTCTGCTCTTGTTGCCCCCAAATCCATCTCTTGCATAATCAGAAATCCAAAGGAACTTCCTCTTGAGAGGATCGGAAAAAATAAAAGAGGAAGTGGGTGCTTGTAGCCTGGGACAAGGTATGTAGACCCAAAAAAGCAGGGGGTCTCAGTTTAAGGGACCCAGAAATTCTTGGGAATGCCCGGGGGTGAAAACATGGTGGAAATGGATTACCAACCCAAATTCCCCATGGGGCAGAATTTGAAAAGAAAAATACGCTCTAACCCACCATCAAGGTCATTCCATAAGGCTCAGTGGATCCATAAAGGGTTCGACCATATGGAATCAAGCTTGGGACAACAAAGAGACAATTCAGAACCACTGTTTCTGGGAAATAGGTAACAGGGAAAAGGCACTCTTCTGGGAAGATGTCTGGAAACAAAGCCTGGAGTTGAATCAAGACCAATTCAGACAGCTTCGGATAAACATGAAAAGTAAGGGTAAGACTAAGGTCAGCCACTATTGGAAGCCAAGCAACGACCAGACTATCTAGAGGGAATGGCTTGAAGAGGAAGAATGGAACAACCAAAACAACCTAATGGAATGGCAGGAGTTCTCGACTGAACTACATGAAATACAAATTCACTTTGAAACCGAGGATGATAAAATTAGATGGGGGAATAATCCTGCGGGGCACTTCAAACTAAAGGAGGCTTACGAACATATTGCGCTCCATGACCTTTTCCAACCTGAGCGCAAATGGAAAACTCTGTGGGGAGAAAGCATTGGCCAAAAATCTCCATGTTTCTATGGCTCATTGTGCACAAAAATATTATAACATGGTACAACCTGAGAAAGAAAGGTTTTATAGGTCCCTCTAGATGCAATATTTGTGAGAAAAGTGAGGAAACAACAAATCACCTGCTGAATGATTGCCCCTTTGCCAACAATCTCTGGAATTGGGTTCATTTAGTTTTCAATGCTTCAGATCGGGACATATCTTCCATTCTCAACACCATTGAGAATTAGAGATCCTCCTTGTTTGCCTACCCTTTGATCAACAGAGCTTAGAATCTTCTCCCGGGGATCATCTGCTGGGCTCTATGGAAAGAGTGGAATGTGAAAATTTTCAGGGGCACTCATAAACTAGAAGAGGTTGTCCTATCCCTCATAAAGCAGACAATCAGGGAATCTGTGGCCTTGTCTAAGCTTGAATCCCCTACTGACCCGCCATGTCATGCGAATCTTTGCATTTTATCCCTCCTGAACATTCCGCTTACCCTTATCCCCTCAATCTCAGGGAACTTGAAAATGCATGGACCAAATGTTTAATGGTCCCCTCTGGAGACTGCTACACTAAATCTAAACTATGATGGGGCTACGAAGGGTAACTCGAGAAAAGCGAGCTTTAGGGGAGCTTTCAAAAATTCTCAAGGTGAAATCATTTGGATATACGCAGGGCATCCGGACACCACCACTAACAATGCATCAGAGCTCCAATCCCTCGAACATGGACTAGAAATAGCCAGTATCAAAGGTTTCAAGCTTATAATCATTGAAGGCGATTCAACGTTGGAAACTCACTCCAACCGAAAATTACAGCGAGGGGTGGAAGCATCCAAGGTTTCGAAATTGGCGCCTGAACAGAATCCTCTACAAGATAAAATGCCACATTGACAAAACCATTGGACTTCATTTCCAGGCTGTCAAAAGAAAAGAAAATGGTCTGGCGAACAAGTTGGCTAACAAAGGTACCCAGCGACTACGTTCATTAGCATGGGAAGACCTGCAGGAGCGGAGGTTGCGTCAACAGTCTAAGAACATCAATGAAAAGGACAATCGCTCTAATGATAACAACTAACTTGAGTTCCCCGGTCTCAATCATCGTCACAATAGCCACTCGAACAGAGTTGTTATTAATGATATCTACCCTGGTTCATAATCCCAAGGAAACCATTGTTGCGGGCACAAGTGTGCATGTCGCGACCCCTCTTGGGCGTCGTCTTTCCATCCCTTCACCCCTATTCGACTCTGCCCCTCGCATCATTTCTCAGTACAACCCACCGTCCACATTCATTCCCTGCCTCACGCCTTCCCGTTCCCCAACGCTCTACTCTTCCTATGTATACCCTACCCCTGCTCCCCGTCACCCTACTCTTTCCTGCTTGCATCTCCCCCTGCTCTTTCCTGCTTCCATCTTCCATCCACATTCGCATCCCTCCCTCCCCTGCATGGCGCCTAGGCAAGGCTCTAGCCCATCCCCCAACGTGGCAAAGGTTGTGGTTGTGGTTCGTCTCGTTGGTCTAGTCCAAGCACTCTACCCACTACCAGGGCTGAATCTTCAATCAGGCCTGCTGCTCTAACCTACGAAGTCGTTGTTAATCCTGAAACATAAGAAAGGATAACGAACCTGGAAGCTCAAGCAAGGATTCTAAGGCACAGGGTTATGGCAGAAGATGTCGACTAGGAATTTGAGTGGATCCCCGACCTAGGCCTCACTCAGGCTCGAAGGAACCTATACAGTTGGGCCATTGAACTCTCGTGGAAAATGAAGACTATCATCGACCTTGCAATGCAGGAGCACGCGGATTTGGCGAAAAAGGTGGAAAACAAAATTGACATGTTGACGAACAAGTTTTTCATCTATGTTCAGGCAATGCACCACTGCCAGTTTGTCACCAAGGACTCACACTATTACACTATTCAGAAAAATCACACTCATGCAGGTCGCCTCTCGCCTAGCATCAAAAAGGAAGCGGTTGGTGCTTCCTCAAGCAGTCTGGTGGCTCCATCTACTCAAGCATGCAACACTCAAGAGCTGCCAATCAGCCTGGACGAAGAACCGGCAGAGGGAATCCCTTAGCTCCTCGAGTGGTCTCTCCTTTTGAAGTTTTCCATCTCCTAGGCTCGGCTGACGGACGATTGTGGCGGTTCTTTTTTTATATGCTTTTGTTTACTCGGCTTCTGTTTACTTTATTTACTATAGGCTCCGGCTCTGTTTATTATGCACTTTGTACAATGTAAAAAGGCTCTATCCAAGGCACTGAAAGCATGTTTGGTAACTCTGTGCTGGAGCATCTAGCTCGTACATTCCAATCTCTTATTGTAAATATTGTTTTATCCTTGGTATAATTTATCTTATTCACAAAAAAAAAAACATATACATGTGCAACAATAAATTGAAAATAATTCCTGCAAAATGTTATGATATTTTCAATATAATTCACCAACAATTACGAGTAATGTCAAGTTAATGTCAGAGTCATAATGATTCATGATGCTGCAGGAAGCAATATATGTGGAAATAAATTCATATATGTTAAGGTTTGATGTTTTTTATTTTTCGTTCGCCTATATGTGCCACTTTGCAAAGCTGCATATTAGATATACATTGAAAGTCAAAAATACCAGTGTTTTAACTTTTAAAGTTTTTATATGTAATCTTTATAAAATATTCTTTATTGAATTTATAATTTATTTAAACATAATATTTAAAAAAATTGAAAAACTTACATTGATGATAGTGTTCTCATACTATATTGTAAATAGGCTTTTCATTCAAATGTTATACACGGTAAGGTAATTATTTTATTAGGAATAAAGATATTGGTAAATCATTAAATTTTATATTTTATTAAATAGTTATACTTTAATAATAATAATTACAATTTAACAATAAAATTTAGCATGCAACATTCTTCCAATTTGCTACTATAAATAATTATTCTAAGTCTTTGAACCTTAAGCATGAATTCACTTATAAAAAAATTAGAGCAAAAACATAAATATAGTGAAGGAAATCTTTCGACAATAAATCTATTTACAATAAGTAATTTAACATTCAACATTTTTCCAATTTGCTATTATCAATAATGATTCTAACTCTTTGAAACTTAAGCATGAATTCACTTATAAAAAATGGAGCAAAGACATATAAATATAGTAAAATTCTTGGACAAATGAAACTAACTTCTAGGTCAATAAATAGTACTATGAAATCCAAAAGCACGTCATGAATAGTCAAATATCATTCAAACTAGTAGTGAAGGGGTATGGAAAATGTTACAAAATATCTTGGTATGGAAAAAGCTACGAAATATCTTTTTGCTATGGCAAACTCTAAGAGAATATGGTCAAAGGCAAGCCCAACCAACACACTATCAATGACATCTTAACCAACAATTTTAAAATAAATAATGAGCCCCACTAATTATAATATAAGTATCAATAAAACACTTAAAATCCCAATATACACATCATTAAAAAACGAAGCCTAATTATACCCTGTCATTCTCACAGTAATCCTCACTATGACAGTTTGATATTTTAAATTGGAAACCATCACTCTCTTTTCACATAAGAATGAAGTGTAAGTACCTATATATATTGAAGACAAAAGCCTACTGTTTTTCTAGAAATTCAAAAACACAACCAATATCTAATTCAAAAATGTAATGCACTGAATTCATTTATCCTTGAATATTTTAAAAATATAAACTATTAAATTTGAATAAACCAAAATGCTTAATTATTTGATTTTTTAATACAATTTTTAAGTCAAATTTTGAGTTTTGGTTATTTAAAATCCATTAAAATATGTCAATTTAACTATTATACATTTTGAGTTTTAGTTTGTTTTTTTTTCCTTTAAATTTGGTCATATAATTTTTTACCAAATCTTGATTTTTTGTTTAAAACCTATGGGCACTCCGATTGTGTAGATTTTACAACTCAAACTTGGATTCCAACTCAAACTTGTTATGTCTTTCAAACTTATTAACTTAAACAAGCTCTACAAGGTTTACCCATTATATTAAATGTATTATCTAATTACTTTTTACATAAAAGACAAGGTTTACCCATTATATTAAATGTATTATCTAATTACTTTTCGCATAAAATACAAGTACTAAGCAACAATGCTGCATATTACACTTGTTGTAAGTAATTTATTTCACATGAAAATAAAAAATTATATTACCCTAATACATCATCAATAATTTTCTTTATCGGTAAAAAAAACTATTGATGATGTAGGACGGTCATATGTTTTTTTATCGGTAAAAAAGACTAATTTAGAAAATTTAGGATTCGAAAAGAAGCACACTCTGCCCCATTCTTGTTTGAACGGTTAAAATGGTAAGTTGAGGGCACTTGCATTGATAAGACTTGATTTCCAATCTTCTGGACATCGTTTGCACACCAATTTGAATATGTTACTCTGCTGTTCACGCCCAGTGGTGCTAATTACTGTGAAAAATAAATCTTAGAAAAGAAGTACATCTGCTGAAATTTATATTGCAACAATATTTTTGGATTATCTCATTATTTTGATAAATACACACATATTCGAAACTAAGAAAGCTAAACTTAAATTCGATTACAGCTTAGAAAATTGTCCGAGAGCAATATTATGGACAAAATAACTGGAAAAGGGCAGGGCAAACTTTATTGCTTCCTACATAGCTCAAAAGCTGCTTTCCAGCAGTTACAACTCATAATTGAAACAATCCAACGAACCACCCAGGAAACATCTATGTAAATATTAAGTTCGGAAGAGCAGGTGAATATCCAACAATGAAGATCTCAACGCCAGGATTTTCTCATTATTCACAGACAAGATTCGTGATGATACAGAATCTCTATGTAAACAAGAAATCAAACCCATGAAAAGAAACATTCACCTACTTACATCCTTCCAAAAAAAAAGAGTAGATATATCCCGTCGAAGTGTCTTTAATCAGTTAGAGATCGACCCAAGAAAAACCAGACAGTCGTCAGGATAGCTCCAACACTTGTATGCACGAAGAAACGGTCCAGTACAAAGCCATAGACAGATATTCCCGCACTGTTGTTGGTTAAAAAATTAACTGCAGCATAGCAAATCAAAATGTTCAATCATTCAACAATTTAAGCTCAAAAATAACTTTGAATTTTGCATTTTAAGGATATGCTACTCGTCAAATAAAGAAAATAAACATGCCGTCTGTTTATTGCCTACCGAGAGCAGAGCGTCGGGACCAAGCATCCTGTGCTTGGCAAAACTGCTCCACTTTTTCCTGAAACTCAAAGCTTTGATCTTTTCCCGGAGTTAAGAGGTGGCCCTTTGATGCAGCAAATGTAGCCTTTGCATGCATAGACGATGCTTCTTTTACAATGCGCCGATGCAGATGGGCAATTTTCGATGCCGATTTCAGGCACACGCCAATTCCTGTTAAATTGACGATATTCAAAACCTGCAAAATCCAGCGTAGGACTCGTTTGACTCTTACACCAAGATAATTTAAGAGCAAATGGAAGAAAACTTGCACTGCTTCATTCTTATTTGTGTGGCCCTATGCCTGTTCCTTCATTAAATGGATGGCAGTAAATGGATGACAATAATTACATCCAGATGTGTTAGGTATAATTGTTGGTGTTAGGTATAATTGTTGCAAAGAAAATCACAAGCTTTTGAAACTTTCATAATTTTTTTTGGTATGGATTAAAAGTAATGCACAATCACATATTGATTCCCTTTAGATTGATAGTGGAAAAAAACATACTTCTAATGAATTTGAAAACTATTTTAGTTGGCATAAGATTCAACATCAAACCACATTGTTTCATACAATCCTCAACAAAATGGTGTGGTGTAGCTGAAAAAATGAACAAGACTATTTTGAATATGGTTCACTCTATGATATTTTCAAAAGTGTAAAGTTGATGTTTTGGGTCGATGCAGTTGTGTGTGTTTATATGTGGAAAATAGATGTCTACTTCATGCTTTCAAAAATAAGGATCCTTATGAAATGTGGTGGGGCTGCATTCCTTTGGTAAGACACCTTGAGATCTTTGGTTCCACCTACTATGCCTTGATTCTCAAGGAACAAAGGAGCAACCTTGATGCAAGGAGTCATAAGTGCATCTTCTTGGAGTATTTAGATACCCCCAAGGCACAAATGACAAATTTATTTCCTCAAGGGATGTAATTTTTCTTGAATCTTCCAAGACTGACAATACTATTGAGTGGCATCTTGATCGTTTGAATGGGCTCTCTCATCCAAGGACATATCATGAATTTGATAATGAGATTCCACATCTTGAAAGGGGAATCCTTATTTTGGATCAATCTGTGGAATCTCCTTTTGAAGCACCATCTCCCACTCATGAAGTTTTGGCCACTTGATCAAATCAAGAAGACCCTTTGAGTGAAGTGATTGATAATATTGGAAAACGGAACCTTGATGTAGTCCCATCTCAATCAACAAAGCAACCTGGACCATCTCCAAAAGGTCCCCCAAAATAGCTCACCAAAACACTTGAAAGTGTTCATCCTAATGAGGTCGGAAAGACAAATACGAGAGGTTCCACCAAACAAAATGGATGTGATGTAGATAATTATGATTGAATTGACACTGATGATATGGATGTTTCATATGATTGTGAATTGAATTTATCTAATAACTTTGAACCAACTTCCTTCAAAAAAGATGTTTCTCATTATGAATAGAAAGAAGCGATGCAGGAGGAGTGCGATGCTCTACATGGATGTTGGTGGGCCCTCTATTCGGAACCAAACCAATTGACCGCAAGTGGATCTACAACAAAAAGGCCAAATCAGATGGCCACTTGACAAACACAAAGCAAGGCTCATGGCAAAAGGATTTGCATAGAAAGGTGTTGATTATGAAGAGGCTTTCCTCCCACAGCAAAATGGGCCACCATTCAAACTCTCTTTGCCTTGGCAACTCAGAATGGATGAAAAGTTCATCAAATGGATGTGAAAACTACTTTATTGAATGGAGTTTGAATGAGAATGTCTTCATGTCTTAGCCAATAGGTTTTGTTGTGAAGGGATAAGACAAAAACTATGCAAACTCATCACATCCTTGTATGGCCTAAGACAAGCACCAAGAACCGAGTATTTAAAGTGTAAATTTTTGTAGATGTTCTATGCTTGATGCAATTTTACTTTTATAACAGAAATCACATAAATAGTTAAGTAAAATGCTGATAGAACATATCAGTGGATCTATAGAAGACAAACCATAAACAGGAGAATGTGTTGGTGCGTTACGACGATCAGCAGGATGCTTCAACCAGCAAAGTCTTCTTGGTCGGCCAACCCAAAATGTGTCACAACAATCCTCAAATCAATTATCTAGTCAACTCAAAGTCAACCCCAGAAAAGTCAACGTAGTCTAGAAAAAGTCAATGCAGGGCTGCAACAAGAAAGTCAACGCAACTCCAACTTCGGTCAACTGTTTGACCTCAATTTTTGTGCCAATGAGTACGGCCTACAAAAATCAAACTCCACAAAATTTTAGCTCAAACGGACCATGTGTTGACCAAAGTCAACGCTGGTCAAACTTGCCCAGAAACCCTAACTGCAGAAAATTTGCTGCGGTAAATTTCGTCCTTTAGCTGCAGTAGATTTCGTCCTTCTTCTCACGTGGGAGATGAAACTGCTTCTCAAATTCTTGTAGATAATCAGAGGAGAAGATGTGTGATGAGATGAGTGAAAAGCTCTCCAACATTGACTGTATTTATATCCATCATTGAGGTGTGTGACACATCTGTTGGGGGTGTAAAACCTTAAGGCCAACCTGCACTTGAATTTATTATAAATAATAAATTCAAAATAAATGTTCTACTCATCAGATTACAATCAATTTTATATCGATTTTACACCTCTCTGAAAGAGGAATCCGATACAAATATTGGAATCTTCATCTGAGCATCAGAAGATGGAGTTTTGGACCTAGTTGTCCAACTTTAACACTCCCTCTCAACTAGGGAGAACTCCATCCAGCAGTGCAATCAAACATCGTGCGTCATCCCGCCGTAACTTGCTTTTTTGGCCTCTTTATTTCAGAACAAAAGTGGGTCAGTCACAAAGACATCATCCCCCGACTGACAAATTCAGCCCAGAGGTCCGAAACCTCTATCAGACTCACAAAGAGTCTCCAACGAACCTGAAGTTGGTTCATCTGACCCGAAGTCAGGCAGAGGTCCGAGACCTCACTAGACTTGATCCCAGATCAAGTGGTTGGACCATGCCATCCTAGATAGAGAGTACAACAATCTCTAATGCATCCATTGGTCTTTGCTACTGGTCTCTAGCTTTTCCCATCTCATTGGCCAAAATGAGAGGTACTTCCCATGAGCCCTGAACTCAATGGGTAGGATGCATACGGGGCACAGATAATGAGAGGTGAACCAACTCAATAATCACAATGGTGGGGTCCAAGCACACCAACAAGGTTTGGCAAGCCTAGCCTTGTGGTTGCTCATAGCTCTGAGAAGCTGTCCCCAAAGCCCCCCAGAGCTCCTCGAGCTCATCATCCAACAGGACCCACATCATAGGGTCGTTCCACGATACCAAGTCTCTCACGGAAAGTTAGGAACTTGACCTTCCCCAGGGGCTTAGTGAGAATATCCGCGACCTGCTCATCAGTTCCTATATGATCGAGCCTTACGGCGCCTCGCTGTACCATATCCCGGATGAAATGGTACCTGATATCAATATGCTTGGATCGGTCGTGGAACACAGGATTCTCGGTCAAGCGAATCCCACTCTAGTTATCACAGAGTATCACGGTGGTATCTAGCACATGTCCAAACAGCTCACTAAAGAGCTTTCGCAACCAAACTACTTCACAACAGGCCATACTTGCTGCAATGTATTCGGCCTCTGCGGTGCTCAAAGCCACCGACTTCTGCTTCCTACTCATCCATGAAATCGAAGCAGAACCAATATTGAAGCAGCATCCCGATGTGCTCTTACGATCCACCACACTGCCAGCGCAGTTGACATCAGGATATCCACGGAGTGTCACGCTCCCGGCAGTGTATCTCAGCCCATGGTTTATCGTGCCCCGAAGGTATCTCAGAAGATTTTCGGCACCAACCCAGTGGAAGTGATGAGGCTCAACCATCTGTTGACTCAAAGTGTTCACTGCAAAACATATATCTGGACGGGTGTTCACTAAGAACATCAGAGCCCCTACAAGTTGACGATACTCAGTAGGATTTGCCAATACGGGCCCAGCAGCGCTGCCACTCAATTTCTTGAAGTTGAGTTCCATTGGTGTTGACACGGACTTGCAATCCACCATACCAAATCTTTCCAGAAGTTTCACAATATATTTTCCTTGAGAAAGGAAAATCTCTCCAGGTCTCTGCCAGACCTCCAGGCCTAGGAAGTAGTGCATCAGTCCTAGGTCCTTCATCTCGAACTCAGCAGCAAGCTCCCTCTTGCATTGATGAATGAGAGGGTCGGCACCTGTCAGGAAGAGGTCGTCCACATACAGCACCAGAATGAGAGGCTTCCCCTAGACAACCTTGAAGTAAAGGTTCGGATCAGCATTACTTCGAGTGAAGCCCAGCTTCATCAAGTAGCTATCTATCCTCTCGTACCAAGCTCTGGGTGCTTGCTTCAACTCATAGAGGGCTTTCTTCAACCTGCAGACATGAGTGTCCCGATCCTGGACTTCGAACCCCAGAGGTTGCTCCACATATACCTCTTCTTTTATTGCACCATGCAGAAAAGCGGTCTTGACATCCATCTGATGAAGACTCCATCCTTGCGTAGCAGCAAGGGCTATGATTGATCGAATGGTGGTATATCGTGCCACGGGTGCAAATATGTCATCATAGTCTATTCCTTCCTTTTGAGAGAAGCCACGGGCAACAAATCTTGCCTTGAACTTTTCAGCACTTCCATCGGATCCATGCTTGATCTTGTAGAGCCATTTTGCGGTGACAACTGATTTGTCCTTCGGTCTTGGAACCACATCCCAGACATCATTCTTCATTATGGACTCATATTCTTCGTGCATAGCATCCTTCCAGACTTGATGCTTTACGGCTTCTTCAAAAGATCCAGGTTCAGATTGTACAATAGTACTCATGGCAGCCAGATACCCTTGGTATCTACACGGCTTCTTGCTTTCTCGAAATGTCCCCCTCGGGGCAGCATGTCCCTCAGCATCTTCGAGAGTGTCCCTGAGCCATGATGGTCTCTTTCTCAGTGAAGGAGATGGATCGATTGGGTCCATTGGTCCTTCAACATCAGGCATTGTCTCATCCTGCGGTTCTTCTTGATTTCCAGGCCTTGCTTCATGATTTTCCTCAGATCTCGGAAGATCTACTACTTTCTTCGGGGAAGCATCTTCGTCAAAAGTGACATCATGGCATATCTCTACTTCCCTTTGACCAGGTACATAGACTCTATAGGCCTTAGAGGTTTCGCTGTAGCCCAAAAACATTCCTTTCTTCCCAGAAGCATCCAGCTTACTTCTCTTTTCTTTTGGCACATGAAAATAAACAGGACATCCAAAAATTCTAAAATGTGAGACGTCAGGTTTCTTACCGGTGAAAACCTCTTCGGGAGTTTTGGAGTCCAGGGCGGAATGAGGGCATCAGTTTTGAATGTATACAGCGGTATTCGCAGCTTCTCCCCACAGAAACTTCGGTAGATCCTGGTCACATAGCATGGCACGAGCAGCTTCCACAATGGTCATGTTCTTTCGTTCAGCAACGCCATTCTGCTCAGGAGTATAGGCAGTAGTAGTCTCCCTCTTAATGCCAGCTTCTCTGCAAAAGTCCTTGAACTCATTTGACTCATATTCAGTGCCATTGTCGGTCTCAAAATCTTGATCTTCTTCCCTGTCATATTTTCCACCAAGGCTTTGAAGGTACGGAACCACATGAAAGCCTCATCCTTCTTCTTCAAGAAGTATATCCAAGTTTTGCGGGAGAAGTCATCAGTGAATGTCATATAGTAAGAACATCCTCCCAGGGATGTTACGGGTAGCATACCAAATAGGTCAGAATGGACCAGTTGCAAAATATCAGATGTCTTTGTGACACTTGAGGGGAAAGGTCCCCCTGTATGCTTTCCTTCGGCACAACCCTTACATACACCTTTATGATTATTTCCAAAATCGGGCATCCCTGTCACCACCTTCCTTGCTTCGGGAAGGGCCTTGTAATGAAGGTGTCCAAACCTCCGGTGCCATAGTTCAGTTTGTCGGATAGTATCACATGTCATAGCTCCTAGTGGACTTCCTTCAACTTGGTAGAGTGTTCCAACTCTAAAACCAATCACGATAGCTTCCTTGAGATTCTTCTTCCACATGCACACCTTTCCATCAGTGAATGCCACATTGAAGCCTTTGTCTTCGATGGCTAATATAGACACAAGGTTTTTCTTCAATTTTGGTACATAGAGTACATCCTGCAAATGTAGGAATTGTCCTTGAGACAAGTGGAGGGTCACAGTCTCTGTCCCTTTCACGGGATATGTGGCATTATCTCCAAGGATAATTTCCATATTAGTATCCTTCTCAACCATGTCAGAGAGTGCTTCCTTGAACCCAGTGATGTGTCTTGAGGCACCACTATCTATCAGCCAGACATCCATAGTGTCGGGCAGATACAAGAATGTATTCGTTTCTTTTATCAACAACATTTGACTCCTCATACCTGGAGTTTCTAGACCTTTTGAAAGGTTGATTGTTTCCGCCAGAGGGAGCCTTCCTCTTTCCTTTGGACTTGTCGTTTCTTTGATTTCCATTCCTTCGATTGTTGTTGTTGTCATCACTATCGGGAGAATCCTTCTTGAAAGGGCATTCTCTAGCATAGTGACCAGGCCTATGACAAGTGAAACACTTGCCCTTCTTTCCTTGAGCCCTTTCTCTTCCTTTGTTCGTAGGACCACCAGAGTTCTTCTTTCTAGAATGAGCAGCGTAAGCAGTATTTCTATCATTTTCGTATTCCTTCATTCTTGTCTCTTCTTGCATGCATCTTGACAGTAGCTCGTCAAAGTTAGGAATTGTATTATTATTGAGAATGGTAGTGTTGAATACTTGCCATTCATATGGGAGCCCTTCAAGTGCGATGAGTACCATCTCACGATCGGCTATTGTCTCCCCAATAGCCAACAGATTGTTCCTGATCTCGGTCAATTTCAGAAAGTATGTTTGGACAGACTCATCCCTGCCTTTCTTCAGATTCTTCAATTGATTCTTGAAGAATAGCACTTGATTTGCATTGTTTACTTTGAACATTTGTATCAGCTTATCATACATCTCCTTGGATGTGCCTAGCTCAGATATGTAGGCAACCAAACTTTTATGTATGGATTCCCTGATCATTAACTTTGCTTTGATCTCCCCCTTCTTATACTTGGTTTTAGCAGCAGCAGTAGCAGTGGATGGAGGTTCTTGTATCTTACCCAGTACATAGTCCATGAGATCATGGTCTTCCAATTTGAGATCTAATATCATCTTCCAAGCATGGAAGTCATCCCTTCCAGTCAGCTTGTCATCCTCCTTGAAGCCGTAACTTGTGGAACTCATTTTTCTCAGTTGGTGATTGCTATAAGTTAGGGCTTGTCTTCACCTCAGCTCCGATACCATGTAAATTTTTGTAGATGTTCTATGCTTGATGCAATTTTACTTTTATAACAACAATCACATAAATAGTTAAGTAAAATGTTGATAGAACATACCAGTGGATCTATAGAAGACAAACCAGAAACAGGGGAATGTGTTGGTGCGTTACGGCGATCAGCAGGATGCTTCAACCAGCAAAGTCTTCTTGGTCCGCCAACCCAAAATGTGTCACAACAGTCCTCAAATCAATTATCCAGTCAACTCAAAGTCAACCCCAGAAAAGTCAACGCAAGGTAGCAACAAGAAAGTCAACGCAGCTCCAACTTCGGTCAATCTTTTGACCTCGATTTTTGTGCCAATGAGTACGGCCTACAAAAATCGAATTCTCCACAAAATTTCAGCTCAAACGGACCATGCGTTGACCAAAGTCAATGCTGGTCAAACTTGCCCAGAAACCCTAACTGCAGAAAATTTGCTGCGGTAAATTTCGTCCTTTAGCTGCAGTAGATTTCGTCTTTCTTCTCATGTGGGAGATGAAACTGCTTCTCAAATGCTTGTAGATAATCAGAGGAGAAGATGTGTGATTAGATGAGTGAAAAGCTCTCCAACGTTGACTGTATTTATATCCATCATTGAGGTGTGTGACACATCTGTTGGGGGTGTAAAACCTTAAGGCCGACCTGCACTTAAATTTATTATAAATAATAAATTCAAAATAAATGCTCTGCTCATCAGATTTCAATCAATTTTATATCGATTTTACACCTCTCCGAAAGAGGAATCCAATACAAATATTGGAATCTTCATCTGAGCATCACAAGATGGAGTTTGGACCTAGTTGTCCAAATTTAACATAAAGTTATAGAGAATTTTCTAAAATTAAATTTAAAACACTTTAATCTTGATGCTGCGACTTTTTTTGTTGAGAATGATGGAAAAATTGTTGTATATCTTGTGGTATATGTAGATGATCTGTTGATAACAAGGAACAATGAAAACTATGTTGCATCCATAAAGAAAGAGTTGAAGAGGGGCTTTGAGACTAAAGTTGGGACATCTTCACTACCACTTGGGCATTGAAGTGACTCAACATCCAAAGTATATATTCCTCTCCCAAAAGAAGTATATTGGAGAATTATTGAATAGGTTTCTCATGGTTGAATGTAACCCCTTACCTACTTCAATGGAACGGAATTTGAGAATGCAACCAAGTACAGACAACTTGTGGAAGTCTTATTTACCTCACCACCATCGGAGCAAATATTTCATTTGTAGTCAGAATTCTTTCCAAATTTATACAAAAGGCTTGTGAAGGACATTGTTATGCCGCAAAAACAATTCTAAAATACTTGAAAGGAACTCATGATTTTGCACTCAAATATTCACAAGTGGATAACTTCAGTTTGATTGGATATTCTAAATTAGACTTTGATGGAGACCAAAAAAGTGGAGTGTATAATTTAGGCTATCTTATGAGTTTTGGATTAGGCACTGTCTCTTGGAGATCATGCAAATTGTCAATTCTAGCAGATTCCATGATAAAAGCAGAATATGTGGTTGAAGTCCTTGGTAGCTTCAGAAGGTCTTTTACATGAGCTTGGTGTCTTAGTATGTAGGAGATGGTTGATGTCCTCTTTCACTGCTTTCTTGGTAGAGTAAGTGATTTATGACTTCTTTTAGAGTCTAACTTAGGCAAAGTACAATAATTAAAGTCAATTAATTATTGTGGACTATTAAGCCAAAATACCAAGGATAAATAATAAAATTATTTAAGTGACTATATGATCTCAATTGTTGATCTCAAGCGAGGTGAGATCCACTCTCAACTGTCAATCACTTAGGAGATTAGGCTTAGGGATTTGGCTTAATAAAGTTGTAAAATAAGCCTAAGGGAGAGATGAAGACACACAAATGGAGGAAGTAATTTTCTCTAGAGTGAGAGGCTCAGCGAGACTAAAGAGAAGGGAGGGAGGGAGAGTGCAAGGAAATTTTGGGAGTATTTCCACTAGGTCGAGTTCGAGAAATTGAGAGGTCGAGGAGTTTAAGCACAAAGGAGACCGAGTTCAGGAAATCGATAGGTTGAGTAGCTAAAGCATAAAGGAATTCAAATTGTGGAGAAGTCGATTTATCCAATGGGGAAATTTTCTTCAGTGCGCAAGGGTCGTACGAGGATGAATGTCTTAGAAAAACCACTTCTGAACTCTAATAATTAAGTTGTGAATATGATGTTCTTATTTTTTCTTAGTTGTGTCATTCAACAAGCAATTATACATTTAGAAGTTCAATTATAAGAAACCAGATCACAAAGCACAAGAGATAAGAGAGAGATTTTTCCTGTGAAAACCCTCAAAAGGGAAAAACCTAACAACCTTCTTCTTAGAGAATTTTTCAGATTTTTCAGATCAACATGAAAAATCAAAGTCCAAGTAACCCTCCACAAGTGCTAGGGTCCTTTCTACAGAACTAGAATCTCAGTTCCTTCAAGCCTCTATTATTTTTACAAACTTTAATCAGACTCCGAAACTTCAGCAAACTTTTGATCTCATTCTAGATAAGGGTCAGACCTTGATTTACTTCAAAATTTCGGACTCCACAGAAACATACTTTGGATCTCCACCGACTTCGAAATGCATAGAAATCTCGGATCTATTACTTCGGACTCCATAGAATTTTTGGATATGTAACAACCTTCGGATCTTTTTTTTGTGGTTCTAAACTTCAAACTTGCTTAGGATCAAATCTAGGGATCACTTCGTACTCACTTTAGGTTTTTGTAGAAGACTTCAGATCCCTTGAACGCACTTCAAAATATTGCAAATAGAGAACTCAGATTGATACAAATGCTTCTAGAGGTTATGAAACACTTCAACATACCTTAAATTACTTTGGATCACCTTCAACAAGATTCAAACTTCAATAGAGGACAAATTTCTCAATTTGGAGATCACAGAAATACCACTTCATAAATTCAGATATACAAAGATAATGTAGAATAGACTTTGAATTATAGACAACAGAATCTCCCATAGACTCAACCTACCACCTTGATATTGAGCGAAGTAGAACAAATGACAAGCTTCCATATCCTTGTTTTCAAAAAGAAAATATAAATTCTATTATTGCAGAGCAAATTGCATCAAGGAGGATGAATGTACTTTCCTTTTTATAGTGAACTGGGGTATGAATGGGTGTCCCAATAGGGCATGCTGATTTGAACGGTTTGGAGTCCAACCAACACTTGTGGAGGCTATTGTATTTACAAAACACATGAAAAAATTCCTCCTTTTCATGTCATGAAAAACATGACTTAACAAAATATAATTTTGATTAATACAAGCATGAAGAACATGCTATGAACAACATAATAAATTTTATTTTTCCAATTACAAAGATTATAATGACATTATGAAGACCAACCATAGCTACATTCTCCAACACTCCCTCTTAGCTAGGGAGGCATTCATAATGACTATCTAAATATTCTCTGTTGAGAAATTTCTTTAAGAATAAGATTACACACTTTATAGTGCCATTATCTGTGTTAGAATCCCCAACCAATGGTACTATAACATAATTAATACATGTAGATACATGATCATGGTTCACCATCAAACAACTAGTCACCATACATAGTCTAGGTGAAACTCCAAAGGCCTCATTCTAGGCCTAATACCAAACAAGCTCACTCTAAAGAGATCTGAGCATGATGTTGGGAGGAACTTGCTCATCTGAGTTGCCTCCGGGAATTTCTTCGACCAGGGTCACAATTATAAGAGCTCTTTCTTTACAGCCAAGGTGCCGACCCAACAAAGATGCTTCTCCAAGACTCTAGGTGCTATATAGGCTATAGCCAAAACACCAATCCAAAAGGCATGTTGATTTAGGGATCTAGGTACCATCTAAGCTATGGCCAAGGCATCAAATCAACACATACTATTCCAGGGATCTAGATACCATCTAGGCTACTGCCATGGTATCAACCCAACATCATTCAAGGATCTAGGTACCATCTAGGCTACTGCCAAGTTACCAACCCTATGTACCATCATACATGCTACCCAACTTAAGGTACAGCTCTATGTACCATCATACAGGTTACCTAGCCTAAGGTAAAACAACTAGTTACCATGATACGGTCAATGGCTCAACCTCATGGTATACATACTAGTACAGGTTTTCCATCACCAAGGTCAAACCTACAGGAACATCGATGTTCCAACTACACAAGGTTGGCCAAACCCTAGAGGACATTCAACTCCTCACACCACAGGGTTAAGACCCTAAAGGATCCTTACACTACAGGGTTTCCATTATCTTGGTCAAAAACTAACATGACAGACCTCACTCTCGGCCAAAAATCTCACTCAACAAGTAACAAAGGCACCCACTCTTATAAAGTGATTGGGCCAACACATAAAGGAACCTACTCTTCTGAGAAACTAGGCCTTAAGGGCCATTCTTCCTAAAATAGGTGGATGTCTTCCCTCAATAGTAGTTTGGACCATTCTTCCTAAATCTAGAGAATGTTTTCCCCTATTGTTATCTTATTAATGCTCCCTCTTACTAATAGAACTTATCTTAAAAATTCCAATCTTGTCCTCGAAGTTCATGTACTCCATCCAAGATAGAGGCTTGTCAAAGGCCTATCACAACTTTCAACATACCCTGGCCATTAAATATAATTTAAAAATAAAACCTCAAAACTTGAAAATTAAACTGCTCCCTCTAAGTCTGAAGCTTCTTTTAAATTCATATTTCTTTCTGGATCCAAAGCTCCCTCTAAATCGAGGATTTTTCACAAACTTGGTTTAGATAATATAACTTATTCTAGCTCAAACAGTCATGTACCTAAAATTTTCTTTGGAAAGATCAGAAAAAAATAGTTACAATCAAGTAATGAAAATAAAGCTAAGTTGTAGGAAACGTTGGGCAGAGGATAGTTTTCCCCTGGAAATGAAACGAAAATGCAGAAACTCATACCATACGGCCTGGAAACAGGTTTTCGTCCATACTAGGTCGTTTCGCGTTGAGGAAACATGCCCTGTACAGACAAAAACACATTTCAAAGTCATACGGGTGCGTTTCCGATGTTTAATATTATTTTATTGCACTTTTTTTTGTGTTTTTTATTAATTTAATAGGCATGGAAAGTATCTTTTGGATGCTTCTAGATGGCTCTCTCAAATTATAAAAAGACTCTCGCCTCATTCCCTCAACACAAGAATTGAGCAAGTCGTTTCACTTGGAGAAGTGCAATTTTAGCAAGGAGAAAAGAGGAAGAAAGTAGTGCATCAGCTAGGGTGTTTTCACCAGTGATAAAAGGAGATTTCAGCAGCAAGAGAAAGAGATTTCAAAAGCATATTTGGAGTGCAAAGTTTCTAGCTACTACATTCCTGGTTTTTTGCTCAACTACAACCATATTTCTCATCTTTCATGGCACTTTGGGGTAGCTTCAACTACACAAAATTAATTTGGGTAAGAAGCACTTATTTTCTTGGTTTTTTCCCATTGTTTCTTCTATTTTTCGAGAGTTTATGCTACCAAAATTATGAAAAACGTTTTTTCTTTATAGATTTGTTTTTTTAATTATTTTTTGTAGTGGCTTCCATCCAAGGTTCAAGTTCAAGCCCCAAGTCCAACCCAAGGGTTGAATAATATCCTCTTTGGAAGCATGACGCAACAAAACTGAAAGTCCGCCCCAAGGAGAGCTGGTCAACGTGACGTGGCTCTGTCAAATTTCCCTTTTCTACCCCGCTCTTTGATCACGTGGTCCAATTATATCTTCCTCGGAGATTTATTTATCAAATTCGTGGAATTTGATAAATAACTCAATCCACAACCTTTGCAATTTTATTCAAATCTCTCTGTTTAATATTATACCACCAACCTTATAACCAATGTTTATACCTTCAGACCTTATAATACTCCACGCTTTGTAAACAAAACTTTGTAATAGAGCTTTCGCTCCGGCCCCACCTATATACATGTATCAATAACCAATCAACGCATGCACCGTACCTCATTTATCGTCCGCACACCTTGGTTATTGTTCGTGCATCTACGGCAAGCGACCACCGTCCGATGGCCCCTTCCCAGATCAACGGCTCCCGTCAATATCACTCGGCTTCCAGCGCCGGACTTTAACATGCGATGGCGCGCTTTGACAGCGGTTTTCCGTGGGTCCGCCCTGCCACGCGTCGACTCCTCTATGGAATCACTCCTCGACCGGGAAATACCAGTTATCCACCAAAAGCGGTGCGATATGGGCAATCCGCCTCCACAAATCCGCTCGTGGTTTCGTACAGTGCCTTACCAAGGTTTGTCCAGGGTTACGTTATTCCATTTAATTCATTAACTCAGGTCAGGGATCTCGCGTAAGCGGGAATTCTACCATTTGAACAGAGTTCACGGCCACTGTTCCTCTGCACAGGCCCCGCCTGTGGGTGGGATTTATTCAACAGGGTTTTGTTCAATAAATTTCGAGAAAACGATAGATAGAGGGGTGCAGAACCGGCACAATGGTTCAGATCACTAATTATACATACACAGGGTCCAATCACCTCATAATTAAACAATTTCTTCACAATTAAGATTCGAGACAGTTCTACGGCAAATGTGCACTGAAATCATTTAACTGGAAGCAATTGTAAACACACAGATTTTATTTCAGAAATCTCTTCTCCTCTTCCTCTCTTTTTTTCTATACATCCGAGGGATTACATTTATATACATCAACATATGTCCTTTCAGTTCCTCTGAGAGGACCATTATGGTAATTCAAGAGCCTAATTACAATTATTCGAAAACTAAAAACATGACAGATGGACTAACCATTCGACTTCTACAACTCTAACTGATCTAAATCATATAGTCAGCTGAGGTATTGACACCTAGCTGTTACAATTCAAATGTTTTCAAACCCTCCTAGCCACAACATGTGGACAAAACTCCTACATTGCTGGCTAGTGTCCAATGCCCCTGCATCAGACTCCCGAGGGCAATTTTCTTCATGGGCTCCTGTCCATGAGCTCTTCCACTGATCTGCCTCTCTTCTGCAACCTTTCTTCTGTCATCCAAGTAGCATCTTCCTCTGGCTTATCCTTCCATTTGATTAAGTACTGAAAGTACTCCTGTCCTCTGGTCCTTCTGAATGGTCTTTTATCCAATATCTTCTCTAGTTGCAATGGTTGTGTTGGAGGTAGCTGCTCTTTCCACTCAATCTGTTCTTTGTCTGCTGATCCTTCTTCTGCTCCATCATCTTCATACTTGTACAGATCTGCAACATTAAAAATGGAAGATATTCCAACATCAGGAGGTAATTCAATCTCATAAGCATTTGCAGAAAATTTTCTAAGTATCTTGCATGGCCCAATCTTTTTGAACTTCAATTTGTTATACTGCTTCTTTGGGAATCTCTCCTTTCTCAAGTGTGCCAAAACCAGATCTCCTACTTCAAAATGAACTTCTTTTCTGCTCAAGTCTGCTCTGCTTTTGTATCTGATGCTGCTGCCTTGTAGTTGTTGTTTCACTTGTTCATGTATGGCCTGGATCTCTGAAGCAAATTCCTCACCATCTGCACTCCTTAGCTCTGCCTTTCCCAGATTTCTTAACTCTGATATTCCTCTGGGGTGCATTCCATAAACAATATGAAATGGACTCTGCCCTGTGCTCCTATTTGGTGAGTCATTATATGTGTATTCTTCCTGGGGAAAAATATGATCCCACTGCTTGGGATGCTCTCCTGCAAGACTTCTCAACAAATTTCCCAGACTCCTATTTACAACCTCAGTTTGTCCATCAGTCTGGGGATGATAAGCTGAGCTGAAACTCAGTTTGGTACCAAGTTTCTTCCACAGTGTCCTCCAAAAATGACCCACAAATCTGGTGTCTCTGTCTGAAACAATACTCTTGGGCAACCCATGCAACCTAACAACTTCTTTGAAAAACAAGTTAGCAACATGGGTGGCATCACTAGTTTTATAACATGGAATAAAATGTGCCATTTTGGAGAATCTGTCCACTACAACAAAGACTCCATCATTCCCCCTCTGAGTCTTGGGCAATCCTAGAATAAAATCCATACTCACCATGTCCCAAGGCTTGTCTGGAATAGGTAAGGGAGTGTACAATCCTGCATTTTGGCTCCTTCCTTTGGCATATTGACAAATATTTCAATTCTTCACAAACTTGCCCACTTATACTCTCATCTTGGGCTAGTAATAGAAGTAACTCAGTTGCTCATAAGTCTTATCAGTACCAAAGTGTCCAACAATTCCACCACTATGTTTCTCTTTGATCAAATTTTCTCTCATGGAACATCTTGGTACACACAATTGGCTTCTCCTGAATAACAAGTCCTCCTGCAGGAAATAATCCAGCCACTGGCTTCTATCTGTTAAAACAGGGTTACTACATGCCTCAAATGCTTCTTTAAAATCTGGATCTGTTTTATACAATTCTTTCAGAAAACCAAATCCTACAACTTCAAAATTTGTTTCTTGAACAAGCATGTGCCTCCTACTCAAAGCATCAGCTACTTTATTGGCTTGGCCACTTATATGTTTCAAAACAAAATTAAAACTTTGGAGATATTCAACCCATTTAGCATGCTTATGTTTCAACTTGGGCTGCTGTACAATATACTGCAAAGCATGATTGTCAGAATATAATACAAATTCCCTGGACATCAAGTAATGTCTCCACTTCTTCAATGTCTGAACAATTGCATAGAATTCCTTCTCATAAGAGGAATACTTTCTTCTGGTGTCATTCAGCTTTTCACTAAAATATGCCACAGGCCTATCATCCTGACTCAACACAGCTCCAATGGCCTCTCCACTGGCATCACATTTTACTTGAAATGGTTTTGTAAAATCAGGCAGAATCAAAACAGGCTTCTCTGTTATCTTTTGCTTCAGCAGCTTGAAATTCCTTTCTGCTTCAGCAGTCCACTTAAATGGCTATTTTTTCTTCTTTATCGTTTCTATTATGGGTGCATTAATCTTACTGAAGTTTCTTATAAACTTTCTGTAAAAACTAGCAAGTCCATGGAAACTTCTTACCTCAAAAACATTCCTGGGTGAAGGCCACTCCACAATTGCCTTAACCTTTTCCGGGTCCATCTTCAATCCTTCTGCAGAAACAACAAAACCCAAATACACCAACTCTTCTTTCATGAATGAGCATTTCTTCAAATTTATCAGCAGTTTCTCTTGGTGCAGCTTCTTCAAGACATGATTAAGATGCCTTAAATGTTCTTCTTTAGTTCTGCTGAAAACTAATATATCATCCAAATACACTATCACAAATTTACCAATGAATTCCTTCAATACTTCATTCATAAGTCTCATAAAAGTGCTAGGTGCATTTGACAACCCAAAAGGCATCACCATCCATTCATACAGTCCTTCATTTGTTTTGAAGGCAGTTTTCCACTCATCACCCTCTCTTATTCTAATCTGATGGTATCCACTCTTCAAATCTATCTTTGAGAAATATTTAGCACCACTCAAACAGTCCATCAAATCCTCAATTCTGGGCAAAGGGAATCTGTACCTGATCGTGATCTTATTGATTGCTCTGGAATCAGTACACATCCTCCAGCCTCCATCTTTCTTTGGGCTCAATACTGCTGGTACTGCGTGTGAATAATTACAAGACTGACCCAACCAAACTTCTTCAGGAATTTTACAGTTTATGGCAACCGAAGGTGATCTATTAACTAAATAACAAGCAGTAGATACAGCTTCTGCCCACAACTCCTTTGGCAGGTTAGAATTGCTGACCATACTTCTGGCTCTTTCCATAAGAGTCCGATTCATCCGTTCAACAACACCATTTTGCTGAGGAGTATAAATAGCAGTTTTATGTCTAGCAATCCCTTCATCCTTACAGAATTGTTCAAATTCTAAAGAAGTAAATTCACCGCCATTGTCAGTTTTTAAACACTTAATTGATTTCCCTGTTTTCTTTTCCACCATTGCTTTAAATTGTTTAAAAACATTAAATACATCAGCTTTCTTTTTTAACATATAGACCCAAACTTTCCAGGAGAAATCATCAATAAATGTTAAGAAATATAGTGCACCTCCATAAGACACAGTTGGAGATGGTCCCCACAAATCAGAATGAATGTAGTCTAAAAATCTGTTTACTAGTATGATTTCCAGTCTTGAACCTTTGTTTACATTGTTTTCCAAACACACAATGTTTACAAAAAACCAACTTCAAGGATTTCAAATCAGGAAGCAACTTGCGGTTCATCAATACCTGAAGAACTTTCTCGCTCATGTGACCCAATCGCTGATGCCATAGACGAGGACCTTCTTCAGCTTTTTCTGATACGATCGCTACTTCACTAACTTGAGTACTTCCTTTGAGTCTGTATAGATTTCCGATCTTTTCAACCTTCGTAACAACCAAGGCTCCTTTTGAGACTTTCAGCACTCCATTCTGACCTGTAAATTTATATCCATTCGAATCCAAACTCCCAAGGAAATCAAGTTTTTCTTTAGATTAGGTACATGCCTAACATCATATAATGTTTTAACTGTATCATCATACATTTTAATTTTTACATTACCAATCCCAACAGTCTGACAAGATGCATTATTTCCCATGAATACAGAACTACCATTTACAGTTTCATATGAAGTAAACCAACTTCGGTGCGGACTCATATGATGAGAAGCACCAGAGTCTAATAGCCAATTTTCAGCATCTTGAAAGATATTACAAACACGGAGAGCTTCAGCAATTAAAACCTCATCAACCATACCTGAATCAACCTGATTTGCTTCCTTGTTATGGTTTTCTGACTCCTTCTGTTTCCAACAATCTTTCTTGAGGTGTCCAAGTTTGTTGCAGTACCAGCACTTGGCTTTACACTTCTTGCTGCCCTTTGACTTCGATACCTGTCCTCAATATGGCACATTATATGGTAAATAGTTATTAATAGAATAAAATAGAATAAATGTAATTACTAACTAATCAATTAGGATTATGTTAAATAGTCATTAGGTTAATGAAAAGGCATGTCTAAAAGACATGCCCATTCGTGAAAAGGTACCTGCATAGGTATAAAAGCGGGACCTCATTGTAATCATTCAATCATGTCATATCTTATTAATAAAATATTATTATTATAAATACCTCTTGTGTATTTTTATAATTAAAGCTATTCTGCTATCAAAGTCAACAAGCATACAAGTCTTCTCCTACAATAACCAAATCTACGAATTCCGCTACTACAGAGTTGTCAGTAGGTTCATGGCAAATCCAGGAGAAGAACATTGGCGGGCAGTGAAATGGGTGCTTCGGTATTTGAGAGACACAAGTGACCATTGCATCAGCTTTGATGGTCGTGAAGGTTCAGTCTGCGGATATGTGGATGCTGATTATGCAGGGGAATTGGACAAAAGGAGATCTACTACAAGTTATGTGTTTACTCTTGCAGGTGGAGCAATCAGTTGGATGTCAAAGCTTCAAGAGACAACTAGTTGCTTTGTCCACTACTGAAGCAGAGTATATAGCTGCTTCAGATGCCTGTAAAGAGGCAATATGGTTACAAGGTCTACTTGATGAGATTGGAAGGACGCAGGAGAAAGTGAATGTATTCCGTGACAGTCAGAGTGCTATTCATTTGGCTACAAATCCAACCTATCATAGCAAGACCAAGCACATCAATGTGAGGTATCACTTTGTGAGACATGTAATCGAAGGCGACAAAGTAGTCCTCAAGAAGGTCCGTACACAGGAGAATCATGCAGATATATTCACGAAGCTAGTTACAGTAGAGAAGCTGAGATGGTGTCTCGCTTCTCTTGGCTTCCAAAAGAGATGATGAATGGGCATGGGCAAGGGATTAGGAAAATTGTTGTCAAGGTGGAGTTTGTTAAAAATATGACAACAAATGTAAATAAGTAAGTCTGGGCAAATTTACTTATTATCTGTTAGTTGGTTGTATAATGAAATGAAGTTAGAATAACGAAAATAGCCCAGGTTAAATTGGATGGCCCGAGAGGCTTGTAAAGAGTGGAGAATCATTGAATTAATAGAGTTTTCAATCCCTTGCCCCATGGAGGTTTCCTTGACACTCTATCAAGGTTTTACCACGTAAATTCCTGTGTTTATCTTTAGTGTATTTTACATTCAGTTTTCATTCGGTTTATGTTTCTTCTTGTATTTAATGTTTTTCCCAGTTCTATAAATTTAACTGCTGGCAACTACTTATCAATGCCTTGAAAATTAAGCATAATGAATACAGAGAGCATATTATATATTTGTAAACCAACGAGTGACGTGATAACTTACCAACAATTCACCTGACATGAAAATGCTGGTTCCACTGCGATGGACAACCACTTCATACATTGAAGCCAATGCAGAAAAGACGGTAATCAAACCAGTTAGGGCCAAGAATGATCTGAACCTACGGCTTGTAGAACGGAGACATTTTATTATTGATGCATACTTGTTGAAATAAAATTCAGGATCATATCTCTGTAGCAGCAAATCCTTGAACAGCTTCATTTTCAGCTCCTTTATTTGCAGATATGATAAGCCAAGTAAAACAGCAATACAGCTATAGATTAATAACAAAATATCAATTTGTATTTACACAGATACAAGGCTGACCGATGACTCATTGATAGCATTACTGTCTCCAGTGACAAAATAAAGAAAAAAAATTCCTTGACTTCAAAGTGCATTGTAAAAAAAATCACTTCCAAATGTAGAAACTTACTTGTAGAAAACAGACTTTCCAAAACAAAACGCAGGAATACAAAAATGTTGTGGTCTGGAAAATCCATGATATTCCCACTAAAACGCTGATAATGACAACATTTGCCACTTTACTATTCAAATGGGGCAAAGATGCAAGTGGGATATTAATGTAAAACCAGCATTTCTGAAGTACATAGAGAACAAGAGCAGGAAAAAATAGCTTTGCTAGTTGTATCGCCCCGCGCTGTGCATAAGAAAAAAAATAAGCATTCTGTAAGATTTCAGGACGAGACATTCAAATAAAAATGTGTGAATATCCTATAATATATGCACGAATACAGGAAACAACATCATACATTGTTGTGTAACTGCACTGATGCTTAAATCTAAGATATGAAGAATTATACTAAATAAGATACCTGAATAATTTTATTATATTCTTCACGTATCTGAGCTGTTTCTTCTGCCGCAATATCAAGGTGGAGGATTCCTTGTATGCCATATTTCCTCATGGATTGGCTCAAAAATATAAAAGATACACCAGATATAAGAATCCCAACCACGACTACAATAGGTTGAAATACAAGCTGCATACAAACGAAACACTCGGATCAAACGCTGTCATAGTAAAAATATGTTGGAGAAAACTATCGCTTACTGTTTACAAACTTGTTATCCATTCAATATATACCCATCAGATATGTGAATATATTGAGACTGGGTGATTAAATAGATATCCATGATATTCACAACCAATTAACAGAAAACAAAGACCAGCTTTATTGAGGATGTAAATTATGACAGTTTATTGACATGTTGATACCCATACCAGACCTACATTTATGAATCAGTATTGAGTCTTCCCTAATCCAACAATGATAACTTGGAAGCTTCACAGAGGATTGTAAAGGCGGTAAATACTAAAACCTAAGCCACATAGATTATACAAGCCTATTAATCTGTCAGTTTTATGCATAAAAGGAAAGATAGCAAATTGTACATAAAAGGAGAGAGCATGTTTCTTCGATGATTGGAGTCCTAGTTTTAGGTACCCCGACCAGAGGTGCCTAGCTTTTTCCTTAAGGGAAGCATTGGGTCTCAGAGGACAAATTTTACAGCATCCAACCAAGACAAACCTTGCGAGGCTGATTGTTTCCTTCTTCCCCTCAATGTTAGTGGCAGATGACTGGGGGTAACTTTTAGAGCCCTAAATGGCACCAGCATCCAAATTGGTTAGACCTTGCACCTTCTCCATGTTAGAAAACCACGCACCCCAGATCCGGTCTATGCCTTATCTAGGAAACATAAATACACTGAAGATGCCTATGTGAAGATACCTAACTTTAAACGACTTTTACACACTGGAATATGTCAACAATTACATCAATAATAGTACACAAGAATTAATGTGCCCAAACTTGTTTCTTATCAGTCCTTTAACAAGAAAAACTCAGGGCTCTCGTACCAGGGAAAGTGGCTCTTTACAATCCCAGTACAATACTCAAAATACAAGGTCAACTCCTTTAGACCAAAACCTAAGGCTGAGGGTTTGTCCTCCAAGCCCTCTTTGCCCAAACAAATAACAACACGTACAGCTCTTAAATCACAGCTGTAGCACTACTAGGGCCTAATCAGCCCACCACAAATTACCAAAATACAATTCAGCTTACCTGGGCATGATCCTTTAGCCCACAGTCCTTCACTGCTATTTCTGTCCCTTGCAGCCAGCCATCTTCACCTTGCTGTTAGTTTGTTCCTTGCCTGCAACAAGCCCTAATAGACTTCCCTTTGACCCTCGGTCTGCTCCCTTAGACCTCGGCCACCTTCAGCATTTACAGCCAGCTCTTTATGGACCTCTTTTTCTTAAACCAAGCTGCGGCCAGCATCCTACAGGCCTCCTTCAATGTCTGTGGTAAGGCCCTGCCGCCTACAGCCAGCTCTGTTTGCCCTCAAACGCCTGTGGCCTGCACCTACAGACCTCTCCTTGCCTTATATTTATACTTGACCAAAAGGTCCCATTGGAAGGCTCTTTGTTTATTAAGAAATCCCCAACACCAACTCACCAATAAATTAGAATATTAAATTCCCTTTTTTGGGTTCCAAGCCCACTCCTTTGTGTCCAAAACCCCAAACTCGGGTACAAACCCCACAGATCAACTTTGTGGAAGATTTTCTCTCACAAGCCTAGCACCAAGGGCTTGTGGGACTCAAGACATTGAGATATCCACTGCCATACCTTACACATCATGCTCTTATCCCTTGAGCCCCGAGCAGTTAATCAAAGAAAAATCATAAAAGGCAAAAGGCATATGAAGAAGGGTGAAAAAATCAAGGCTGGGGTATCTCATGCACCACGATTGCTCCCTCCTATACATTGTATACCCAAGTGTGGGCTTCCCTTTATTAGCTACCCTTGTAACCCGACATGTGGCCCAGGATTGCCCTTTTCATTCCCTATTCCATTCATCTCTTTATCACATACCACCACCATTTGAAGAATATACGTTGGACATACTGTCCCCTTTAAAAGTAGAAACCACCTAATAGGGTACTTGGTTAACCCCCCCCTTGGAGCTTGGAGACATTAGCACATGCCAAAGCCCACTATGGAAGGGCATCCCATTATGAAGTGCCCACCTGTTGTCCATGGTTTGTAAGCTCTTTAACTCAATTTCTTTAAATGACTTGTTGTACTTGAAAGAACGGGGACACATTGGATCTTATGCAGGATTGCAAATGGTCTCCGTTTTGGGTTTGGTCTCCCTATACAGGGTCGTAACTCTCTAGAGGGATACATTGGCACATGTAGGGTGTGTGTAGAGAGCCATGGGCCTCCACAACAGTAGACAACATTCCATGGATCCCCTGAGACGTTCAAATATTGCTCGAGATTCACCTATTGGACAAGGAAGATGCACTTGGTTCACCATGCCCAGTTGGCCCCACAGTTGAACCATGCACTTGGTAGATGACCCTGGACCTGTATGATGATGTGGCATGACTTACACCATCATCCGAGCCCTTGCAGATAGTCTACAAGCATCTTCAATTTATTTGGAGACCCATGAGGTTACTTGTGCGCTCCCAAACCCATTGGGAGCACCACATGTTTATTATTTGGAGAACAAGGGGCCAAACCCTTGTCCACTACTTTTGAGAGTCCTGTTTCACATTCTGGAACCTATGGACTTCATCAGGCCTCCTCTAAGGCCCAATGACATGTAGTATTGATTATTCAACCTCTTGAGAGGCTTATTCTTTAGTTTATGAGCTAGTTTGGTGGGCTTGTCGCCAAAAGTTTTATTTTGCACATTATTTTATTTTAGGGGCTAAGTAGGTATAATTAGCTAAATCAAACTCATTAGAAGTGTATAAATACAAGTGACGTGATTTCATTTTAGCATCATCATTTGGATTGGACTTGTATCTCTTTAGAGAACTTCGTTATCCTTCTTGGAGGACGAATTTTTGGAGCATGGAATGAATTTTGATGTTTAAATAATTTTCTCTTGTCTTGGAGCTTCTTGATTGGCAAATATTAGATGGTTGATATACTCTTAATACATGTAAGTGCAATTTAATGCTATTCTTTCTTTCAATTTTTGTCAAATATATTGTTGTTGGGATATCGCTATACTAGGGCTAATTTACTGCATCCATTTATCCGAAGTTGTGGAAATTCTGTTTCTAGATAGTGATTCTTCATGTATGGTCCATGTATTATGAATTAATTTTCCTAGAGATGCTTCATCATTGAAATTCATCTTGATAAACCATCTATTTTGTAAAACGAAGTATAAAGCTCTTGAAGTTGTTTTTGTTGCTGCCCTAATGCCATGCGAAGCTATCTTTGAGGCCTCCTTGACATAGAAAATTCAATATCCATAGTCATAATTACTCTGGACTCCAATCTCCCCAAAAGGATTAGGCACTGGTCCTCCATAGGTGAACACCTCAAAGCTTATTTCTTTCACCTTCTCCTCTTTTCTAGGCGTAGCTTACATAGGTCACCTAGGGCATCAATTATCTCACAATCTAGCCATCCAAACACTTTGATTTTTGGTCCACAACTACGTTGGTGTGTCCTCAAGAAGCCCCCAAATTTCATGATATTCCAACGGTGGGATCTTGAGATATCGCAAGCCCTAGCTCGAAGACCGATTCTTGCCCTTGGTTTCCTTAAGCTAGAAACCTACTAGGATCATTGCATTACCTTTCATTGAAAATTCCTTCTTTGATCCCCTTCTCCTCCCTGATTAGGTCAAGTATATCATTGGTTGCTCAACCCCATTTTCTTAACGTAACCTCGCGTCCACTTGGTCCCGTGTGGTCCCACAACTTATCAAAGCCAATTACACAAATACCACTTGGAAGCCAAGCTTCCACAAGGATTTTAAGAGCTAAGAATCTTCTTGACAAGTCATATACTCAAAACCCTAGCTCTTAGAATTCCCCTATTCCCTTCCTAGAGAACCTTTCATCTTACTTTCAAAGCAATCCAACCATATATATGAGCCTCTCTTGTGAACAGGATTCTAGGATCACCTATCATCCTATCATTGATCCATTCATTTTCGTGATCCTTATTATATCGGGTCTCTTGCCATCGGTGAAAGTCCATAAAGTGTAGGGAGCCATAGCCTAGATGATAGTGGCCTATGCAAAATTCCGTACCCCCATGGGGGAATTGAAACATGACACTAGCATGATGAACTAATGTAACAAACTTAGGCGCTTGGGACCTGATTACTAAGGAAGTTGCACTAGTCTGTTTTCTTTTAATCGGTTAATTATTTTGCGCTTTTTAGTGACAAATATTTAATTGATTTTTTTCACTCATATCCCCCAAAGCTGGAGAGCATCTTAATGACTTGGCCTTGAGTGGTTTTCTATGTCTAGGGTCAATGTATATTACCATGCTAGGCCATATTTGGAGTCTTACAAAATTGCACTAGGTATTTTGGGAATTTTTAATAATTAAAAATTTCCCGTAAAATGAGAATTTTTAATTAAATTTGTCTGTAATAAGTAAAAATTGTTACGAGGAAATGTTGATGGCATGTGAATACTCAAAATTCATACACAAAGTACTAACAGTATCCTAGTAACCACTTTGGGCTGCAAATAATTGATTTTTGCTCATTGAAATTCACTTTTACTAGAAAAGTGAGGAAAAAGACAAGGAAATTCAAAATTAAATAACTGGGGACAACCCAAAAACATGTTTTCAGTTGACTAAAAGTCACACCCACTCAATTGAAGTGACTTGGCAATCAAGGCTGACTTAAATGATGCTTTGGAGGCCACCTAACTTCCAAGAGGGTTGATTTAACTGCTACTTGGGAGGACGAGTTGGATGCCTGCTACAACTAGTTAAGGAGGTTGGGTTCCTTCTTTCTGTGAAAATTCCTACACTGGAATCCTATTGCAACAACTGATATTATTTCTCCTAATTGTTAATTAATTTAACAATTTATCTGCTGTGACAAATATCGAAATAAACACACTGCAACCTTCACAAATAAAATTTTGCGGAAAAATAAAATGTTGGAAGCTAGAAATGCTAGCAAACACACATAAAATTAACACAATTGTTTTTGGACAAAAGTCCCTAGAAAATCCCAATGCGGGAAAACTAGTCCATCAGCTAAGGGTTTTATTATTATGCAGCAGTGAGAAATTATGAGTACAACTGGATGCCGAAATTTGGCAATCCTACAGAGAAATACTAGCAAAAATCTAGTGAGGAATTTCCTCACCCCACACGCAAACCCCGACACAACCTGCCTTCAGAAACTCGGCCCTCTAACCCTATGCGTCAGCCTTTGCGCTACACTGCGCAACATGCTTGACGTCAAGCCTTTGGCTGGTCTCTGATGAAGTCATTCTGTCTTCTGCTGGCTGGGAAAATTCTTCACCGGCACTCTGGGACTCATTCCCGGCCTCTGGAACTGAAGACGTCTTTCCCTCTTAGCAAATCGAACTTGCCTCTAGAAGCTACTGTGCAGTCCCCGCATAAGCTTCTATGTGGCTCTTCTGCTTCTCTGTAAATGCACTTAGGATTTGGAATACTTCCTCTAGCCTCACTGTCTCTGCCCCTCTCGCAATGCTTCGATCTCTGGCTCTCTCCGACAACTGACTGCAGCTACTCTGGAAATCAATCTGTCAATAAATCGAACTACCAAGTGATTTCTCCATCACCAAATCAATCTCCTCTTATAATCCTTTGATGGAGCACTAACGACCAAGATTAAAACATAATCGATGGCTAGGATCATCTCTGGATCGATCCGTGTGAGTTTCTAGATTATTCCCACCTCGACTTAATTAATACTAATGAATTAAACTGTTTTCCTAAGTTTAGACTTAGGAAACATTAAAAATTTGGTTAATAATCTAATTAAGTCACTTCTATGCGGAATTTGCAGAAACGATTTCTGGGTTCTGGAGATCTCATGTATTCTAGCCTCTATGCAAAGTTTTGTGGCTAAAAAACATTCAATGCTACAAAAACTAAGACTCCCTCTTTGCGAGGAATGTGTTCTAGTGTTGCACATGCTGCCACAACACCCTATCTCTGCATCATCTCCTGTTACGCTGCCGATGTTTGGCTGCTGCTACCCACCAACTACTGCGCAACTCTGATATGCGCTACATCTGTGCTGCTGCTGACCCTGTTGAACTGCTACTAACACTACATCTGCACTGCAACTCTGTTGTTGCTGCTACTGCAACATCTACAATTGAAAAACATCTGAAATACGGAATCAACTATGATCAGTATGATGCATCTGTCACCGAAGTCTTTCACTGCTACTAGCCTCTACACTATCAACTAAAGACTCTGCACTGCTGCCGACTCTGCACTGCTGCCAACTCTGCACTACGCTCCCCAACATCTGACTGCTATTAATCTTTGCAACTATCAGTCTGGCATCTGATTGCATCAATTGTCACTGATCCATCCTGCTACTGAATACTGTGGGTCCCTGTAGCAAGATATTGATCCAAGAGGTGGACTCCTCAAGGATACTGCCCATCTTTAGCGCTCTGGGGCTACAACACCAAGCCACCCCACCTCACTCCTGGAGGTATATCGACGAACATAGCGAAGTCTTCCTCCAACTTGGAGGAAAGTCTATCGATCTCTGCAGAAGCTGTCTGCTGGTCTTGCTTCTCCTCCTTGCCCTTCTTCCTAAGAGGACACTGGGTAGTGTAGTGACTGAGTTCACCACATCTGAAACACTTGACCTTTGACAAGTCTTTCTTCTCCTCACAAACTTCGCTCCTCATATATCATAGCCTCTTTTCCTCATGTATGAGATATTTCGCATAAACCGCAGCATATATCAAAACAGTCCACAGAACGTCTTCAAACAGGTCTGCACTTCAACATACTTTAACACTGCTTTAACTCCGCATCTAATTCAAACCTCATCACTCTGACATCTGTATCTCTTTCTATCCTTTAGACCGCACTTAATAACAGATATATATTGCATCTATTTCAGCATTATACCGACACTTACTTCTGATCTTAAGTCCGTATTCAAATCACTGTAATACCACAGAGAGATCCGCATCTTTTCTTACTTCAGAGCAGTCCATAAATTCTTGTAACAAATGAGCCACAGATAGGGGTATATATAAAGGCTCCTCCTTTGCTATTAGGCTAACCATCCAGCTATCATATAAGTCGACTTTAACACAGTATAATAGGCCGACTAGATCACAGCATATGGAGCTTATCTTCCACCGTTGAGTGAGGGTTGTTTTAAGCCATTCTTCCACAAGGTCTTGGAGCACATTCTTCAAACTAGACACTTCATAAACATGACTCTTAATTATATTTATAAACAGAAGACAAACCCTAATAGACATCAAGAAGAAGTCTATTGACCTATAATAAAATCTTGCTCATGAAACCCATGAAGCAAATACAACAAAAATACATTTTATTATCTTTGTCTTCTTCTTTACAGAAATTTATAATTACATAGTCAATATGAAGACCAGTGCTAGTTACACTTTTCAACAGGCAGCAGTTCAGTAGTGTCAGCAGCAGCACAGATGCAATGCATATCAGACTTGCGCAATAGTTCGTTGGCAGTGTTGATTTATGGTAGCATCGGATGTGCTCTAGCCTTGTAACTTTGTTAATAGGCTAGGACACATGTATTCCATAAAACCCAGAAATGGTTTTGGAAAATTCCACTTAGAGATGGTTTAATTAAATTAATTAATCCTTTTTTAATGTTTTCCTAGATCTAAACTTAGGAAACTGATTAATTAAAGGATATTAATTAAACTAAGTATGAATCTTCTAGATAAAGTCACGGATCACCTCCAAGTTAATCTTAGCCCTTGATTATGTTTTAATCTTGGCCATTGAAGAGTCAACAGAAGAATATAAAAAGGAGGGTGAGGGGCCTATGGAAAAGACATTGAGACACTTGAGCCATTGAGCATTTTCAAATTTGTGTGAGGAGACACGGCTTTTGATCAGAATCGAATCACTAGGGCAGGGTTTGCTAAGTGATTTTGATTCAGTGATCATATTCAGAGAGGGGCAAAAGTAGAGACTGGTCAGGAGGACCAAGAGTGCATTTCAGAGAGAGGCAACAGTGACGCAGAGAGAGACAGTGCAGTTTTCTGAAGAGGTGACGCAGACCCTACAGGAAATCATGCAGAAGCAGCGCAGTGTCTCTTGGAATCAGTCTGGCGATAGCTAGAGGCTAGGGTTTCTAAGCCAGGAGGGCCAAAATCCAGTCTTAGATCAGCTAGATTAATTGCAGAGGAAGGTGACGCAGTTCCTCAAGCTTGCCCACGCAGGTTTACGCAGTTCTAGCGTAGGCAATCACGCAGAGGCAGTGAGGGCTTCACCAACACTGTCAGATCAGTCGGAGACTTGTAGAGTGAGGTATATCTCACATTTTTCACCAGATTGTCTAGATTTCTCTGAAGGGTTTGTCGGATGTTGGCACCCTAGTTGTTCTCAAGATTTTGTTGCTTAATAATACAAAACCCTCAGATCTGTTGCACCGGTTTTTCCAAGTTAGGTTTTTCCAGGGACTTAGTCCAAAAATAACTGTGTCAATGGATGTTTTTCATTACATTTTGTTCAATTTGTTTCAGCACTTAGATTTATTCCGCAGCATTATTTGTGTAGACTGCTTCAGTAATTAATTCGATATTTCAAAGTAATGAAATAATTATCAAAATAATAGAAGTAATTCAGATTTGTGGTAGTAGGAATCCAAATCTAGGATTTTTCACATGGTATCAAAGGTTATTCAAGCAGGAGTGTAGGTGAAACACAAGAGAACCAACAGATCAACACTGAAGAGTCTGGGATTTGCGTGAGCAAGCAGTAGACCCTCCCAGAAATTATGTTGTCTAGGCCAGGAGGGCATTTTAGCGCAGAAAAGACTCCCTCTGAGAGAGTTGACAGAGGGGCAAGTTTTTTCAGTTGCAGAAGAGGCAGCGTAGCAGAACAACGTAGCTGAAGGACGCAGTTACTGCACAACAGTAAGTGCTAGTGCCTAAGCGTCAGAAAATTTCTGAAAAACACAGTTGGGGATTTCTTGACCTCAAAGGGTTTCATACTCAAAGAAACTAAGCTTTTTCCCGTACGGCAGTAGAAGCAGTGACTTACTCCTCAAAGAGTGCGTAAGTCTAGCTGAGCAGAGGGTTAGAGGAAGATTTCGACAAGTTGAGGAGATGGCCAGCAATGGATTGCGTGACCAAGATAGAATAGAGGATGTCTCCAACTACGTTATTTGGAAATCTAGGATAGAGTTACTCCTTGATGAGCATGATCTTAAGGCCCTCATAGAGAGTGCATGTGCAGAACCCTTGGATGCAGCACATCTGAGACAATTCAAGAAGAATATGGCAAGAGCCAAGCGATTGATCCTAGATGGTGTGAAGGATCATATCGTACCCCACATAGCAGCAAAGACCATTGCTAGAGAGATGTGGGTAGGGTTGGAAAAGCTATACCAAGGATCTTCTGAGCAACGAAAGATGTACCTTGAAGAGAAGATGCGTAATACCAGGATGAAGAAGGGAGAGCATTTTGACTCCTTGTCTCGTATTCAAGAAAACTGATATCAACTGTCAGTGGTAGGATCTGCTCCTAGAGACTCAAAGCTAGTAAGGCTCACTCTGAACTCTATTTCAGAGGACTATTAGGTCTTTGTCCAAAGTATTCTGGGCAAAGAAAGACTTCCATGATGGGAAGCGATGTGGGCAGCCTTACAGCAAGAAGAGTTGAGGAGAGATCTCCTCAAAATCCACTTGGAGGATGGCAGCAGCGGTTCAAAGGTCAAGAAGGAGGAAGAAGATAACACTGCCCTTGCATCAAAGGGGCAACAGAAGCAGAAAAAGAAAGATCTGTCCAAGATCAAGTGCTTCCGGTGTGGGGAAATGGGACATTATGCCACACAGTGTCCTCTTAAGAAAAAGGATAAAGAGGAGAAGGAAGATCCACAAGCAGGAGCTGCCAAGATTGAGGCAGAAAAAGATTGTGCTATGTTAGCTCACATTCCGAAAGGAGAGAAGTGGGCTGACTTGGAGAAGTAGATCCAGAATCTACTAGGGCAGAATCCTAGAGTATTTCCGGACTCTTGCATCACATGTGAGCTACGACAGCCTAAAGACAGTAGAAGGATGGACAATTGCAACAGAAGTTGAGAAGAGAGTGCAATGGCTAGTAGTACTAGAGCCTGATCAGCGCAGAGAGGGAGCAGCAGCATCAGCAGTTAAGCAGCAGCAGCGCATTACACACTGGTGCAGCGCAGTGCTCACGCAATGCAGAGCAGCAACAGCGCAGTATTTTCAGAGAGCTAATGCAGAAACTAACAACAGTCAGTCTTATTTTCAGTTGCAAATTTTCTTGTCCAATTTCGGATGTTTTTCTGTTGCAAGTAGCAACAGTGTAGCAGTGCAGCAACAACAGTAGTTGAGCAACAACAGCAGAGGAGTTGCAACGGCGCAGTGCAAAGTAGTGCAGAGCAATGCTCACGCAGTGCAGCAGTATGGTTGCAGAATTCGGAGGGAGTTGCAATACAGTGGCAGCTGGCAGTAGTATGCAGAGTCAGCAGCAATACAGATGCAACATTTTTTTTTGTGCAATGTTGGTGTTGGTGAGCAACATCAATAGCACAACAGCAGATGTTCCAAAAGTCAGAGAAGCACATTGAGTTGTTTTGCTAGAGCACTTTCCTCGCTAAGAGGGAGCGTTGATTTATGGTAGCATCGAATGTTCTCTAGCCTTGTAACTTTGTATATAGGCTAGCACACATGTATTCCATAAAAACCCAGAAATGCTTTTGGAAAATTCCACTTAGAGATGGTTTTTAAATTAATTAATCGTTTTTTAATGTTTCCTAAGTCTAAACTTAGGGAAACTGATTAATTAAAGGGTATTAATTAAACTAAGTGTGAATATTCTAGATATAGTCATGGATCACCACCAAGTTAATCTTAGCCCTTGATTATGTTTTAATCTTCGTCGTTGAAGATTCAACAGAAGAATATAAGGAGGAGGATAAGAGGCCTATGGAAAAGACATTGAGACACTTGAGCCATTGAGCATTTTCGAATTTGTATAAGGAGACACAGCTTTTGATCATAATCGAATCATTAAGGCATGGTTTGCTAAGTGATTTTGACTCGGTGATCAAATTCAGAGAGGGGCAGAAGCAGAGACTAGTCAGGAGGACCAGGAGTGCATTTCAGAGAGAGGCATCAGTGACGCAGAGAGAGACAGCGCAGTTTTCTGAAGAGGTGACGCAGACCCTGCAGGAAATCACACAGAAGCAGCGCAGTGTCTCTTGGAATTAGTTCGGAGATAGTTAGAGGTTGGGGTTTTTGAGCCAAGAGGGCCAAAATCCAGTCTTAGATCAGCTAGATCAGTTGCAGAGGAAGGTGACGTAGTTCCTCAAGCTTGCCCATGTAGGCTTACGTAATTCTAGCGTAAGCAATCACGCAAAGGCAGTGAGGGCTTCACCAACGCTATCAGATCAACTGGAGACTTGCAGAGTGAGGTATATCTCACATTTTTCACCAGATTGTCTAGATTTCTCTGAAGGGTTTGCCGGATGTTGGCACCCTAGTTGTACTCAAGATTCTGCTGCTTAATAATACAAAACCCTCAAATCTGCTGCACCGGTTTTCCCAAGTTGGGTTTTTCCGGGGACTTAGTCCAAAAATAACTGTGTCAATGTGGATGTTTTTCATTACATTTTGTTCAGTTTGTTTCAGCACTTAGATTTATTCCGCAGCATTATTTGTGTAGACTGCTTCAGTAATTACTTCAGTATTTCAATGTAATGAAATAATTATCAAAATAATAGGAGAAGTAATTCAGATTTGTGGCAGTAGGAATCCAGATCTAGGATTTTTCATGATAGCAGCCAGACAACAACAACATGACAGGAGATGATGCAGAGACAAGGTGTTGTGGCAACATGTGCAACACTAACACATTCCTTGCTAAGAGAGAGTGTTAGTTTTTGTAGCATGAGATGTGTTCTAGCCAAGAAACCTTGTGGAGAGGCTAGAATACATGAGATCTCTAGAACCCATAAATCGTTTATGGAAATTCCACCTAAAAGTGACTTAATTAGATTATTAACCAAATTTTTCAATGTTTCTCAAGTCTAAACTTAGGAAAACTTGTTAATTAATCAGTATTAATTAAAGGCAAGAATAGTCTAGAAAATCACACGGATCGATCCAGACATGATCCTAGCCATCGATTATGTTTTAATCTTGGTTGTTGGTGCTCCAATAGAGGATTATAAGAGGAGATGGATGTGGTGATGGAGAGATCACTCGAGACACTTGAGCAGTTCAATTTCTTAGCAGATCGATTTCCTGCGTAGCAACAGTCAACTCTCGGAGAGAGCCACAGATCGAAGCAGTGACAGAGGGGAAGGGACAATGATCCAAAGGATGTTTTCTAGATCTGGAGAGGCAGCATCAAGAGAGTCGAGTTATCCCAGTGAGGCAACAGCGAGAGGGCCGAGCTATCCCAGTGAGGCAGCGCAAAGCTCTGCGCAGTAGCTTAACAGAGGGCAGTTCGATTGGATGGGGAGAAATACATTCTCAAATCCAGAAGCCGGGCAGAGGCTCCAAAGGGTCGGAAAGACGAATTTCTCAGCAGCAGAAGGCAAAACGACTTCATGAGAAACTAGTCATAGGCTTGACATCATAGTGACTGCACATTCCAGCACAGAGGGTGACAGAGTAGCTTCAAGAGGGCAGAAAGTGGTTGCACAATCCAGTGCAAAGGGTGACAGAGTAGCTTCATGAGGCTGAGTTTTATGTAGGCAAGTTGTGTCGGGATTGCTTGTGGAGGAAGGGTAAATTCCCTTCAATAATTTTGACCAGAATTTCTTGCTATGGTTTCTAGTTTTAGGCATCCAGATTGTACCAAAATTTCACTATTACATAATAATAAAAGCCCTCACTGCTCCATCAGTTTTCCCAAGTTGGGTTTTTCCGGGGACTTTTGTCTAGAAACAATTGTATTAATTTTATGTTTGTGGGCTATCATTTCTCAGCTTCCAGCATTTTATTTTTCCGCAGAATTTTATTTGTGAAGGTTGTAGTGTGTTTATTTCGATATTTGCCATAGCAGATAAATTGTTAAATTTAATTAACAATTACAAGAAATAATACCAATTGCTGCAATAGGATTCCAGTATAGGAGTTTTCACAAGAACATTTTCAGCATCTCCACAGACACCAACATTTTCTGCCTACAATGGTTTTTTTGACTGCAAATCTGAAGTTTCAACTAGTGTTTCTGGATGAATTAAATTCAACATAAGAGATTAAAATTCTTTTGAATATCTTCAACTGCATTTCTCGGCTCCTATATGCCATACCCCACCCTGGGTTGACCGAATCTACCACCTCAGACTTCCTTGTTGATACATTAGACCATAGAAACAAACAATAGGCAGAGTTCTAGAGTACTCTAGACAACAGAATAGTGAAGCCCCAGGTTTCTCCCCAGCCTCCCACTCTGGGAGACCAACCAATATTATTAAGATCAGTTCAAAAGCATTTCTCCATACATCAGGCCACACATTCTCAGAGCATTAGAGAGATCAGATCTAGACGAATCTAGAGTAGAGCACCTCCCACCCATCAGACTATGTCCTAGATTAATAGAAGTAGCCATAGATCCATTTAGAGTTTCCTTCTTTCGACCTTGGACGCTAGGAGTATCCTCCACTCATACATCTTCCCCAGGGTCATACAATCAAATCCCCCAATGGTTACAAAGGACTTCGAAAATGATCCAATGCCTAGTTACCCTCCTTACCCTTGACCATCAAACTTAGGAGGCCTTGACATCATCAATGATCAGCCTCGTCGTTTGATCTCTCTCTCTCTCTCTCTCCTGACAAGTTCTTGAACGGTCCACCTTTTCAGTGTTGGACAAACTCACTTAGTGTTTTGTATCACCATATCTTTGTCATGGTTTGATACATATGTGTTGATATTATACTTTTGTATGTTTCTTTCTTTATATTATTTTTGACATTTTCTAGGAGTTGCGCTTGCACTCCCACATACTATTCATATCAGTTGTACTCTTCAGTCCCATTGACCTATTTTTGCGGTCATCCATCAGACATAGATATAATTATCTTATCTTAGGGTGCAGATCCATAGCCTTGTGAGGAAAGAATTTTAACATTCAAAAACTATGAAGTACCCTTGTTCCAAAAATGTGGGGGATTCCTGCACCCTTGTTGAACATTTGCATGCCCACATCTCCACTTCCATGCTACACATCTCCATTATTTTTTCATAAAATCCTTTGGCCACTATGCTTCTCATTGATTTTTCAAGAAGTCCCAACTCCCTTACTGCCTTTAACACTACACTACGCTACATCTATTGGAAGATTCCTCACTAGTGCATCACATCTACGTGAAATTCACGCTTCTTCCCATTCTCTGTGTCTTTGTGCTATCTTGTTTTGGGAGATTTTATTGGTGAGGGGAGGGGGAAACTTTACTTGTGGGGAGACTCTCTTTCCTAGACAATTTCTTATTCGAAGCAGTTATTCCTTTCTTTCCCTATTAAAAAAATTATCATCCAAACTTTACTATTGTTTTGATCTTCCTAGCCTGTGCCCTATATGTTGGCCTTGGTCAAAGTTGCATACCACAATCCCTCAAATTTACCTTTCACATTCAATGTGCTTCCCAAGATCACTTCATTTGTGTCTTTGATAATATCTCGGAGTTTTACACAAGCAATGAAAGACAACACAATGTACAGAAAACAAGAGTATGTAAAGTCTTGTTACCCACCACTTGTGGGTCGTATGCATAGGAGAATTTTTTTCTCCTAGACGATCCTCAGACGGCAGCCAACAACCCCTTGCAGCCACCAAATAGATTGATGTGCCATTATCTCTACCACCTGAGCCAGCCATATGGTCCCTCGCCCATCTGTTATGATCGTATGTTTGAAGGTGGGCCCCCTGACCCTGAAGGTATGGCTTTTCATTGGTATAGTTGAGTAATTTTCCTTACTTATCATGGACACTTTTGGGCATGGATTGGTGAGGTGATTTAGTGGAAAGAGTGGGCTAGGTTTGTACTCTTATCTCTTGTGCTTGATTTGGCGGTTACCCTTGTATCCTAGTCTCGTGGGACCTCCTTTACTGGCCATTAGATTAAGGGTTGGCACTACATGGGGAATCTTGATTTTGGTTGTGTGGTCCTGCTTCCCAACACCATATACATCACTCCCTTCCACTCATTCTAGCCCCATTCATCATTTTTCCCATTCGGGTCCACATGTGTCCACTGAGTCCACATAGGGTTAGCCTCCCATCCCCTTGTCCACACCTTGGGTTTGGCCTGGAACGATGCCCCGAAGGTTGATGCAGCTAAAAAGAAAAGAAAAAGCATAATTTGGCCACTCTCAATAGGAAATGTACCACAAAATGCAAAAGATGGTCGAGACATACAAATTTATCAAGTGGGAAAAAGTCAAACATGAGCTTTGCCCCTTACCTAGATGAGCTCCCTCCACATTAAGAAACCCATGATTGTCCCAACCCATGATGGGCAATGAAAAGCCCCACCTTAAAAGGGGGTACCTACTGCTATATCCTACACATCATGCTCTCATCCCCTGGAGCCCAGAGCAGTTATGAAGAAAAATCAATCAAAGGCAAAAAGCATATGAAGAAGGGTGGAAAAACAAAGGTCGGGTCAACTCATTTACCACAATTTACTCCCTCCTACACTCATATACCCAAGTGTGGGCTTCCCTCATCATAGCTACCCTTGTACCATGACATGTGGTCGGGAGCGTTCCCCTGATCCCCACTCCATTCCATGACTATATCACTTGCCACCTACCACCTTATGGATGTACCATGAACATGTCACCCCCTTATTAAGCTTGGAGACCCTTGTACATGCCAAAGCCCACTATGGAAGGGCATGCCACCATGAAGTGCCCCATTGATTCCACGATTTATAAGATCTTTTACTTGATTATTCTAATGATTTGTTGTATTGGAGGGCAAGGGGACGCATTGGATCTTGTGCAGGATTGCAAGTGGGTCTCAATTTGGGGTTTGGCCTCCCTATACAGGGTCCAAGCCCTCCAGAGAGCCACATTGGCACTTGTAGGGTGAGCGTTGAGAGCCATAGGCCTCTACCATTGCAGAGATTACTTCATGGGTCCCAAACACCATTCAATGATTTCTCGTGTTCCACCTTTTTGGATGAGGATGATGCACCAGGACCACCATGCCCAGTTGGCTCCAAACTTGTACCACACAATCGGCAGAGGTTCCGAGGTCCAGATGAGGATGTCTCTCACTGCAGGAGACAAAGGGAAGGCTTATGTCATCATCTTTGTCCTTACAGATGATTTACAGGCATTATTGATCCACTTAGAGACCAATGAGGATGTCCTAGTGCCCCCACAACCACTCGGGAGCACCACAGCGACTTGCTTGGAAAACAAGGGGCCAACCCCTTTTCCAATATGTTTGGAGTCCATTCCCTCACCATGGCATGCTTTGGACCTCATTAGGCTTTCTCAATGGCCTAACCACTCATCATATTCATTATTTTGCCCTCTTAAGAGGCTATCCTTGGTGGGCTTGTCACCAAGTCGTGTCGTTATTATGTATTATTTTATTATTTGGGGCTAAATTAGGCTAATTAGGAAAATCGAACCCCCTTTTTATTTGTATAAATAGATGAGAATGATTCATTTCTCTCATCATCACTTGGATTGGATTGGTATCTCTTGAGAGATTTGCGCACTTTTTGCTAGGATAACTTTTTGGAGTTTCTTGATGCACTATGATGTTTGGATTTTCGCTATTGTCTTTGGAGCTTCTTTCTAATGCAGAGTGGATGAATGGATATACTCTCTCTCTCATGTAAGTCGAATTTTTTATGTTATTCTTGTTATCTTACTTGCCAAATGCATGTATATTGTTATCATTATTCTTGTATAGGTTAATGTAATGTGAAATTCTTTTGGGACCTTGAATAAGTGATTTAATCCATGCGTTTTTCTTTGAGGGATTGGATGAATGTTCTTAGAGGCACCTCTTAGGTTGAAAGACCTTGAAACTTCATCTCTTTGGAAAATTTGAAGTATAAATCCCTATTGACCTAGTTGTTGCCCTTGGAGAGGCTAGCAAAGATCAATCAGGGCTCCTTAGCTCACGAAGATTCTCGACCTATGAGTATCTTGACTTCATTAAGCCCAAGCACTAAGGCACTGATCCTCGTATCCCTTTGGTGGTCCAATTTACCCCTCTTTTCTTCACTTTTCCAAATTCTAGGCCTAATTCTAAAGGGTCACCTAGGGCATCACACGAACTGCATTGTAACCATCCAAACACCTTGAATTTTAGTCCACTACTACGCCGGGATTTTCTCAAGAGGTACTCCAAATTTGACACAAATCCGACGAAGGAATCCCGAGATATAGCAAGCCCTAGTAGAAAGACCATTTCTTCCCCTAGGCTAATTTTGGGATAGTGTCGTCACTTGGGTCATTGCGTTTGTATTTCAAAGCAAATTAGTCCTTTGATACTATTGTCCTCCCTAATCAAGTCAAGCCCCTCAATTGGTGATCAACTCCATACCCTTGACCTAGCTTGGGTCCACTTAGGTTTTGTGTGGTCCCACAAATTTACAACTCAAATTTCACAAGGATTAAATAGAATCCATTCCTCCATGGGGATTCTTAGGTCTAGGAAACTTATTATCAAGAGATGTCCTCCAAACATAGGCTCAAGTGTCCTCCTAGCCCTTCCTAGAGAGCCCATCACCTTGCTTCTCAAGCAAGTAAGCCATTTATTTGAGTCTCTCTTGTGAATAGGATTTAGGAATCATGTTGATTTTTGTAGCATCGGATGTGCTCTAGCCTCGAGATTTTGCAGGGAGGCTAAGACGCATGCATTCTCCAAGACCCCATTTGGGAAAATTCCACCTGGAGATGATTTAACTAAAATAATTAATCATTTTTAATGTACTCCTAAGTCCAATCTTAGGAAATGTGATTAATTAAATTGTATTAACTAAATATGGTTAGAATCATCTAGATGAAGAAGAAGATCGATTCCAGGCTAATCTTAGCCATCGATTATGTTTTAATCTTGGCCGTTGATATCTCAATGAGAGATTATAAGAAGGAACTCGATGGGTACTTGGAGAACACACCAATGCAGATACTCAGTTGCCCAAGTAGATCAATTTTCTAAGTGGCTGAAGTTCGGCAAGAGAAAATCGAATCAGAGGGAGAGTTGCAGGTGGGAGAGAGAGGGATCAGCAATAGTCCGAGAGTGCATGGAAAGTCTGGAAGGAGCAGCGCAGAGGAGGGACGCAGATCACCAGTGCAGAGGTAGTGACACAAGCAGTGAACAATGACTGCGCAGTAGGGTGACACAGTGAGGCCAACATAAGGACAGAAGGTCCTCTTCAGGGTCAGAAAAACGTTGTGAAGTGTGAGAATTTGATCAGTAAATTTCTCTCAGTGTTTCTTCTTCTATTTTGCTATCCGGAAATTTGTACATGAATTATTGCTGAAGAACAATAAAGAAACCCTCATCTGTTGCACCGGTTTTCCCACATTGGGTTCTTCTGGGGACGATTGTCCAAAACTAACTGTCATTGTGGTTATATTTGTGCTAGTATTTTTCGTTGCATTTTACTTTCCACGGTATGTGAAGGTTGCAGTAGAATTTATTTTGATGTTTAGTGTGTAACACCATAAATAACTTGATTCAGAATTAATAATATCAATTGTTGCAATAGGATTCCGATCTAGGAATTTTCACATGGTATCAAAGCACACAGGTGAAGCAGGAAGAGCCCAGCACTGAGTAGAGAGTTCGAAAAGGTTGTGTAGGCAACGAATCGAAAACCCAGAGGGGTTGCGCAATCCATAGCCGGGAGGGCAAAATTTCGTGGAAAATTCTATCTGAATGATTTGACAAAGAAGAAGATTTTTCGGATCAAGATTTGCCGAAGGCAAAGAGAGCAGCGCAAAGCAGATCTTCTGCTGGGACGCAGTTTTCTGCAACAACAGAAAAGCATCAGCGTTAGAAAGGAAAAATAGCACAGAAAATTATGGATAGTTAAGAAGCCTCAAAATTATCTTCCAGATTGGAAGATGAGTTTGCGTGTCTATCATGTTTGGCCTCAGCTGGTATCTGGTATATTGATAGTGGAGCTTCATCTCACATGACTGGAGTAAGAGTATTTCTCTAGCTATCAAGAAGAACAAATGGACTCCCAAATCACTATAGGCAACAGAACTAAGTGTACTCCAGTAGGGAGAGGCACCATATAGTTTCAGACGGAAGCAGGAATCAGCATTAGCACCACTAATGTACTGCATGTGCTAGGATTGGGTATGAACCTGATTTCAGTATCCCAATTGCAGGAAAAATGGTATGATGTATACTTCATAGGAAACAAGGTGTATGTCAAACATCCTAGCTGGAAGAAGGTGAGATAGATTGGAGCTAGAAGCAACAGGTTATATAAGTTGCAAATTGATTCTCCAATGGCACTGATAGGCAGTAATAATAACAGTGGGAAGGATTTGAACAAACTTTGGCACAGGAGGATGCGACACTTACACCATGGAGCACTTAGGATGCTCAGAGAGACTGTGATAGGAGTTCCAATCCTCAGAATCGAGCATGATGACGTATGCAAAAGATGCGTACTAGGAAAATACTTAAAGGCAGCATTTCCCAGAAGTGACAACAGAGCAAATGGCGTGTTGGGGTTGATACACTCAGATATTTGTGACCCAATGTCCACCAAAGCTCTCAGCGGTGGCGAGTATTTCGTCACCTTTATTGATGATCACTCTAGGAAAACCTAGATCTATTTCTTAAAGACCAAGGATGAAGTATTTGATCAATTCAGAGAGTTCAAGGATCTCGTAGAGAACATGACAGGGAAAAAAATCAAGGTATTGCGTTCAAATAATGGTGGAGAGCATATAGATAAAGACTTCACAGAATTCTGCGCAAGAGAGGGCATCATGAGGGAGTGGACAGCTCCATACACTCCACAACAGAATGGAGAAGTGGATCGGAAGAAAAGAACAATAGTTGGGGTAGCAAATACTATGTTATATGACCAAGACTTGCCTAGATTTTTATGGGCAGAACCATGCAACACAGCGGTGTACATTCAAAATAGAACTCCTCACAGAGAATTAGGGAAGAAAATGCCAAAAGGGATCTTCACGAGGAAAAAGCTGGAAGTAAGTCATCTAAGGATATTCAAGAGTCTGACTTATTGCCACATTCCAGACAAGAAGCGTAGTAAGTTGGATCAGACTGCACATAAGGAGTCTCTCGTTGGGTATAGTGAGACCTCAAAGGCTTACAGGATCTACATTCCTAGTAGTAAGAAGATTGTAGTAAGGCAAGATGCAAAGTTCATGCAAGATAGGGCTTTCAAAAGATCTCGAGAGATGCCTACAGGTGATTAGTTAGCAAATGTTCCATTAGTCCAACAGTAGCAGGGGCAGCAAGAAGGACAATCACAAGGATTGAGTATAGTGACCAGTACCAGTTTTTCCTTAGGAGTAGGAGATCCAGGTAGTTCTCAACAGATGGAACAGCAAGAACAGGAGGAGAATTTAATTGAGCCTCCCACCACCAGTAGTAGAACTAGTATGGAAGTACGTCAGACCCTGAGGGACGAAGAGGAATTTGTCAGAGCTCCTACAACCGATAAGAGGCAGTGTAGACAGCATGACAGGTACCAAGGCTTGGTAGCTCAGGTTGAAGAGCCCTCCATTTTTCAGGAAGTCATACAGCATCAGGTGTGGGTGGATGCCATGGTAGAAGAATACAGTTCTATCATGACTAATGATGTCTGGGAAGTAGTACCTAAACCAGAGGATAGATCAGTTGTAGGTTCAAGGTAGATCTACAAGATCAAGTACGTTGCAGATGGCAATTCAGAGAAATATAAGGCTAGGTTCGTGGCGAAGGGGTATGCACAAAAAGAAGGGATAGACTATGAGGAGACCTTCGCCCCCGTCGCTAGATATACCTCTATCAGATCCGTTGAATCCCTAGCAGCTTAGATGGGATGGGAGATTCACCAAATGGACGTCAAGACAACATTCTTGAATGGGGTGATAGAAGAAGAGGTGTATATAGAACAGCGTAAAGTCTTCAAGACTCATGAGAAGAGATATCATGTATGCAAGTTAAAGAAGCCATGTATGGGCTCAAGCAGACACCAAGAGCATGCTATGGTCGGATTGATAGTTACTTGCAGCAGTTGGGATTCATCAAGAATGATGTTGATCCCAATCTCTACTATCCGATGGTGGAGAACGAGTCACTTATTTTGGTATTATATGTCGATGACTTGTTTTTAACAGGGTCATTAGGGCTCGTAAAGGATTGCAAGAAGAACCTTGAAGCAGAATTTAACATGAAGAATATGGGGTTGATGCATTATTTTTTAGGATTGGAAGTATGGCGGAAGAATGGGGAGATCTTTCTTGGGCAAAGAAGATATGCTAGAGAGATTCTAAAGAGATTCAGAATCCAAAATTGTCAACCCATGACAACGCCCATGATCACCAACTGGAAGAAGATATATGCATCAGGAGACAAGGAAGTTGACCCCACCTTGTACAGACAACTCATTGGGTCGCTCATGTATCTAGTCAACACTAGGTCAGACATTTGTTTCGCTATCAACACCCTTAGTCAATTCATGGTGGAACCAAAAAGGGTACATTGGACAGCAACTAGGCCCATTCTTAGATATGTGCATGGAACAGTTGGATATGGGTTGAAATACACTCGAGGAGATGACGTCAGATTAAGCATATTCACAGATGCAGATTGGGCAGGTAGTTCCGTAGATCGGAAAAGTACCTTCGAGTATTGCTTCAGCGTTGGATCAGGGATGATCTCTTGGTGCAGCCAGAAGAAGAAGTCGGTAACACTGAGCTCAACAGAAGCTGAATATATGGCAACCAACACAGCTACGTGCGAAGCGATACGACTTAGAAAGTTGCTTGTGAGTTTGTTTAGGAAGAGAATGGGAGCGACCAGTGTTTACTGCGATAATCAGAGTTGTATCAAACTCTCTGAGAATCCAATATTTCATGACAGGTCGAAACACATTGATATAAGATGTCACTGTATTAGAGATTGTGTCAACATGGGGCAGGACAGCTACAGTGTGTTCCCACAGGAGATCAGGCAGCAGACGTACTCACGAAAGCTCTAGGTAGAGCTAAGTTCATCCAGTTCAGGGAACAAATGGGTATGATAGAGAACCTATTTCAGTAGCAAATACAAATGGATTCTCAGTTGCAGCAGCAGCAGATGAGAGGGAGTTGCAACACAAAAGCAATAGTTGGCTACAGTATGCAAGGTCAGTAGCAGCACAGATGCAGCGCAGAATCAAAGTTGCGCACTTTTTGGTGGGCAATGAGGCCAGACATCAGCATCGCAGCAGGAGGTGATACAAAGTCAGAGTGATGCTTCAGTAGGTTGCAGCACTTGAGCACATTCCTCGCTAAGAGGGAGTGTTGATTTTTGTAGCATCGGATGTGCTCTAGCCTCGAGATTTTGCAGGGAGGCTAAGACACATGCATTCTCCAAGACTCAGAAATCGTTTGGGAAAATTCCACCTGGAGATGATTTAATTAAAATAATTAATCATTTTTAATGTATTCCTAAGTCCAAACTTAGGAAATGTGAATAATTAAATTGTATTAATTAAATCTGGTGAAAATCTTTTAGATGAAGACGAAGATCAAGTCAAAGATACTCTTAGCCATCGATTATGTTTTAATCTTAGTCGTTGATATCTCAACAAGAGATTATAAGAAGGAACACGATGGGCACTTGGAGAACACACTAGTGCAGATACTCAATTGCCCAAGTAGATCGATTTTCTCAATGGCTGAAGTTCGGCAAGAGAAAATTGAATCAAAGGGAGAGTTGTAGGTGGGAGAGAGAGGGATCAACAATAGTCCGAAAGTGCAGGGAAAGTCTGGAAGGAGCAGCATAGAGGAGGGACGCAGATCACCAGTGCAAAGACAGTGACGCAAGCACTGCGCAGTCACTGCGCAAAGGGTGATGCAGTGAGGCCAAAATAAGGACAGAAGGTCCTCTTCGGGGTCAAAAAAACTCTGTGAAGTGTGAGAATTTAATCAGTAAATTTCTCTCAGTGTCCCTTCTTCTATTTTGTTATCCGGAAATTTGTACATGAATTATTGCCATAGAATAATAAAGAAACCCTCATCTACAAGACCGGTTTTCCCACATTCGGTTTTCCTGGGGACAATTGCCCAAAAATAACTGTGTCATTGTAGTTATATTTTTGCTAGTATTTTTCCTTGCATTTACTTTCCGCAGTATTTTATTTGTGAAGGTTGTAGTAAAATTTATTTCGATGTTTACTGTGTAACATCGTAAATAACTTGAATCAGAATTAATAAGTAGAAGAAATAATATCAGTTGTTGTAGTAGGATTCCGATCTAGGAATTTTCACAAATCACTCCTTATCTTATCATTGATCTATTCATCATTGTGATTCCTCTTATACCATGTCTCCTTTCATCGATGAAAGTTTGTAAAGAGCAGGGATCCTTAGCTAAGATGACAGTGGGCTATCACTCAATCGTTGCCCCTTGACCTAGTAGTTGCTCTATAGGATCCCCTCCTAGGACCCCTACCAGTTTCAGCGGAAACAAGTCTTATTACAAAAATTCAATAGTAAGGTGGGAGACATGCATTATAACTATGTTATGTAGTTCCCCAACTCCTAACACCTAACTAATGACTTTAACAACATCAGTCATAACTTAGCATTATATTATAACCTGATTACATCACAAGATAACTTTTTTACATTAAGATAACATAACATAAAGTTCTCATATCAAAAACACCCAAGTGTTATATATTATATGTGACTATTATGACTTCTATACAATATTACTCTATCACCCTCCCTTAATGCTTATAGTAAACATTGGATGTTTGTCCCAAAGCATAACTAACTTATGTGGATAACGAAAATCATAAAAGATGTGTTTTCTGTGTGCTTCTGTGTATTGCTAGAAATCAGCAACTAGAAATGATGTACATTACATGTAACCAACAACACTGATGCAGAACAAATCATATCACAAACTATTGATCTGACCATCGACACCTCAATAGAATGGACTCAATGTTCACTGAAGAAACCAACCCATCTACCATTGATGTAAAGTCTGGTTTGTTTGTTGAATACACCTTGGTAGCCCAATAAATTGATGTTCTTGTTTTGGTTTACTGTCTAAGAATTGTCTTCCTTCCCTGTAGAAGACACTATCTTCACTCTCTCTGAGGGTTTGCTTCACTGTTCAAGCATTGTCTTCCTTCCCTATAGAAGACACTTTATTTTCACCCTCCTTGAGGGATTGCTTCATTGTCGAACGATTGTCTTCCTTCTTATAGAAGACACTTTATCTTCGCCCTCCCCAAGGGTTTTCTTCCAAATAGCAACTAAAGAATAGCATAATTGACAAAAGCATTAAATAAAATGTGCAGTGATCAAAATGCCACAAATTTTGACAATGAATCGCTTGGATGTTCCATAAAACTTTAAAAATATACATTAGTTGTATTTTGTGGCCCCTGGATCATGTTGATGCTCAAATGTAGTGACAAACGGAATTTGGAAAAAAAATGCTATTGTAGAAAGATATGATAAATTTTGCCATTAAGTTTGAGAAAATACACAATTCAAAATTTAGAAATATATACTCATAAATTTGAAATTTATGAGTTGTTGACTGTTGTGAATTACAAGCAGGAGGTCATGGGGTCAAGTCCCTGGGTTGACTGCCTCTGTGGATATTATTGTATCTAATTTTGTGTCCCCACTGAGTTAGGTTTCCAAAACTGCAATTGACCAGTTTATTCCAGGTAACATCCTCAAAAAAGAGGGGACATCCCTGGAAGGTTTCCCTAGGATGTGTTTTCCATCGAAAAGAAAGAGAAAAAATAAATTAAATCTTCTGACATTATTAAACATATGTAAGCAAGTTCAAATCAAAAACACCAAGTAAAGCAAAAACATAAGAAGTGGCATTTATAAAGTATAATCAATTATAATATATTTATGTCCAATGGATTGCGGTCTAGTAGTTGAGAAAAGGTATTTGTTGAGCTTTGTAGATCAGAAGGTACATCAAGTCTTGTGTCTTGACTAGAAGGACCTTGATTCGCCTTGTTAGGAGCTTGCATTCGACATGCAGAGTGTGCAAGTGAGTTGCACACATGTTGATGTGTTGTATGTGACATGCATGATATATGCATGTAAGGCAAGCTAAATTTATGGGTTAAAGTAGAGAAAGCTAAAGATAGGATAGTTAACTAAAGTAAAGTTACTTATTTCAGTTAACTTGGCGAGCTAAGTTTGGTCGTCAATCTTAGCTTAGTAAAGTTATAAATTGATCCTAAGTGTTGAGGCTAAGGAACAACAACAGCACAAGATTAAGAGAGGCTTTTCAGTGAACGTGTGCTGGTCCGAGAGAGTAAAGTGAGGTTGGAGATCAATTTTGTATTTTCTCAGTTGAGCCTATTACCCACTACCAATGGGTGACACCCATAGGTGAATTTTTTCTCCTCTATTTGTCTTCAGTCGGCAGCCAACAACCCTTTGCAGCGACCAAATAGCTTGGCATTCCACCATTCTCCGCCACCTGAGCCCACCATTGTGTGCCCTTGCCCATCTGTTATGATCGTATGTTTGAAGGCGAGCCTTCCGACCCCGAAGGTATGAATTTCATCATGTAATTGGATATTTTTGCCTACTTATCATGGACACATCTGGACATGGATTAGTGAGGGGATTCGGCGGAAAGAATGGGCTTGGTCTGTACTTTTGTCCCCTTGTCCAACCTGGTGGTTAGGCAAGTCCCGTGGGATCTCCTCTACTAACTACTAGCTTTAGGAGTGCCAATACATGGGAAACCCCAATTTTGGTTGAATAGTTTTGCTTCCCGACACCATATACATCACTCCCTTCCGCTCATTATAACCCCTTTTCATATATTTTCCATAGCAGTCCACATTTGTCCATTGGGTCTACAAGGAGTTAGCCTCCCCCTCCCCTTGTCCATACTCTGGGTTGGGCCTGGAATGATGCCCCGGAGGTTGATGCAACTAAAAGAAAAGTTAAAAGCATAATTTGGCCACTCTCAACAAGAGGTGTACCATAAAATGCAAAAGATGGTCGGGACATAAAAATTTAGCACGTGGGAAAAATCCAAACATGAGCTCTACCTCAATCATTATGGCCATCACCCTAGTTCTTGAGGCCCCTTATGTGAGCCCCCTACATCATTAAGGAACCCATGATTGTTCCAACCCCTAGTGGGAGATGAACTTCCCTACCCTAAGGGGGTATCCACTTCTATATCATTCACATCATGCTCTCATTCCCTGGAGCCCTGAGCAGTTTAAAGAAAGAAACATCAAAAAAAGACAAAAGGCATATGAAGAAGGGTGAAAAAACAAAGTTCGGGGTAACTCATGTACCACAATTTCTCCCCCCTACATCTATACACCCAAGTGTGAGCCTCCCTCATTATAGCTACCCTTGTACCATGACATGCGGCTTTGAGCCTTCCTTGTTTCCCCACTCTATTCCATCATCATTTCATATGACACCTGCCATTTAATGGATGTACCATGGACCTGTCACTTCCTTAGTGGTTGAAACCACCTAATATGGTCCTTGATTAACCTCTTTCTTGAGCTTGGAGACACCTATACATTCTAAAGCCCATTATGGAATGGCATGCCACTATGAAGTTCCCACTTGGTTCCATGATTTTTAAGCTCATTTGCTCAATAACACTAATGAATTATTGTACTAGAAGGTGAGGGGATGCATTGGATCTTATACAGGATTGCAAATGGGTCTTTATCTTTGAGTTTGGCCTCCCCAAGCCCTCCAGAGGGTCATAATGGTACTTGTAGGGTGAGCGTTGAGAGCCATGGGCCTCCACCATAGTAGAGAGCAGATAGCCACACCATGGGATCCTTCAGCATCACTTATTGCGTGCTCGTGTCCCAACTATTTGATGATGATGATGCACTTGGAAATTGGACCACAATGCACACACTTGGCAATCAATCAAGGGCCCAGATGAGGTTTTGTCTCACCTAAGGAGACAAGGGAGGGCTTGCATCATCATTCCAACCCTTGTTGATGGAGCACAAACTTACTTGATCAAGTTGGAGACCCATTTAGCCATTCTTTGTGCCCCACAGCCACTTGGGAGCACCACGGGTTATTTTCTTGGAGATTAAGGGGCCACCCCTTTTATCATTTGTTATTGGAGTCCTCCTGTTTATTATGGCACATGAGGGACTTGATTTGTCCTTCCAACGGCAATATTAGCTATTGTTCTATCATTTCGGCCCTCTTGAGAGACTTATTATTCATCTTTTGACCTATTTGGTGAGCTTGTCACCAAAGTAGTTTTATTTTGTACATTGTTTTATTATAGGGGCATTATTAGGCTAATTTAGGCCATTTGAATACCTCAAAGGCTCATATAAATACAAGAGTGCCTCCTTGTATCACTCATCATCACTTGGATTTCTATTCCTCTTGAGAAAAGAGCTTGGACCTGCAATTTGGACGAAATTTGGATGTTTGGAATCCACTTTGATGTATGGAAATTTTCACTATTCATTCTTGGAGCTTCTTTATTGTAATTATGATGGATGGATATACTCGCTTTCCCTTGTAATTGCAATTTTGATGCTATTTCATTGTTGTTGCATGTATAATGTAATGAATACATTGTAATAATCTCGTTATTGTGCCCTAATGTGATGTGAAATTCTTAAAGGCATAGGATTATTGTATTATTGCATGCGTTATTCATTTGAGAATGTGAATGAAAGTTCCTAGAGGGCTATATTGCATCCTCAAAACTCCATTATACCTTGTTAATGAAGTATTAATTAAAAATTTCTATTATGGTTTTGTTGCTGCCTCACTAGGGTTATAAAAAGTTGCATTAGTACTCCTTGTTTGAGCGAAATTCCTAATTGAAGTAAATTTTGACTCCATTTTCTCCATTAGGAAGGCACTGGTCTAGGAATCCTTGATGATCAACCCTAACCCTTTTCTTTCGCCTTTTTTTTTTTGCCCTAACCCTTGAAGGTCTCCTAGGGCATAGCACAAATTTCTTGAGGATGTAGGTTTTTGAGAGCGAGTTGGTAGGCAACTGTGGTGGTGAGTCCTATAAGTGCCCTCCAAATTTGAGACGATTCCCATGGCTAGTTTGAGAGAAATCTCAAGCCCCAGCTCCGAAACCATATTTATCCTTCATCCATCATGGTTAGTGGCATTTCTAGGGTCATTTGCTCTTGAAAACTCATTGGAAGTTCACTTCTCTTTGACCCTTTCCTCCCATCCTTGCTTGACCTATGTGAAAATTCCACAACTAGGAATCCTACTACAACAATTGATTAGATTTCTTCTATTTGTTAATTTACTGAACAAATTATTTACTATTTGCTACAATAAATATCGAAATTAATACGTTGCAGCCCTCACAAAATAAATAGAACGGAATAAATACAACGCGGGAAAGATAGAAACACACAGACAAATAACTCAATTATTTTTGGACTAATCCCCCGAAAAACCTAATGCGGGAAAACCGATGCAACAGTTGAGGATTTGTATATTATGCAGTAGTAAATTCTAAGTACAAGTTTATGGTTGCCCAAACTGGCAAACCATACAGAGAAATAATCCGACAAAAAGTTAGTGAGAAAATTCTCACTCCGCCACTGGCGATCTGACATTGATCTGGGCTCGGGATGAGCTGCACTGTGCAATCACTGCGTCAGCCTATGCATTACTGCATCACCTTCGCTATCTGATCAGTCGTTATCTAGAAACTTGACCATCCTTGTTAAGAATTTACTGGAGAAATAATAAATTTACCGAGAGGAATAATAATCATGAAAAAGAACCAGCAACAAATCATAAACATTAACACAAATATTTTACCTGGAAAACCCCAAACTCCGGGGAAAAACCCAACCAATGAAATTTCGTTAAACATTGACCAAAACCCTTGCCAATCCGGCCAAGTGAGCCTTCACCACTCACCTCCAGGCCTACCTTACAATGAAGTATTCCCAGCCTTTTATAGGCTCCATTACATGCAATACCATGGGCTGAAAACCATGGGTGCACAATACCATGTGCCCCAAAACCACTACTATTTACCCTAGTCAACATTGACTTTATCCCAAGTCAATTTTACCTAACAATTCCCCCCTTAAACTTGACTTGGGGATTATTGACTAAATCTAGCCAAACCTGCTAGATGAGACAACCCCGCTCACTCTAGCTCTTCCCCCCTCAAATTTTTACCCAGGGTAATTGTTAACTTGACATCCCCCTATCACCTAGGTCTAACCCAGACTTTACCAGTGATTGCCTAGGGGTACGCATGCCATACCAGGTCTTACAACAGTGCCCATTTACATGTAAAATTAACTCCATTATAATATATATTTTTGTTTCATTGTTGTTGTCTTTGTACATATGAAATCAATGTCCATATAAAAAGAACCCATCTACCAGATTACATGGGTCACCAACTTCTGTAACCGCCAGTCTTCTAGGAGTTCTCTTCAAATACATGGTTCATCAATTAATTAATCCACGTGCAAACATCCTCTCATCTCTGAATTTATCGAACCAACTTCTTATCACTGCTAGTAGCGAGATCTGAGCTGGCAGCACCATTGTTCTCTTTATCCATTGAGAAACCCTCCATGTAATTCCCCATGGAATCAATCAATTGGATATTTCCTATTTCCTAGAAACACCATGCTCCGTATGGCCAGATCTGCAAAAGGGTGCATTTATTTCTCCATTCACGGGCCAATAAAACCCTTGGCTACAAAAGCGTCCCTCTGAAGCCAAATATGCCTCTGATACCATTTGTTAAGAATTTACTGGAGAAATAATAAATTTACCGAGAGGAATAATAATCATGAAAAAGAACCGACCATCGTCTGCTAATGGTGTTTAAAATATTTTCAGAAAACCCCAAACTGCGAGAAAAAACCCAGCAGTAGAATTTCACATTAAACATCAGGATTTCACAACGCCAATAAACCAAGTTTCAATACCCTCACCCTCCGGAGCTGCCTTACAATGAAGTATTTCCAGAAGCCTTTTATAGGCTCCATTACATGCAATACCATGGGCTGAAAACCATGGGTGCACAATACCATGTGCCCCAAAACCACTACTATTTACCCTAGTCAACATTGACTTTATCCCGAGTCAAGTTTACCTAACAATCCTAGCCCTCCGGTCTCTCACTCCGACCTCTAGCACTGAATCAACTCTATCTCCCAGCAAAAATATGGATCTCCTCTGAAGCTCTGTGCTGCCTCTATGTGGCCTTTACGCTGCCTCTCTGCTTTGCACTCACCGGATCTGGAAAAGCTTCCTCCGACCTTACTATCCCTTTCCCTCTCCTATAGCAACGAGCTCACTAGCTCTATCTGGCAACTCAGCGCTGCTACTCAAGAAATCAATCTATCAGTGAATTCAATCTGCTCAAGTGTGTCCTCCAAGTGCCCATTGAGTTCTTATAATCTCTCGTTGAGACTTCAACAGCCCTGATTAAATCTTAATCGATGGCTAATATTACCTAAGACTCGATCCACGCCTTTTTCTAGAAGATTCGCACTTGACTTAATTAATACCTTTTAATTAATCATATTTCCTAAGTTTAGACTAAGGAAATAATAATTTTTTTTAATTATTTTAATTAAGCCATCTCTAGGTGGAATTTCCCCAAACGATTTCTGGGTCTTGGAGAATACATGTATCTTAGCCTCTCTGCAAAATCTCAAGACTAGAGCACATCCGATGCTACAAAAATCAACACTCCCTCTTAGCGAGGAATGTGCTCTGGTATTGCGTCCCTCCTGATAGCAATACTCTAATTCTGCACCATCTCTTGCTGCGCCGCTAATGTCCAACTATTGCTGCCCACCAACTACTGCGCAACTTTGATTCTGCATTGCATCTGTGCTGTTGCTGACCGTACATACTACTGCCAACTACTGCGTTAGCATTGCAACTCTGTTGTTGCTGCCACTGCAATATCTGCAACTGTCTCTCATTTGTTGTTGTTGCAACTGAGAGATGTCCATCATACTGAACCAATTGTGTCCAGTCTGATGCATCTATCACCCGAGTCCTGACTGTTGCTAGTCTTTGCGTAGTCACTGAAGCCTCTACGCTGCTGCTGACTCTCCTTTGTGCCCACTGCACTTCTGCCAGCTCTGCTTTGCGCTGCTCAGTCCTGACTACTACTAGCTACTGCATCTATCACTTTGGCACCTTACTGCACCAACTTCCACTAGTCCATCCTGCTATTGCTACTATGGGCTCTCGTAGCAAGGTATTGATCCAAGAGGTGGACTCCTCAAGAACCTTGCCCAACTGTAGCTCTCTGGGGCTACAAAACCAAATCACCCCACCTCACCCTTGAAGGTATGTCAGCGATCATGGAAAACTCTTCCTCCAATCTAGAGGACAGCCTCTCTAACGCAGTGGATGCAACCTGTTGATCTTGCTTCTCCTCTTTGTCCCTCTTTCGGAGTAGACAGTGGGTGTTGTAGTGACCAAGTTCACCACATCTGAAGCATTTCACCTTGGAAATGTCATTTTTCCTGCATTGCTCTTGCTGCCCCTTTGATTCAAGGGTTCTCCTCCTCCTTTACTTCCTTCATCCCACTGATGTTGCTGCCACCTATAGTGCTATTCACCAAGTCTTGCCTCATCTCCTCCTGTTGCAGATCTTCCCACATTTTGTCCCAGTCTGGCAAGTTTTCTCTGCCCAGGATACTTTGGACGAATACTTGCCACTCCTCTGAAATGTTATTCAAGGAAAATCGTACAAACTCTATAGGTTGGGGCGTTGACCCGACTGCAGACAATTGATCTCGGACATCCCAAATTTTAGTAAGGGGTCTATACACTCCCCTTTTTGCATCCTAGTACACCTCAGCTTCTCCTCCAAATACATCTTTCGTTGCTCGGAAGATCCCCGGTATAGTGTAGCAAGGGCATCCCACGTCTGCTTGGAGGTATCTTTGCCAGCTATGTGCGATACTACATGAACTCAAACTCCATCGAGAATCAACCTCTACTTTCGCCATCTCCTTTTTGTAGGCTTCATGTTGATCTGGGTTTGTGGGTACAACTACCACTGAACTAATATAGGTTTTGAGATCATATTCGTCTAGAAGACAGGAAATCCTAGCCCTCCAAATCACATAATTTGTTGAACCGTCCAATAGGTCTTGATCTCTCAACCATGTTGATGCCATCTCGCCTGAAATGTCAAATTCTACCTCTTCTCTTCTGCGCACCTGCTGACTGGCTCTACGCACTCCCTGCTGGAGTGGGAAAATCTGCTCACGGCTACTTCTACTCTGTGTGGAGAATTTGAACTTCTTGGCTAGAAGTTCCCTGAGGAAAAAATTCCCTCAGTGTGTGCTCTTCTTCCCTTCTGACGTTATTCTGCCAGCAATTGCTGCAAAATAACTGCCTCCCAACTGAAGATCTGCTTTGTAGGAAATACATTGTTTGCTCCCTCTGCCTCTGACAATCTTCAATCTGGAAATTTTTTTCTTTGTTGACTCACTTAGAGAAACAAATTTTCCTCAAAAATCTGCCCTGCTGGCTAATGGACTGCGCAACCTCTTGGGGTTTCGAGCAACTGCTCTCGTAGTGCCTCAAAGCTCCCCCTTTCCTTTTGCAACTGAGCTCCTCCACTTCTATCTGCGCTTTGATACCATGTGAAAATTCCACAACTAGCTTTTCTACTGCATCAATTGATTAGAAATCTTCTATTTGTTAATTTATTGAACGAATTATTTACTGTTTGCTACGGTAAATATCGAAATCAATAAGTTGCAGCCCTCAAAAAATAAATACAGCAGAATAAATACAATGCATGAAAGATAGAAACACACACACAAATAACTCAGTTATTTTTGGACTAAGTCCCCGGAAAAACCCAATGCGGAAAAATCGGTGCAGCAACTGAGGGTTTGTATATTATGCAGTAGTAAATTATGAGTACAAGTCCATGGTTGCCCAAATTGGCAAACTATACAGAGAAATAATCTGACAAAAAGTTAGTGAGAAAATTCTCACTCTACCACTGGCGATCCGACACTGATCTGGGCTCAGGATGAGCTGTTTTGCGCTGCCTCTGCGCAGCCACTGCGTCAGCCTACGCAGTACTGCGTCACACAGCGAGGAACTGCGTCACCTTCGCTATCTGATCAGCCGTTGTCTAGAATCTTGGCCCTCCTGGCCCTCCAGTCTCTCACTCTAACCTCTGGCACTGAATCAGCTCTGTTTCCCAGCAAAAATATGGATCTCCTTTGAAGCTCTACACTACCTCTGTGTGGCCTCTGTGTTGCCTCTCTTCTTTGCACTCACCAGATCTGGAAAAGCTTCCTTCGGCTTTACTATCCCTGCCCCTCTCTCACTGTAACAAGCTCACTTGCTCTCTCTCCAACAACTCAGCGCTACTACCTAGGAAATCGATCTGCCAATGAATTCGATCTGCTCAAGTGCGTTCTCTAGGTGCCCATCGAGTTCTTATAATCTCTCGTTGAGACTTCAACGGCCATGATTAAAACTTAATCAATGGTTAAGATTAACTAAGACTCAATCCACGCATTTTTCTAGAAGATTCGTACCTAACTTAATACCTTTTAATTAATCATATTTCGTAAGTTTAGACTTAGGAAATATTAAAAACTGATTAATTATTTTAATTAAGCCATCTCTAGGTGGAATTTCCCCAAACAATTTCTAGCTCTTGGAGAATACATGTGTCTTAGCCTCTCTACAAAATCTCAAGGCTAGAGCACATCCGATGCTACAAAAATCAACAACCTAGTCATATTGTTGATGATTATCCCAAACCCTAGGCCTTGCTTCGATCCCCTAGGTCTCTCTAGTGGTCCCAAACAATTTGCATGCTTTTTATCACACAAAACCCTAACAGAGGTCCTTTACCCTTTTTAGGGAGCCTTGATTCTAGGTATAACACTTCCATTGAGTATCCTTTTCCCCTAGGTCTAGGCCTCCCTACCTATAAGCCTTTCTTGGAGAGCCCTTGCCTTGTCTTTGAAGCAAGCAAGCCATTATCTAAGCCTCTCTTTGAATGGGCTTTGGAAATCGCATTATACATAGTTATTACCCTTATCTTTCTAGTGATTTCCTTTATAGCGGGACTGCTCGCATCGATGAAAGTTCGCAAAGAGCAGGGTACATTGACTGAGGTGACTGTGGGTCCTTGTCCCGTTGTTGTCACTTGGTCTAGTAGAAGTCCCTTTCGAACCCCTCTTAGGGCCTCTGCTAGATTGTGTGGTAACAAAGCCATTATTCCTAGTATGGAAGCCCAAGTAAGTTCTGTGATTAATTTATTAATTAAGAATTGTTGATTGGCCAAAAATATGTGTACGTGTGTGATTCATATCGAATAATTTTTTGCTTCCGCTATATGTATGAGTTAGGAATTTGGTCGTGTATTCGCTCTGCTAATTAATTGTCGGGAAATGAATACCAAGTATTGGGTTAGGGAAATTCTAATAGTATCACCACAATAAATAGTAAATAACTTGTCTCAAACCCCGATGGGCATAGAGCCACAATTAATGTTAAAAGTTGGTCGAGTCTGACAGCCACAATTTAATGTGGGTTTATTGCAATAATCTAGAGATGGGTTTCAAGTTTCCCAATGTGTCAAGAGAGGTGTATACCCTAACCAAAAAAATAGAATTTATAAATTTTGCTATATAATGTCTGGTGTGTGTGTGTGTGTATTTTGTCAAATGTGAATTGGTTTTCCTATCAGAATATACTAATGTACTCTATTACCACTCAAACCAGCAGGGGACCTAAAGGAGTTCCCTAATAGGGCAACTGCTAGACTAAGGGCAACGGTGGAGGCTTAGCCCACAGTCACCACGGCTAAGACTCCCTGCTCTTTACGGACTTTCACCAATGGGAGGAGTCTCGATGTTTTTGGGAAGCCACTTATAAAGGATATGTCAATGGATAAGTATGAAGTGATCTCAGAAACCCTTTCCCAAGAATGAGGCGAAGAGATGGTGCTTGCTTTCTCTTTAAGCAAGGGACTTGCCTTCCAGAGGAGAAGTGGTGAGGATAAGGGAGAAGGATACAACTTGAAGAGTATTTCCCGATCCCTAAAATCCTATATGAACTTGGTTTCCCAAATAGCCATTGATGATTAGTCTTTGATACGAAACAAGCCCACACGAGACCAAGTGGACCCAGCCCTAGTTCGGGGATGGAATATAGCAACCAATGATGTTCCTACCTTGGACAAGGTCAGGGGAAAGGATCGGATAAGAAATTTTGCTTCAAAGGCTAAATTGATCCTGTTAGGGTCTACCCTTGGAGATGCCTACGAAAAATTTGGTCCTAGAGCTAGGGCTTGAGATTCCTGGAGATTCCTCCGTGGGAATTGCCTCAAATTCAAAGGGGAGGGAGGGGACCCACCAGCGTAGTAGCCTCCAAGAGATCAAATTTTTCATATGGGTATCCTAAGGAAATTGATGCCCTAGGTGACCTATCAAGGCTAGACATGGGGAAGAGGGGGAAAAGGTGAAAAAGAAGGGGAAAATGACCACCATTTTGAGGGACCAGTTCCTATTTCCCTTGGGGATATGGAGTTAAGGATGATAATGATTGAAAACTTGGCTTCTTGATCAAGGATGCTCAGAAAGTCAACTTCATCCAATGTTAAGGGAAAAAGAAGAAAAGTGACCTTCAAGCATTTATACTTCATGAAAATAGTGCAAACTTATCGAGATAAAACAATCTCTAGGACATTTCATTCATCTAACAATGGCACATACATTAAACAAGCTAAATAGACACTCAATTCCACATTCCAATGATGCAGCAACTAGCCCTAATTATGGTGAAGTTCAACAATATGTAGCAACAAGAATATATCATAAAAAATTACTTACAGCGTTAGAGAGTATATCCAACCAACATCACATTTGCAAAAAGACAAGGCTCCAAGATAAAAATGGCCCAAATCCATACATCAAAATTCATCCATTTATCCAAAATGATCCTCCAAGAAGAAATTTGAAATTCTCTAAGAATAGAGAGATCCCAAGTGAATTGATGATACAAATGAATCCAAGTAACATCAATTTATACCCCTTTTAGGAGTTCAAATTAGCCTATGGACCTACATTAGCCCCTAATGATAAAATAATGTGCAAATAAAACCCCTATTGGTGACAAGCCCGCCAAACTAGCTCATAAATGGAAAAATGAGCCTCACGGGGGACCAAATAATAGTATGTACATGTCATCGGGCCCTCCAAAGGCCTAATAATATCCTAAAGTGCCATAATGAGGAATAAACTCCTCAAAATATGATGGACAAGAGGGTGACCCCTTGTTCTCCAAGTAGTAGACCTGTGGTGCTCCCATTGGTGTGTGGGCACAGAAATGACCCCATGTGTGTTCATATGAATTCGAGATGCCTGTATATCCTCTGCAAGGGCTCGAGTGATGGAATGAACACCGCCATGACATCGTACAAGTCCTGGGACACCTACCAAGAGTGTGGTGCTCCTGTGGAGCTTGTTGGGCATAGTGTACCAAGCACATCACCATCATCCCAAAAGTGGATAGCTAGTAGTCTCTGAACATCGATGAGGATCCGTGGAGTGTTATCTATTGTTGTGGAGGCCCATGGCTCTCTACGCACACCCTATGTGTGCCAATGTAGCTCTCTATGGTTAGGATCCCGTATAGGAAGACCAAACCCAAATGGAAATAACCTGCAATCATGTATAAGATCCAATGCGTCCCCTAGGCTTCCAGTACAACTAGTCATTAGAATAATCGTGTAAAAGAGCTTACAAATCATGGATAACAAAGTGGCCACTTCATAATGGCATGCCCTTCCGTAGTGGCCTTTGGCATGTGCTAGTGTCTCCATACTCCAAAGGGGGTTAGCCATGTACCTTATTAAGTGGTTTTAGCCCTTAAAGGGGATAGTAGGTCCAAGGTACATCTTTTGAATGGGGGTGGTAAATGATAAATAAGTGAAACGGAGTAGGGCATAGGGGCAACCCTAGACCACATATCGGGGCATAGGAGCATCCAGATAAGGGGAAGCCCATACAAGGGTATATAATGTGTAGGAGGGACCAATCGTGGTACATGAGGTGTTCTAGCATTGATTTTTCTATCCTTCTTTTTGTATTTTGACTTTATGAATTTTCTTTAAATAACTGCTCGGGGCTCAAGGATAAGAGAGCATGATGTGTCATATATAGCAGTAATTACCCCCTTTAAGGTAGGGCGGTTCATTGCCCTCCAGGGGGTTGGGACAATCATGGGTTCCTATATGACAAAGGAGGCTCATCTAGGGCCTATGGGACCAGGGTGATGGCCATGGGTACGGAACGGAGCTCATGCATTTGCTTTTGCCCACGTGCTAATCATTTTTGTCTCGGCCATCTTTTGCATTTTGTGGTACAATTTCCTGTTAAGTGTGGCCAATTATGTTTTTTTTTCTTTTTCTTTTCACTACTTCAACCTCTAAGGCATCATTCCAAGCTTGACCCAAGGTGGGGGCAACGGGATAGGGAAGAGGACCCTATGTGGACCCATGGGGGAGAAATGATGAATGGGAATATAATGAGTGTAAGGGGACTAATATATGCAGATAAAGGAGCGGGACCACACACCCAAAGTCGGGATTTTCCAAGTAGCACCACCCTAGAACCAGATGGTCAATAAAGGAGATCCCACAGGACTAAGATGCAATGGTAACACCCAAAAGAGATCAAGGGGACAGGAGCACAGACTAAGCCCACTCTTTCCGCCAAATCCCCCCATCAATCCATGCCCAGAAGTATCCATGATAAGTAAACCCAATACTCAATTACCAAATGAGAAGACATGCCTTTAGATTTGGGAGGCCCACCTTCAAACATACGATCAATACAGATGGGTGAGGGCCACATCACTGGCTCAGGTGGCGGAGAAATGGCACAACGAGCTAGTAAGACGCTGCAAGGGGATGCTAGGTACCTGGTGAGGTCCATCATGGAGAATTGTTAAGAGTATATAATCTATGTAACATACCCCAGAGAATTGTTAAGAGTAATATAATCTATGTCGCCATGTTTGGAAATTTTTACCATTGAAATTCAAAAATTGACGTATTTTTTGAAAGAATGATCAAGTTTGATTAGGTTTGGCAATCATGTTCAAGACGATTTCAATTCAAAATAGGTTTTGAGGAACAAATTCAAATTCAAATCATCTTGATTATAATCACTAAACTTAATAATTCTCTTAAAAAAGTTCATCAACTTTCAAATTTCAATGACAAAAATCACCAAACATGGTGACAGATTATATTACTAACAAATTACCTAGGGTACATTAGGGCATGCTGCTAGGAATTTTTTTTTGTTTGTTAGTTTTTCTGCAAATTGGCGAGACTATGTTGAAAATTGGGGGCAGCCATGGGATGAATTCCCCCATAGAAACCCTAATACCCCAAGAGGACCCTATATTGCCCCAAAGGAGGATTCAAATTAAAAAAGAAATATTCATATAATGAAAATTGGGCTAGCAATCATTAAGAAATATATTTTAAATATTATGGTGAGAAAATTTAAATTCAAACATTTCCCTCCAAAAGACTACAAGTCGGCCTCACCAAAAAAATGCTTTCGTTGACTTTGAAGCACCCCTTTGACTCCTCATCAAATTGTATCAATCATCAAGTTGTGAAGCTCATTGGTTCGTAAGATTTCATTTATCCTCAGTGGTTAGTAATTCTCTGTGGATCGCATTAATTCGCTATGACTTGCATATCTCTCTATGGTTAGATGTGGCTCGTATTGCATTCTTCCAAGACTCACTTTGTTTCTGCATGGCTCACATTTGCATTTACAATGGCTCGCATAGAGCTCGCTTTGTGGTGATCTATACAGTAGCCCATATATAGTTCATTTTGTGGTCTATATGGTGGCATCGTTACAGTGACATCACAGTGGTGTATCTTCCATGGCATCGAATGTCATACAGTGAGGCATCGCATACAATCAGGGATCGCATTACAATAAGACATCTTACTATGGCATCACATCCTTGTTGTGACTCGCATTCCAGATAACTCGCATATGCTATATAAGTGGTTCGCATTTTATGTATGGTTCGAATGAGCTCGGATCATTGTGACTTGATTTCTCTAAGGTTTGATATACCATATAGCAACTTGCAATGATCTATGTGGCTCAAACTCACTACAGTAGCTCTCATTCGACACACTGTGGTTCACAATGGTATCTTAGTGCCTTGATCTTATTTCAGTGACTTGCATAACTTGTGTCTGGCATTGCTCTGAATAGCATTACTCTATATTACGCTATGAGATTGCCACAATGGCTCGCTCTGAGGTATGGCTCACTCTGTGATATGATCCCTCTATACAATGGCCTGAAATGTCTACAGTAACTCACCCTTGGTATGGCTTGTATTATTTGTGTTTTCTTGTCAATATTGAATGTTTATTAGTGTTGTATTTTTGCAATGTTCACAGAGATAAGGAACAAGATATACGGCAATTACTTTGACTCTATAATAACCCTGATGCAGCAACGTTTTGACAGTGAAAATGCGATCTATGTCACTATCATGATTTACATGACAGTGACATATGTCGGTCATTCCTATGCTTGTAATGACATATGACAGTAACCTTTGATATAGTTGTAATAGTGATATGACAGCATGGCAATACCCTAGAAATGAAAATATTCTATGGCAGTTGTATCAGTTCCTTTTGACGGTGCATCTATGACAGTTATGATAGTACCTATATGACAGTGTTTTGCAATAGTGTTATGGAAATGATGGCATAGATATGGAAGTGACCTAATGATGACAGTGATCTCAGATCAGTACGACAGTGGCAATAAATGGACAGGGATGTATGGAATCTCATGTGATAGTGATATTCATGGCATGTAGTTTGACATATGAGGATCATGTATGATCCCTGGTTGGCCCTAGGTAGCATATTATGATTGATGTGTCTTATTGTACCTTGCATCTCAGCTGAACAATTGATCAATATCTTAGGGAAGAAGAATCTGGTTTGGGTTTTTCCTCCTTGTGGCGTTTTTCCCTGGTCTCTGACCTAAATTCCGGTCTCTCTATTGTGTATGTTTTTCTTTTGTTGTTCTTTAACGTTTCCGCTGCATTATTGATGTTATTGTTCTTTCTACATAATTGCTAATGATGTTAAGAGGTTATGGGGTGAATGTAATATGTAAATAATGAAAATGTAATTATCTTCAGCAAAGAACAATCTAGTCCTAAAAATCAATAGACTAACCTGTGGTTTGAGAAACCACGACCCAGGGGCATCTAACCCATCAAAATCACTTGGGGATTGCACCCATCCTGAGCCACACCAACCCGTACTAATGGCTGGATTTGTGCCCATGGGGTTTTGAACTGGTGGTCTTTTCACCATGGAGTGTCTTAACAGAAGACTCTTTCACCGTCTGCACTACACCCTGTGGGCCATGCTGCTAGGAAAATTAAGATCATGTGATGCATGAAAATAATCTAAATCTGAATGCTTACTTGTTCTAAGTGGTTAGTCATTGTTATAATGAACATTGATCAAGATACAGTTAACCATATGTCAACAGGGCTTTTCTATAGGTAGGTAGAATATACTCTCATGCACTATGCCATTACAATCAATTGCTAGGAGAAGATTGCCTTTGATGGAAATGAGTTACTCTCATGTTTGATGTCACCATATAGAGCTGATGTTTATGCAGCATATTTTCTATGACAATCTTATTTGACTCAATTCTGTATTTTAATGCTTGCATGTACTCAATAAATAACTTTTGTTCTAATAAGAACAAATGATGTACCAAACTGCCTGAATAGGCTTGGGGGTAGTGTGTGTCATAGTTTTATTTTGCGTTCAATTGTTGAGTGATTAACTGCCCCCACGTTGCTTATTCCTGATGTGTTTTTTTAAAGCTCTTACGGAACATCTAGGCAAGTTCTCTCACCTGAAGTACAGTTATTGGAATTGCTATCTATGTACAATATCCATCAGAAGAAAGTGGTTCCTGCATCCTTATCATGTTATCTATCAACAATTGTTCAAATGTTGTGACAGTTTATAGGAAGTTAAGGGAAGCATGACTAAATTAAAAATACAAAAGAAGATAAAGAAATTACTAACCTGATGATTCGATTTGTCGTCTGCAGGTTTTAAAAAAATAAGTCTTAGTATAGGAATGACCAATATCATCAAAAACCCTACAGTCCATGAAGCAAAACTCCACCATTTCTCAGAATGGTCCAATTGCAGTGTCCTTATGGTTATCTTGAAGCTTTTCACGTGTGCACTTGATTGATTCCTGATCAGACGGCAAATCTTAGGAGGCAAGAATACAAATAAAAATAACTAAGGCCATAACAAAGTTTTTCAATGAGATTGTAAAGCACATCAAATACTTCCCTCTATTCAATTTGCTAATTGTGGATACACTTATATTGTTTGCCCCTCTTACTTTAAGTAAACACCACAATACTGAGCTATTAAACCATAAACATAAATAATTCATGGAGGCAGCCCCATTAGCTGCTACGAGCCATTAGTGACAAATCAAAAAATGGAAAACAACACCCAAAGAGAAGCTTACGAGGTATGTGTGGAATTTTTTTGCTCTTTCACAATTAGCTACATTAAGTCATGCATCCAAGGTTTAAGGTCTGTGAGGAAATCTACTAAGTTATGAACTGAAATAGAAATCCTGCAATGCACCTGGTTTCATGATTAGTCCTGATTTTGTATTTTGAAACAATATTGAATATTAGGGTTTACATTGTAAGTTTACTTCAAATATCATAATACTGTAATTAAATAGTTTCACTATCAATACATCAGTGGATCCATGTCAACCCCAGATCCATCAAGTGCAAATGTGATCAATTTTTTTTTTTACTAAATTTTGATGTGGTAATGCAATCATCTCAACCTCACAATTTCCCATCTGACTGTACACTGTGTGTTTGTTGAAGTTGTGTTAGGAAGAGAAGGGTGGGAGGTATTGCTGACATCAGCAGATGACATTATTTGCTTCCATCAGCGGTTACCCACATTCCAGCAACAGCCTAATACTGGGCTGTAGAAGGGCCTGTAAGTGCAATAAAATTATTTAGAAGTCATCCGTGTTCTACACAATCAGATGATCTATAAGGTTTGGCATCCTCCCATGCATTAGAAATATTCAGCTCGTTTAAGTGCCTAACCAAAACACCTTTCTTAGACGTTAGACTTCTATGTACATGAATAATTTTTCATCTAAGCACATGGTTTTGAAATAATATTCTCGCCCTAGCCCATTATAGTGCCATATTTAAATATTTGCAAAAGAATAATGTAACTTAAATTGCAATTTGGGTTTTAATCTTTTCTTCTATAAATAGGGGTTCCCCCCTCGTTTGCGACTATCATTTTATCAGTACAATCAACCAATTTATTTGAATGTCTTTTCCATTATTCAGATTTGCAAGTGTCATCCGCCCTTGCATGCACAAGTGCCCTATTTGGATATAGTTGTAGCAATAGTTCCATAAGAACAATACTAGTTACTATAAGAGCACCTGTGGATATTTTCTATTGTTGCTCACCTAGACTCTAGAGCCCAAGTTTCCAAAAATAAACAGATAAAAATTAGTGAGGGGGGCAAATCCCAATAAATGACTAAAGTGGAGCTAGATGAAAGAATAGAAAAAATTGTCAAAGTGATGCAATAGTTGCTAACCATAGGCAATAGGTCACACCCCTTTCAACTCTCCAACAACATGGAACTTTCACGCTCCCACTTTTTCAAACTTTAAATGAAGATCCCACACCTCATCCACCACCATGGCACTCCCTCTGAATTAGAACCCTTCCCTACCAATTGGTTTGAAATCTTCATCAAAGGCCTACTCCCTTTGAACTTGCCCCTATAAGCTTCCTCTTCCTGAGCATATTGCAAAGTCATCTCATACCATGAGACCTTCATGACTAAAGAATCTATTGACTACTCCTCCCCACCTGAACCTAAAGGTTAACTCCCTCTACTTTGTTCAACCTTCGAAGCTTCCTGCTTCTTGTTCTCTTTCACCATTTTGTTGCTTGCCATTTCTTAAATTGGATGGCCCATTAGCCTAAACAAGTAGCACTCTCTAACTCCAATAGCGTGACCATCATCAGAGCTAGATCCCATAGGTTTGATTAGTGTCTATCCATCTTAGAATCCTACAACAAACCCCTTATTCTCTATCATAGAGACTGAGATCAAACTTCTCCTTAGTTCTGGCACCCATAACATGTCCTTTACTTTCAAAAAACCCTCTGACTCAAGATGGAATAACATTGTCCCAACTCCCTTCACTTCATGTTTCGAATCAACATTAAACTCCACATTCATCTTTAAGTCCCACTCTGTCAAGCTTTTAAGTCCCATAGTTGGAGGTGATCTGAATATCATCCTCAACGCAGATGAAAAAAAGGAGGTTGCTTCCAAGCAGACTCGTTCAGAAGCATGCTGGAAAACAATATAGAAAATAACAATCTACTGGACATTTCTCCAAAAAATAGAAAATACACGTGGAATAACAAAAGAATCGGAACAGGAAACATAAAAGAATGATTGGATAGGTTTCTTCGCCAAGACTGTGTTTTAGCATAATACAACACAGTCATATCAAAATAATTCCCACAGCTGCATCTGACCACAAACCAATAGCAATAAATTGGGAGTGTGAAAACATGGGACCACTACCTTTCAAATATAATCCCCTCTTGAGCAACCACGAAGAAGTCATATGGTTGGTTTCAGCAGTATGGAAGCAGAGCATAAATGGCTCCCCAGGTTTTAGATGGGGGACAAAAATCAAAAATGTTAGAAAATATCTAAAAAATTGGGCCAAAGTACATTACAAGGAACCACAAAAGAAGAAAATCGAGTTGCAGGAAGAACTAGGAAAACTTCAGAAAAAAATGAAAGAAGGTGAGGAAACAAAAGAAAATTAGTTGAAGGAGAGAGCTCTGCATTTGCAAATGTATAGAAATAACAAAGAAGAGGAAAAACCTGGAGCGTAAAATCCAGGAATTTGTGGATTCAAGCGGGAGCTCAGAATACTGCATTTTTCACAATCCTACCAAGATGAAAAAAATAAAAAACCGCATTGAATCAAGAAAGGGCGAAGGGGAATTTGAAATCAAGGGGCAAGAAGAGCTTAAAAAGGAAGCTCGCAATCACTGTAAAACATTGCTAACATATGATTCAGTAAATCCAAATTGCTAGGAATTCATAAGACATATTCCCAAAATGATCTCTGAAGTCACAAACTCAGAAATTATGAAGGAAGTGGAGGAAGAGGAATTGTTGAAAGTTATTTGGTCTTTCCAAAAAGACAAAGCTCTGGGACCAGATGGTTTCTCAAAAGCTTTCTACAGATGTTACTGGATGCTAATAAAAATGGATCTCTTAAGGATGGTCAGATGGGTTTTTAAGAAAAAAAAATAGTTGGCTACACTAACTCCACTTATTTGGATCTCATTCCAAAAGATTTGAAATCGACCTCCTTTCATTGTTTTCGGCCAATATCCCTTTGCAACTCCTCTTACAAAATCATATCCAAAATATTAGCCAATCAAGGAGGTTTCGTTCCAGGTAGACAAATTGTAGACAACATTATGGTCATCCAAGAAGCTCTCCACTCAAGTCTAGTTAAGAAAGAGCAAGGTTTCATTCTAAAACTCGACATGGCCAATGCTTTTGATAGAGTCAACCTCTCATTCCTCGCCTCAGTTCTCCTAAAATTTGGTTTCTCTATTGACTTCATAAATCTTATTAAAGCTTGTATCACTAGGCCCTGGATTGCCCCTCTCATCAATGGTAGATCTAGTTGCTTTTTCCAAAGCACTAGAGGTCTCCAACAGGGATGCCCTCTCTCCCCTTTTCTATATATTCTAATGGTCGAATCCATCAGCAACAACTTGGAATATTGTAGGAGAAATGGATCTATCACAGGCCTCTCCTTTAGAAATGTTGTAAAAAGCATCAATCACTCTCTATTCGCGGATGACACCTTGTTTCTTGGAGGTGCCTCTTGCATAATGGCTCGAAGGTTCAAGGGTATTTTGGATAAATTTTTAGAGGTATCTAGTTGCCTCTTGAACAATTTGAAAAGTAAATATATACGGCTGGAACGTTCCCACAAGAACTCTTCAGCGCATATCTCAAATATTAGGAGTTCCATGTCAAACAAATTGAACACATTTTACGCACTTGGGATTGCCAATCACGAAAGAAAATATGAAAGCATAAATATGGAACAACACAGTAGAAAAAATGAAAAAGAAACTTCAGAATTAAGGTATTCTTTGGCTCAATCTTGCAGGAAGTGTAATATTGATCAAGGTTGTCCTATCAGCCCTACCTCTTTATCAATTTGCAATTGTTCATGCTCCAGCAAGTGTTCATAGGCAGATTGAACTCATCATCAGAAATTTTTTATGGGAATGAGGTAAGAATGAGACAAAAAAAGTTAGTCTAGTCAAATGGACCCAAGTCACTTCTCCTCTTGAAAAAGGAGCGATTTCCATCCAGCTCCCAGGACTTATGAACATTACATTTGGAGCAAAAATTATTTGGAGATTTATAACAGAGGATTCCAATTAGTGGAAACAAATATTAGAGGCAAAATATTTAAACAACTCCCGAAATTCTCTTCTCATTGAAAAAATCCCTATCAGGCCCTGCACTCAAATATGGAAACTAATAAGAAAATCTCTCCCTCTTGTCAAAGAGAACATCTCTAGAATCCCGAGAGGAGGTCAGGAAATCCATCTCTGGAAGGATAGTATTATGGGTCTACCTCCTATTTCGAATCACCAAGAAATTCAGCCCCTAATGTCATGGATGATTAAGAAGGGAATATGCTATTTGGACCAAATTTCAAATTGGAATCAAAGAAATTACTTTTGGGAAGGTTGGAAACCTCCATCTTTCTCTCAAGAGCTTAAACCACAATGGGACACTCTGCTGGGTCTTTTAAATGGTGTTGCCCCTATCAGATTGGGTCAAAAAGACTCCTACAAGGGGATTCCTACTGGAGGAGACTACAACGTTGAAACAAGATATTTGAACCTCCAAGAGCAAGGATACAATCAAGATTGGCCCTTATGGAAAGTGGTTTGGAAGATAGAAATTCTCCCAAAAATTAAAGTATTAATCTGGACCATGTTAAAGGGAAGAATCCTAACTGCTAACAACCTCAAAAAAAGGGGGAATTCTAGGTCCTTCTAGATGCCCTTTGTGCCTTGAGGAAGAAGAAAGCATTAATCATTTATTCATTGGATGCAAATTATCAAAAGAGTATTGGGCCTTGCTCATCTATCCAATTGAAGCTAATATCAATTTTAACCTCAGTATCTCTGAATTCTACAAGAATTGGAAAAGTAAGTATCCATATTTCTTTAAAAACAAGAATATTATTAAGAGGTTTTGGACCAGTTTACCATCATTCTTAATTTGGAAGATGTGGTTAGCTAGAAACAAGCAAATCTTCCAAAACATCAAACCTGATGTAAGAAAGATTATTGCCAAGACATGGGGTTTAGCAGTTGAATTCTTGTTTTCAAAAGGAGTTAAAATTCTGGATCCCGGTATTCTCCAACAAGAAGAAAGAACATGGATCAGTCTGGCATCAAATAGGACTCATCAATTTCAAACTCCTCACAGAAAAGCTCCTAACAATCACAAATAATGGAAAATTAGACTAAAAGAAAAGGAATTCCTGCTTTCGATAAGCACTCTAAAGAGGCCTTGTGTGTTCTTTGATGGTGCCTCAAAATCAAATCCGGGTAGAGCTAGAACGGGAGGCTTTGTAGTTGATCAAGATCAGAGAAACATGACAGCCTTTAAATGGGGCCTTGTTATTGAAACTAATAATAAAGCAGAATCCTATGGATTTCTTATGGGCACTCAAATTCTTAAGAGGAGTAACCATATGAATCCAGTGATATTTAGTGACTCCTCCATACTAATGGTCAGAAAAACAAAGCCAAAGAATGCAGATCAAGGCTCATCTAATGAATTCATTCCCATTTGGACTCCCTGAGAAAAGTCACCTTCTTCCATATTCTGAGAGAAAATAATAAAACAACAAATAAATGTGCAAATTACGTTGTGCAAGGAGAAACTAAATTAGAAATGAAATCTCCATCCAAGTCATTCCCTAACTTTTCCTTCAGATCCTCCCTACAGTACTTCCTCCTTGTGATGTGGATCATCTCTCTTAGTGTTATGAACCACCCTAAATTAGTCACTGTCATAATCCCCACAAAATCTCCCTCTGTCGCAACGCATTGCTCCATGAGGATATGCCCCTCCCTACGTATCCTCACTGCCATTTCTCCTAATTTACTTTTGCTTCGCTATCATTCTCTCTTTGACCCTTCTGCTCCTCGACTTTCTCTCATCCTTATCCTTTCCTGCCCTTGATCCCCTCCTTCTCTCTTTATATTCCCCTTTCTCTCAGGGATCTCCAGCATCCATTTCCTCACATATTGTCGAGCTCTCTACTGTGTTGTGAGCTATTTCTATCCTCCAGTGTCATATCTTTCTCTCCCTAAACTGCTCTTCTGCATTTCGTTCCCTCTGCTGCAATTTGTTGTGTTGCGCCTTCTCTTCTCAAGGGAGGCAGTCCTCCTCTCCATCGTTATGCATTTCCTCTCCTTTTGTTCACATACCAGAATGGATCCTTTGAGTAGCTCCCAAAAAATTAATCTGTGTCCTCATTTTAAGTCCCATAAGGTAGTGATTGATCAAATCAAGGACATGCATAAACAGCTGCGGAATCAGACTCATTCGGAGAATGCGTACATACTCCACAAGCTTGATGATCATAGGAAGAAGTTCGAAAGGCTCAACAATAAATGTGTGCATCTTGAAAACACAATAAGTTTCCTCTGGGATGTCATTGCCACTAAGTTGCCGAAAATGCCAAGGCTGGCCCTCGGAAACTCGCATCCCCGTTTCCGAAACGGAAACCCGTACGAAACTCCTCGGAAACGGCGATGATCCGTATCCGACCCGTTTCAGAAATTTCGGAAACGTTTTTTTTTTTAAATGTCCCGTTTCCTAACCGTTTTTAAAAATCGGAAACGTATTGAAAAAATGAAACGTATTTGATTTTTTTTTATACGTATCCCGAATTTTTTGAAACGTTTTTTTATAATTCATCTTTCCGCCGCCGAGAACGTTAACATTAGATTATCATTTTCATTTTTATCACTATCGAGCCGCAAAGAGCAAGAGCAATACGACTGTTTGAGAGAGCCACTGTTTGAGTCTTTGAGAGAGCTCGACCGACTGGCGACTGTTTGAGAGAGCCACTGTTTGAGTCTTTGAGAGAGCTTGACCGACTGGCGACTGTTTGAGAGAGCCACTGTTTGTGACGAGCAATCACATTGATAGTGGGGGAGAGCTGCCGCAAGAGCAGCCGCAACTTGCAACTTGCAAGAGGAAGACGAAGAACAGCAGCAGCCCGCAAGAGGAAGAGCAGCCTGCCCAGTGCCAGCCCAGCCTACCCAGTGCCAATGCTTAGTGCAATAGGTAGGTTTTAAATTTTAATGTCTTTAAGTTTTAAGTTTTAACAACCGCTCAAATTCCTGGTAAACAGAGATAATGGAAATGTGTATATACCAGATGTTTGAAGGACCTGGGCCCATATATTTGAGTATCCAAAAGTTTACTTTGAAAACATATAAATCTGGATGATTTCCTTGACATTTTCAACTACAAACAGTCATGTAGCATGCCTCCTTTATATAAACAACAGTTTGAGGGGTCAAAGCATGATAAAGGGGTCAAATTTAGAAATAAAGGAAGATTCAAGAAGGCCCGAAACAGAGAAATCTAGCAGATTCATACACCAAAGTTCAAATGGTGGCGTGAAGATTCCTTTGGATTACACACTCATAGCAGGTGCTTTAGCCTTTCATTGAACTAGGGCATGGAATATAGCACATGGTTCAAGGAATGATTGTGATTGGACATCAGTCAGTGCGTGGTGCTATGATAGTCTGGTATCTCTCAATTATAATTTATAAAGTTATAAACATGAATGAACAAAAATAAGGATTAGGCTTTTTCTCACTAAGTAGTAAGAACAAGAGGTACAGATCTGCATAGGAGGGCATTCACCATAACGAATTTTCAAAGAAGTGAATGCTACATATTTTGAAATCCTATAGCAGAAGCCAGCACAATAGATATGTGAGCTTGGTCTCTTATAAAATTGATTTAATAACAGAAAACGTAGTTATCAGATGTTATAATTTATAAAACTCCAGAATTGTTGTAGATTACTAAAGCCCAACACTGTTGCATTATCCATCAATTTTCATGAAAAGAAAACCATGAAAATTGCAGAAGGGTGCAACCTAGTTATTGAGGAAGTATCCAGCAATAAACATCAAATAAGAATGAATAAATCATTGGATATTTATACATACATGTAAGGTAACACTTTATCTGATATCATATTCCTAAGGAGACCTGGAAACAAATTACTCCAGATTTTCAGTTTCTATATACTATTAACTGAGAACTCAGAACTCATATAAATTTATCAAACTAATATCAATTTATCAAAGTTTCAACTTTCAAACTCATATATATATATATATGTATGTTTGATAAATTGATATACGTCATCACCATGTATGTGACCCATTGTTTTTTATTTTTATTTTGCAGATTAATATCATCATTAATGGCATCTTCAAGTTCAGTTATTCGTGAGGTAGAGACACTGGAGAATGAAATTGAATCTTCCCCTAAAGTTGATCCAAAGTCACCACTTTGGAAATATGTAACTGTTGTTGGGAAGATCCAAGGAGGCGGCTCATTGGCATGGGTTTGCAGTGAATGTAAAAAGGATTTTAAGGGATCATACACACAGGTCAAAGCACATTTACTTGGGTTAAAAGGCAATGGGGTTCGAATATGCAACGGCCCACCTAAAGAGAATGGGACAGATGGAAGTGGTTTAAGCAAGACAAAAATTGAAAAATATCATAAAGGACAAGACGAGGCAGATGCTAAATCAAATGAGGCAATTTCTACAAAGTTGGGAGCATCTTCATCAAAGCCTCCACTTTATTCTCATGGAATTGTTGGTTCAAACAAGCGATCTAATTTGGGACCGCTTGAAAAGAGTTTTAATAATGATGCTCGAGAGATTGCAAATGCAACAATTGGTCAATGCATTTATGCAAATGGCCTTCCTTTTAACCTTGTGCGGTCTCCTTATTGGGCAAAGATGATAAAAGCAGTAAATGAAGCCCCAAAAGGGTTCAAGAGCCCTGGATATGAGAAGGTTCGCACTACATGTTGAGTGCTGAAAAGTTAGATTTGGAGTCTAAATTAAGCCCCATTCGTAATTCATGGCGCATTTCAGGGGTGTCCATCATTTCTGATGGATGGAAAGATCAAAGGAATAGGCCTTTGATCAATGTGATTGCTCAGAGCCCAAAGGGGGCAATGTTTTTGAAGGCAGTGGATTGTGAAGGGCAGATGAAAGATTCTCAATTCATTGTTGACATCTTGGTTGAAGCAATTGAATTGGTGGGGCCAGAAAATGTTGTCCAGGTAATAACTGACAATGCAATGGTGTGTAGAGCAGCAAGCCTAATTATTGAAGGCAAATATCAACACATCTTTTGGACCCCTTGTGCTGTACATTCATTGAACCTCATGTTGAGCAAGATGGGGAAGCAAATCGAGTGGATTCGTGTTATTTTTGAAGAGGTAAAAGAAATTCAAGCATTCATCACAAACCACCACATGTCCCAATGCATCTATAGAGAATTTGCAAATTTAGAGCTCCTTAAGGTACCCTAAACATTAATCCAATAATAGTTTTCAATCAAAATTAATTCGATGATTTTTATTTTTTAATTTATTAAAACATTGGAAATTTGGCACTTGCAGGTTGCCGAGACTCGATTTGCCTCTCACATCATAGTCTTAACAAGGCTTATGCAAGTGAAAGATACATTACAATCAATGGTATGTAGTTCTCTTTGGAATCAATGGAGGCAGTGCCAATCTGATAGAGCACAAACAATGAAAAAATTGGTTGTTGATGATGAATGGTGGGATAAGGTTGAGTACCTTTTGGCATTTACTAAGCCAATAGTGGATTTGCTCCGTATGTTTGACATAGATATGCCTAATTTGGGAGAGGTGTATGAAGGCATTGATTCCAGGATAGAGAAGATAAGGATAGTTATAAATGCCAAGGAGAATGACCCAGATGAATTCTTTTACAGAGAAGTAAAAGATATATTGACCAAAAGGTGGAACAAGATGACCATGCCATTGCACCTTTTGGCCTATGCAATGAATCCAAAATATTATGTTGCAGAGTTGCTAAGTGATCCAGAAAGAACTGCACCAAGAAAAGACCTAGAAGTCTCACAAGGATTTAAAAAGGCTTTTAGAAAACTTTTTACAGGTCCTGAAATTGGGCATCGAATTCATTCTGAGTTTGCTCATTTCGTGGGATCAGAGGGTTGGAGCTCTAATATTGATAGTATGTGGGACAAGAGAGCAATGAGTCCAATTGACTGGTGGAACTACTATGGTGGGGAACTTCCACATATACAAAATTTGGCCATCAGGATCTTGTCACAGGTTGCTAGTTCCTCTTCAGCAGAAAGGCACTGGAGTACATATGGCTTCATCCATTCAGTGAAGCGAAACAGATTGGCTTCAAAGAAGACTGAGGAACTAGTGTATGTTCATTCAAACCTTCGCCTTCTGTCACACAACAAAGATGAATACAAATTTGGGGCCACCAAATTATGGGATGTGGAACCAGAGTTCCCTAACTTGGATATAACATTGAATGCCAAGTCTCATATGACTTTGTTTGATGCAGAGTCACCAATAGGTGGATCTTCAAGTGGACATGGTAGCAATGTTCCCACTTTTGGAGATGATGTGGAAGTTGAAGACATATTTGATGATATGTTGATGATTGAAATTAGAAACAAAAACTTGATGATATGTTGAACTTGAATCATGATTCATGAATCATCATTTATGAATTTTCAATTTATAAATTATAACTTTATGCTGATTCCTGAATTGATGATCATAGATAGATGAATAACTTTATGCTGAATTGATGATGATGATAGATGATAGATGATAGAATCTAGATGATATCATGATGATCATTGATGATAGATGATTAATCATTATGCATTTTTACTATTTAGATATAATCTAGATTCTCAAACTTCAAAGATGAATGGCAATGTAAATTTGTTATATATATATATATATATATGACGTGCCGTTTCCTGTCGTATCGTATCCATATTTTTTGAAAATTTGCCGTATCCGTTTCAAACCCCGTATCCGTATCCGTTTCAGTGCAACTTAGCATTGCAAAAAAAACGTGGAGAAAGCTCAAATAATCCAAATTGCAGCAGCAAAAATCAGCCTCAGGAAGAGAAGACTGTTAATCAGTATTAGCAGAATGTCAACTCCATGGACCATCAATATCAGTTTGCCTACAATGCCCGATATCTTTCTAATGATTTCAATTAGTCGTGAGATGTAAATGTGTATTTTTATTGAAGTAATTTGTCAAGCTTTACAAGCTTAATGTTGTAGAAAGGTTAGGAAGTCATGAAGTAAACAGAAAAGTTGTAAAAGAAGGTGCAAGGATTTTGTTGTTCTCTTCTTCCCTGAACCCTTCAGTGTATATGTATTGGAAGCTATGCTTCCCTTTTTTTTTAATATAATATAAAATACCCGACTTTGTTTAAAAAAAACAAGGAATTTAATAAAAAATTTGTCCAACAAGTTTGTAATAATGTTTGAAAGTTTTGTAGGTTTAAAAAAAGTTCCATAAAAGAATTTAATATATTGAAGTTTTATTTACCATACTAATTTAATATGGTAAGAATCATGATGGACAAAGCTAATTTTAATATTTTTTTACAATTAGTATATATATGAACATCAATTATCTACTAAATTTTTTAAATTGGAAATTTATTATTGTATTTCATGTATGATTTACTATAATAGCCAGTCTAGATCCATCTTAACTCTTGATTTACCAAGTGTCAAGAGTAATCAAATCTCTTAAGATACAAACCTCTTTTAGAGTGAAAAGATATCTGATCCCTCTTAAGACTTGGTAGATCTAGAATTAAGATGAATCTAAGCAACTATAATAACAACTACTTTTTATTATAATCTTTACTAGACTTATAATTACATTAGTGTTATTAATAATAATATTTATTAAAATTAATACTAATAAATACTATTATTGTTAATATTTGGAACGTTACTAATATTATTACAATTATTATTAAGAGTTTCTTTTTATTTTGAAGCAAAGATCCAGCACACATGATACCCACCATTGTTAAAATTACGAAAGTGTTTGGCAATTTCAATGGCTTTTCTGAACTTATGTTTGCCGCTATCAATTTTTGCAAAAACCCTGTTTAGTACCGTGAGAGTGCTCAGTGATAGGCACACACTCGATATTTGCTTATGCTCTTTTATTTTTGGTTGAAACGATCAACCAGTTTCTCTAAATGTAAGATTTCCCAAAGTAGCATGGGATCTCGTAGACCCCTTGTTCAAGATGATGACCTATTCCCCTTGTTCATGACGATGACCTATTGGGCCTTTTACTGATTTAAATCATCCCTCTGATGGCATTCGAAGGTTTGAAAGCAGTAGTGATATCTTTCGTTTTCAGGATCTAGGTAATTTTCTGTGACACCTTGAATGTAAGGATAGAAAACCTTTGCAATTATGTCTTGATCCCTATTGTGAGGTCGTCTCCTTGCCTTGTGAACTATCTCCTGAATAAGGTCAACTCCTTCTTGATCAAGGATCACTCTGTCGGAGACTCTGCACGCTCTGGTGGCCAGAGTGTCTATTACACCCAATTTTTGAGCTGACTGATGATGTAAGTCCACATGTAGATACTGCTCAGTATGGGTGGATCTTGCGGCTTTGTTACCCTCACCTCACGAGAGGATATAACCACATATATATATATATATATATATATATATCAAATTCTCCAAATTCAAACTACATTTTTTATTATTATAACAAAAAGGAGGAGGGAGACAGACAAGAAAATTCTGCAAATCAAAACAAAAAAAATTGATTAATTTATAAAATAGACCAGACTGTAAATAACAATCATTTGCAAATTTAAACTATTTTTTTAAGTTAAAAAAAGTACTAGCATATTACATATTTCTACAGATTCAAACTAATTCTTTTCATTATTATAGAAATGAAAAAAAAGAGAATAGACCAATATACAACAAATTCTGCGATGTCAAACGGGCATTTTTAATTTATGCAACCCAAAAACAGACCAATAGATATCAAAATTCTGCAAATTCAAACTAAAGTCTGCATAATTTGTATTTACAGTACCAATCAAAGTTCGGTCGGGGATGGGAAGGATTAAGGGAAGGCAACAGCATTTCTTCCAGATCCATTGTTTCTTCGATCACGCAAATCTTCAATAAATTGACTTGATTCCCACAGCAATCAACAGGGCAATTCTTCCTCCTCCGAATTTCCACACGAAACTGAACCAATGATCCAGCAAATTAAATTAATAACTCCACAGTCCACAACTTCAGATAAACGCCACCAAGTTGCCAGCGAATTCGGAATAGCTTTGATGATCAACCATCTTCTCGAAGGTTTCCAGGGTTTCGAACACCCGATCCCCGTAAATCAAGTAAATTCCTAAATTTCCGCGAATCTCTTACTAGAGAGAAGTCAACCACTGTACACTTAGACAACATGGGGCAAAACTGGGGGAGTTCGTAAGAATTTGTATCATGAAACGCTTCAAGAACCCTGCGGAGCTTGAATACAATCAAAGAGTCGGACAGGGTCCGTGAAGTGTATGAGTGGCGTTCGCGTTTGCACCAAACTATTGGCTGCCGTGATCTTCGCATTTAGCTGCTTACGTAACTTGGCCGGAGGGTTTCCAGCATTTCCGCTGTCATGGTCTCGATTTAACCTTCAGACGACCTCTTCGTCGGCTCTCAGTGAATGTGAATGAAGTAGTTAGCTACCAAATCATTGCTATCTACAATGACGCCACCTCTCAATTCAATGGCGGTATCAGACATCGACATCGACGCGACATGTAACGAATGTCCGTGAAGTCGGTAATGTCATGTGGGTAATGTCCGTGAGATCGGTAATGTGGTTCATATAAATTAATTTAGTATTTTGAAAAAAGCTGGGATATGATTGTAAAGCAGAGTGTTCACATTTCAAATTTGTAATTTAGATAGATTTTTGTTAAATTTGTAATTAGGTAAATGGTTTTTTCACTTAAATTTTGTTATACAATTTCAAGTAAGATTGTGATTTTTAGTTGTTTAAAATATATTTTGGAATAGATAAATAAATTTAGCATTTTTGTAAAATTTGTCAAACATTTAAATTCTAGAAATTAAATAACTTAAACTTAATTTTTTAAGAATCTCAACTACTTTTATGATTAATGGCCATAAACATAACATATCAATGAAATAAATAAATGAAATTTTAATATCCACAACACTAAAATTAATATATATAACAAATAAAAATAAAAAAATAAGTCTACATGAGAAATTGTCAAAAGTGTCAAAAATGACTAGAATCTTGCTAAAAATAATTCAAAAAAATATAATTTTTTATAATAAAAATAAATTCTGACCATTAAAAACTTTTAAGACACCCACAATTTTAAAATTTAATAACTATAACTTAAATTTAAAAATTTTATTAAAAAATAACATTTTATTAAAATATTACCACAGTTTCCCTAATTTCCAAAGAAAAAAACAAGTTGATTAACCTACAAGAAAATGAAATATAAATAAAAAGACATGATATTGATATATAGCCGTGTACTAGAGGTAACATGCCATCGATATATTGCACTGGAGGAAACATGCCATCGATTTATCGTGAAAACATTTCTTAAAATTCTTAACCTGGTCGTACGTAATTTTCATTTTTTTTTTTTTTTTTTTTAAGTTTTGAATCACAATGGACCATTCGGGGAAAAAAAAAACAGGACCACCCTAGAGTTGACTTAGATGGCGTTTCAAAAGTTTGACTTTAGTTTCGAGCATGTGTTTCAAATATTTTGCATACAAATATCCTTTTCAAAAATACAAGAATGCATCCATAATATGTAGGGTGGTGTTTTTATTGGAAAAAGTAATTTTTACATGTTTCAATCGTGATTTTTTCTATTTAGAGGAGTGTGTTTTTATTATGTTTTTTAGATTTGTGTGTGGTTGAGAGAGCCAAATGATTGTGTGTCCAAGATAGTTTCCTTATCTTGAAACAACACTTCATATATTTATTTGTTACATTATTGATTAATCATGATATAGATTTCCTTATGAAAACTTAGCATGGTATCAAAGTCTGTATGGGTTGGACCTTGGCCCTTCTTGGGCCGAGGGTAATAAGAGAATATATTTCGATTGTTTTAGTTTTATTTGTCCATCTATTTGTTAATTTTGTCAATGGTTGGAGTTAAATATTTTTGAGAAGTTAATGAAATTTTATAAATCGCAGGTGGGAGGAATTCTCATGTGATTTTGTTTGGTGTTTGGACCTTGTTTTGGCTGTGTTGTCGTTGAATGAAGCCAATCAAGTCATCTATGACCAATGCAACAGCGGGTTTAATTTGTAATCGTAACTATCGAGGTGAACAGGTGATAATGAAAGCTGCTATCAGGGTTGTGGCGGCCTTGTCTGGGAGCATGAAGATGGCAGCATTGAGATCTAAAGAACGAGCATATGATGTGGTGAGGATAGCCACCACTGCAGAGTCATGGCTTGGCACTGTGTTAATGCCCACACAAAAGTGATCAGCGCCTACTCCTATTTGCAGAAGAGACGGTGGGATAAGCCTCATGATTTGTGTCGCAGTCTCTGCACAGGGAGCTCGCGAGCGAGCGGTGTCTGTGGTGTAATATGTATGTTGTGGAGCTAGACCGAGCTGAAGGTTTATGGTTCAAGTGTGTGGTTGTTATTATTAATGTTACAGTTATTTTTTTCAACAACACAGTGATCCATGGCCGGAGGTTGAGGTTCCATAGATGTCAGAAGAAACATGATGAGATATGATGAAAAATCGTGTTTCTCGATTATGGCAAAGCATGTTTTCCATTTCATTTCAACCTCCACATACCGAGTACAAAGTTGTCGATTATGCATGTGTTTCCAAAATAAATCCAGAGGCACCTTTGGATAAAGCATGCCCGCTCGACTGCGGCGTAACCATAGGTGTTCGGGTTGTTTTAAAACACAACGGATGTTGAACCGGGATCAAATGTGGCCATTTTTGGCCTTGGAGCTGTTGCCCTTGATGTTGCAACCGGCGAAGTGAATGAATTTCGGAAAATCACGCATTCCCCAATTTTTTTGCCCGGTGGGCATCCTCGGATTTTGTTGATTTTTTTGGTCACGGGTTCAGCTTCGGCGTCGTGTGAGAGTCTCATTTAGGAGATGCATATCAAGAATGGGTGCTTCAGCCAATTGTGAGCAGGGAAAGTCCTCGATTTTTCAGAAGTGACTTCTGGGAGTTCCTCACCCTCTACGTGGTGGGTTATACCTCTAGTATGGTTTCCTGTTGTTCCTCGGTCTATATTGACAACAATGGAGAGTGACTTAAATAGTTGTCTAAAATCATTTGTAGGAAAAGATAGAGAAATTTGATGTTTTGTTAATTTTTGATGTCTTGGAATCATGAATTAAATTATTGAGTCTTATTGAGCCTAGCTAACTCAATGTAGGTAAAGTTACTATGTTGAAATTCGCGACTCTAACAAATGACAAGTTAAGCATGGAGTTCCAAGACTTAATTGACAAAGACAAAGATGCCCAAGATGTGAACAACGAAAAGATAAGGTAAAGGAGCAGCAACAACGATTAAAGGATGATGGAAAACAAAGTAAATGTTTGTGTGAGTTAGTGTGGATTTATGGGATAGACTCATGATGATAGTATCACATACATTTATTAGCAAGTCTAGGATGTTTTGTAGTGGTCTTTGTAAAGTATGTACCTAGTAACTCCAAGAGTTGGAGTGTGTAATGTAAGCCTTATGAGGCATACGTATCCCTATGAATTTCGTGGTAAACTGAAAACCACTTTGTAATTGCAGGTTTGTGGTCAGCCGGAAACCACTTTGCAGTGTCAGTTTGTGGTAAGCCAAAAACCATGTGTGAGAGTGAAGTGGTCAAGGATTCCTATAGGCATGGTTTTGTTGAGATTTAGCAAGATGATGAGCTTAGTGAAAAGAGTCACCTTCACTAAGTGGGCCCGCAGGCTATTTTTGGCGCAAAGTCTATTTTTAGAATTTTTAGATCGGTGCATGGATTTGCAAGATCGGGCCTGATTAGTGTGTAGCGATTGTATTGTACTAAGAGCTTGATATGATCAGCTTTGTATGAGGATTGTTACATGATCTCTATGACATATATTATATACAGATAGTTGGGGTTTTCAACTTCAGGCTTTCCCGTTAAACAACTATGTTAATGTGTGTGAATTTTTATTGTTTCATGTGTGCATCGCAATTTTGATTTTATTTCCGCAAATGATCAATGGTGGAATAGATTATGTATATTGCATGAAGTTAAAATAGTGCGAGATCAGGAGAATCTTAGACATATAACACATAAGTTATATAATTTGTACATGGTATCGAAACAGTGTTGATCATTGGAGGAGATTGCAATTATTGAAGCGGTTGAGTTTTGTGCTGGTGGAATTCGAATTTGCTGCAGTGTTTTCTTGGTGTCGAAGTTGAGCATTCATTGAAATGTCTTTCAACGGATTGCGATTGGAGTATGCCCTTGATGGGAACTCGAATTACATAGCATGGAAGGACAAGATGGAGGTGGTGTTGGATGATAATGGGTTGAAGGAGTTCATAGATGTTGATATTTCGAAGCCTGCTTCTAGCGATGCAGCCGCACTTGACGCATGGCAAAAGAAGGTAGCAAAGCGTCGAAGGATTCTGTTGGAAGGTGTGAAGGACCACATTGTGTCCAGCCTTCATGGGAAAGCCACTCCATTCTTAATGTGGAAGGCTTTGACAAATTTGTTCCAAAGCAGAAGTGACCAGAGGAAGTTGGCGCTTAAAGACAAGCTCAAAAAAATAAAAATGGAGAAAGGCGACAGTATTCCAAAATACCTCACGAAGTTTGTCCACTACAAGGATGAGCTGGGAAGTGTGGGGTTACTGTTGATGAAGAAGACTTGGTGAGCTTGGCTCTCCTTGGGCTTCCAAAGAATTGGCATAGCTACGAAGACTCTGTCAATGGACGGGAGAAACTGCCAGGATGGGAGCGACTTTGGTCGGATCTTATGCAAGAGGAGATAAGGGGGGGTACCAAGGATAGATCTTCATCGAAGAATGAAGATGAAGAAAATTGTGCTTTGGCTGCCAAAGCTCAGAAAGGAAAAGGGAAGAAATCTTCCAAATCCGAAGCTAAAGGCAAGAAGCAGGATTTGTCCAAGGTGAAGTGTTTTCACTATCACCAACATGGGCATATCGCCACTAATTGCCCACAGAAGAAGAAAAATAAGAGCGTTGCTGGTTCTGTAGCAGGAGAGGCCTTAGCCTCGCAGTTTGAGCTGGATTTTTCTTTGATCGCATGCTTGGTTTCAAGTGTGATGGGATCGGTGTGGTTTCTTGACAGTGGTGCGTCTTTCCATATGACCGGAGACAAAGATTTGTTTAGTGATCTGGAGGAAAAGGATCTTGGAGTGCACATCGAGATGGGCGATGATGGTAGATACAGTGCGACTGGTATCAGGACCATTTCATTTGAGAGGGAGTCTGGTAAACCTTTCATCTTGAAGGATGTCATGCATGTTCCAAGATTGAAGAAGAATCTGATCTCCGTGGCGATGTTGGAAGACAAGGGTAATGATGTTGTTTTTAGCGAGGGAAAAGCTTTCCTGCGCCATAAAACAACTGGTGAAACCAGGAGGATAGGGATTCGAGTTAAGAATATTTATCAATTGCAGGTAGATGGCTGCGCTGCAATGGCAGGGAAAGCAGAAGGAGTGGTGAGCCGAGATGAGGGCGAATTGCGGCACAGGTTATTGGGCCATCTTCACCATGGCGCTTTGAAAATTTTGCAGCAGATTTCTACTAGGTTTCCCAAAGGTACACTTGCGCAGTCAGATCAGTGCAAGGGATGTACTTTGGGAAAATTTGTGAAGACCACTTTTCATGAGAATGATAGTCGTGCTTCGACGATCCTTGAGAGAATTCACATAGACGTGTGTGGACCTTTCTCGGTTGCTTCAATAGCAAAGCATAGGTATTATGTGATATTTGTTGATGACTTTTCTCGTAAGTGCTGGATCTTCTTCATGCAGAAGAAGAGCGAGACATACTCAAAGTTACGCGAGTTAATTCGTGGATTTGAGAAAGAGTCGGGGGAGAAGTAGGTGGCTACGGGAGCGATAATGGTGGTGAATACATCTCTGGCGAATTCAAAGACTTATGTAGCAAAGAAGGAATTCGAAGAGAACTCATAGCGCCTCATAACCCACAGCAGAATGGGGTCGCAAAGAGAGAACAGAACAATCGTGGGTGCTGCACGGGCGATGTTGCATGATCAGGGCATTCCCATACACTTGTTGGCTGAGGCATGCAACACTGCGGTGTATGTGCAAAACCGTTGTCCTCATAGAGTACTTGGCATGAGTACACCCGAAGAGGCGTTTTCTGGTAAGAAGCCTGATATTTCTCATTTGAAGATTTTTGGCTCACCTGTTTACATTCATGTGACGAAGGATTCCAGGAAGAAGTTGGAGCCGACCGTAGAGGTTGGGATATTTGTGGGGTACACAGAAACACCCCACAATTATCGTGTGTATTTTCCAAACAGTCGGATGACTATCGTGCGACGGGATATCAAATTTCATAAGGAGAAAGCCATGAAGTTGTCGCTTGAGAGGGAGCTACACTTGCATGCAGAGGAGTAGCTACTTGTTCCTAAAGATGAGCCTCAAGATGTGGATCAGCCACAAGAGGAGGTTCATGGAGTGGAAGAAACTACTCATGCAGCGCCAAACATCAGAGGGGCGGAAGCGCACTACAGAAGCTGAGCGACTGAATCTTGATGCAGTGCAGAATGTAGGAGTTCCTACATCATAGCGCAGACAGAGACAGTCACCTGACCAATTTACTGGATACATGGCTCTGATGAGCAAGTGTATCGTGACGGAGCCATCCTCTTTCGAGGAAGCTGTGGAGGATCCCGCATGGGTAGATGCCATGGTGGAAGAGTATGATTCGATTGTCAGAAACAGTGCATGGGAGATTGTCCCAAGGCCAGAAGGGAAATCAGTGGTAGGTTCGAGATGGATCTACAAAGTGAAGCAAGCTGCTGATGGGAGGGTTGAGAAGTATAAGGCAAGATTTGTTGCCCGGGGCTTCTCACAGATCGAGGAGATCAACTATGAAGAAAACTTTGCACCTGTCGCAAGGTATTTTTCCATACGAACCATCCTTGCTCTCTCAGCACAGATGGGTTGGCACATTCATCAAATGGATGTGAAGACTGTGTTCCTCAATGGAATCATTGAGGAGGAGGTGTACATTGAGCAGCCTGAAGGATTCGAAATCTTTAGCAGTGAGTCGCATGTGTGCAGGCGCTGTATGGGCTGAAATAAGCACCTCATGCTTGGTACACACAGATAGACAGTTATTTCACCGGACTTGGTTTTGCCAAGAGTGAGGCGGATCCAAACCTATACCAGATTGTGGTGGAGGGTAAGATTTTGATCATTGTGCTTTATGTAGATGATTTAATACTAACGGGTGATGAACTATTGATACACTCATGTAAGGCAGATCTTGCAAAGGAGTTCGAGATGAAGGACTTGGGCCTCCTTCATTATTTCCTGGGATTGGAAATTTGGCAGCGGAAAGGTGAACTGTTTGTGTCTCAAGGCAAGTATGCCCTAGAGATACTGGAGAAGTTTCACATGCAAGGTTGCAAGCCTATCGACACTTCTCTTCCTGGTGGTTGGAGGAAGGAGGATGCTACATCGGTAGAGGTAGTGGATGCCACTGTTTATTGATAGTTGGTTGGTTCGCTCATGTATTTAGTCAATACACGACCAACCATATGATATGCTGTGAACCAGCTTTCACAAGTGATGGTTAAGCCTGCCAAGCTCTTTTGGAAGGCAGGCAAGCATGTCCTAAGGTATCTCAGGGGCACATCTGGGTATGGATTGTGGCACAGACAGTCGGATGAGGTGAAGTTGCATGGCTTCACGGATGCAGATTAGGCAGGAAGCCCAACAGACAGAAAGAGCACATCTGGAGGGATTTTCAGTATCGGATCTTCAACAGTTTCTTGGTACAGCAGGAAACAAAGATTCGTGGCACTCAGTTCAGTGGAGGCCGAGTACATGGCAGCAGGTTTGGCTGCATGCGAGGCTATATGGATGAGGAAAATCCTAGTCCGTTTGTTCGGTTCTCACTTAGATCCTACTGTGATATATTGTAATAATCAGAGTTGCATTAAACTCTCGGTTAATCTAGTATTTCATGATAGATCTAAACATATTGACATCCGGTACCATCATATCAGAGATTGTGTGCAGCGGAGGATCATGTTGCTTTCTTACATTCCTATGGAGGATCAGGATGTAGTTATTCTGACGAAGGCGTTCACCAGGAGCAAATTCGGATACCATAGAGACAGGATCGGGGTGGCAGATAATCCCTATCTTGTTGAGAGGGAGTGTTGAGATTCAAGAAGATGATGAGCTTAGTGAAAAGAGTTGCCTTCACTAAGTGGGCCCGCAACTATTTTTGGCGCAAAGTCTATTTTTAGACTATGTCTATTTTTAGACATGTCGATCATATTCTATGAGTTGCAGGATGCTATTTGTGGATGGTTGGTCAAGTTGGAAAAATAGATGGACTTCTATTTTTAGACATTTTGGGCGGAGTCTATTTTTAGATTGCCTGTCTAAAAATAGATATGTTGAATATTATTAGCTCTTAATAATATTTGGACTCTAAGCAACAACTTATTCTCTTGGAGCACTTCAGTTCAGTGCACAGATGTGGCACAACAGCTGACAGAAGGAATTACGCTATTCCTAAGGGTTTGCTGGAGCTATTGCATGGAGGACTCAGTTAGAACTCAAGTGGCAGAGTTATGACACAGTTGGAAGAAGTAATTATGGAGTTGTATTCAGTTTAACTCAGTTAGACTCAGTTGAGCTAGTTGTATCTAGTTTAACTGATTGATACACTACTGAGAGTGGAGTGAATTAATTATTTAATTGATTCATAAATAATAACTCATTAATCAACTGAAGAATACATCAGTTAACTACAGTGCATGGCAGTTTTAGTGGAGACCAATGGAGAGATAGGTTGAAGGACAAGATAGACTATCAGTTGTGACTATAGTGATGCATTGATTGCATCCAACACTCAGTGGAGATGCCAATGATGATTGCGTGAGCAAGGCTAGAGCAATTCGAACTCATTCAGAGCCATTCTTCAGCAGGGATTGCGCAATAGAGGCAGGGTAGCAGGTAGAAAAGATCGGTGCATGGATTTGCAAGATCGGGCCTGATTAGTGTGTAGCGATTGTATTGTACTGAGAGCTTGATATGATCAGCTTTGTATGAGGGTTGTTACATGATCCCTATGACATATATTATATACAGATAGTTGGGGTTTTCAGCTTCAAGCTTTCCCGTTAAACAACTGTGTTAATGTGTGTGATTTTTTATTGTTTCATGTGTGCATTGCAATCTTGATTTAATTTCCGCAAATGATCGATGGTGGAATAGATTCTGTATTTTGCATGAAGTTAAAATAGTGTGAGATCAGGAAAATCTTGGACATATAACACATAAGTTATATAATTTCTACAGGTTTAGGGTCAGCTGACAAAACCCTTGGCATGGTTGAGGGTGAGCCGAGAAAACCCTTGTCCCGGTTGAGTCAGGTCTCTGGTGAGCCTTAGGGGTTGGAGTGCCTTAGTGGCAGATTTGTGGCCCATGGTGTTTGGAGTGCCTTAGTGGAAAATTTGAGGCCCTTGGTGGCAGAGTTCAGCCTTCGTGGTTGAATTGAGTGCCCTGGTGGCAGTCTCGAGCCTTGGTGGCTAAGTTGAGCCTTGGTGGATGAGAGCCCTTGTTGGCATGGTTTAGGGTAATCCAATAAAACCTAGAGCATGGTTATGGGTAATCCGATAAAACCTAGAGCATGATGTTGGAGGGGGATTTACAAGTACGAGTACATGTATGCAATTATAATGGTTGACAAAACCATGTATGTGAAGGACATCCTATGAGACTAGTGGTCGCAGCGATTAGCACCCATGCATTTTGGTGGATGGTTGGTCCTTTATATGGACGTCGACACATCATTTTGTTATGTTTGACCACAACTAGACTTTGCAAATTAATATCGAGACAAGTATTCATTAAGGGGGTGTGTTGGAAAAACTAATTCCTACTTGTCTCAATTGTGATTCTTTCTATCTAAAGGAGTTTGTTCCTATTATGTTTCCTAGATTAGTGTGTGGTTGAGAGATCCTCTCAAACAAGTAATTGTATGTCCAAGATAGTTTCCCTATCTTGAAACAACACTTCATGTATTTATTTGTAACATTATTTGATTAATCATGATGTAGATTTCCTTATGGAAATTTAACAGTTTATTTATCCATAGTACCATAAGATAACATGCACCAGTAATGTTCTTCACTCCATAAACATTTTGAATTATAATTCATGTCTACATATACATATATATTTTTCTGATAATGAGTGGATAATATAATTTATTATATTTGTCCAAGATAAAGTTTATTGTAATTTGATTGAATAAAAATATTTTGATTTTTAATTAATTTGTAAAATTTAAAAACTATTTTCAAATTTAAAGTTTTTGTAAAATTAAATATTAAATTTATTTTTTTGACATTTTTAAATTATATTTAGAATCTTTAAAAATTGAATTTATAATTAAAATTAAAAATTATTTTAAATAAATAAAAAATTAAAATTAAAAAATCTCTAATTATCACGTGTCTTCATAAAAAAATATTTATTCAATAAAAAAATTAAATGTATTGATTTGACCCACACTGCCAAAGTCTGTTAAAGTTTTATTTATTTATGTACATAGGAGTCACATTCCCCATATGTTAAGTTTTATTTATTTATGAATTTTTAGCTATTAGGAGTCGCGTTCTTCTCACAACTGTAACCTCGTTATGGGTGCATTTATAGCAACTGACTGGTCACGTGAAGATTATTAAAAAGGGATTGCAATTTTTCTAATGAAAAAATATTTAATAATCCCAATTGTTGGAATAATCACAGCGGAATTCATAAAACAATTAACACACAGCAGATTTAATCAAGCACATAAAGACACAGTTTTTTTTACCGTGGTTCACCCAAACCTCCTGGGCTACGTCCACACAACAGGGCATTGGCAGTCTTTATTAATTCAAACAGGAGATTACAATTTTCACACCCTCACACACCCTCCAAAACAAACGTATGGATACCTGTTATATAGCAGGAGAATCTAACAGCCTCATAAATCCTCTCAACACAAACTTAGGATGCATTAACTCCCTCCCCAACAACCTGGAGCTAATCTAGGAACTAATTCCTAATTTTTGTCACCTAATGAGATTTTTGACTATTTTATTAAAACAGAAAATCTCAACAATCTCCACCTTGACAATAATTAGCCTGATGCCCTGTTCTTTATTATTTTATCTTTTCTGCAAGCCAAGAGAAGCCAAACACCAACGCAGCTTCTCCAACAAAACTGGTTTCGTGAACATGTCTGCACAATTTTCCTTTGTATGCACCTTTTCAAGAGAGACTCCCCTTTCAGTAATAACCTGTCTTACAAAATGGTACTTAATTGGAATATGCTTTGATTTACTATGATAGGCAGGATTCTTAGCCAAATGTATTGCACTTTGACTATCACAAAGTAACCTGATGTTGTCCTGTAACCTACCAAACTCACCAAGCAAACCTTTCAACCAAACCGCCTCTTTGCAAGCATGCGAAGCAGCAATGTATTCTGCTTCAGTAGTGGATAAAGCGACAATGTTTTGTAGCTTCGACATCCAGCTAATAGCTCCACCTGCAAGAGTAAAGACATACCCTGAAGTTGACCTTCTCTTATCCAAATCACCTGCAAAATCGGAATCAACATATCCGCAAACAAATTCACTACTCTTATTGTAAGTAATACAATAACTACTTGTGCCTCTCAAATACCAAAGCACCCATTTCACTGCTGACCAGTGTTCTTTACCCGGATTTTCCATGTACCTGCTACCAACCCCAACTGCATGTGAAATATCTGGTCGAGTACAAACCATCGCATACATCAAACATCCTACTACATTAGCATATGGAATTTGAGACATATAATCCTTTTCTTCATTTGTATTAGGACATAAACCCGAAGAAAGCTTGAAATGGGAAGCGAAAGGGACTGACACAGGCTTCACATTATTCATACCAAACCTCAAAAGTATCTTCTCAACATACTTCTGTTGTGATAGCCACAGCTTACCATTACTCCAGTCTCTGAAAATCTCCATGCCCAAAATCTGTCTTGCTGCTCCTAGATCTTTCATATCAAATGTCCTTGCCATCTGAGTCTTCAACCTGTTGATTTCATCAATGCTTTTGCTTGCTAAAAGCATATCGTCAACATACAACACTAAGATAATGAACATGCCATTTTTCAATTGCTTGAAATACACACCATGATCATATTCACTTCTAATATATTTCTGACTCAACATGAAAGAATCAAACTTCTTATACCACTGCCGAGGCGACTGCTTCAGGCCATATAATGACTTCTTGAGCCTGCAGACAAATTTCTTATTGCGATGCTGAACAAACCCTTCCGGTTGTTCCATATATATTTCCTCATCTAAGTCTCCATGTAGAAAAGCAGTCTTAACATCTAGTTGCTGTAACTCTAAATCAAACAAAGAAACTAAAGCTAACACAATTCGAATTGAAACTATTTTAACAACTGGTGAAAAAATCTCATGAAAGTCTATGCCTGCTTTCTGAGAAAACCCTTTTGCAACCAGCCGCGCTTTGTACCTATCCTCCGTATCATTCACACCCCATTTCAGCTTGTAAACCCATTTACACCCCGCAGTTTTCCTGTCTTTCGGAAGCTCAACCAGATCCCATGTGCCATTCTTACTCAAGGCCATCATTTCGTCCTTCATGGCTGCTTTCCACTTGTCACTATTCGAACCTTCTATTGCTTCCTGATAGCACAGAGGTTCATTGTCATTAGCAGTAAATGCAACTGAAGTAACATAATCATCATACCTTCTCGGAACACGTTTTACCCTTGTAGACCTCCTTAAAGCTATTTCTAGTTGACTACCATCTGTAGGAACTTCTTGTCGATCAGTATCTGAGACCTGTTCATGATCTAAACCGAAACCCTGTTCATGTTCTAAAACCTGTTCATGACTAGTATCTGAACTATGGTCATCATGACTATCATTAGAAGTGCTATCAAACTGAATGTGCTGAAAATCAAATACATCATCCTGTTTCAATTTACCATCTACATCTAACTGTACAAGAGAGGATTCATTAAACTTTACATCTCTGTTGATGATGATTTTGCGGGTAGTAGGATCCCACAATCTATATCCCTTTGTTCCAACACCATACCCAACAAATATATACCTTTTAGACTTTGGATCTAACTTAGTTCGCTGATGTTTAGGCACTAGAGCATATGCATCACAACCAAACACTCTGAGTTTAGAATAATCACAAGGGTGTCCTTTCCATACCTCTTGCGGAATCTTGCAGTCTATGGCCGTCGATGGAGATCGGTTTATCACATAACAAGCTATTGCCACTGCTTCCGTCCACAACTCCTTTTGCAACCCGACGTTACTCAACATACTCCTTGCTCTCTCTAGAAGAGTCCTGTTCATGCGTTCAGCAACTCCATTTTGCTGAGGAGTATAAACCGTGGTCTTATGTCTCTCGATCCCTGCATCCTTGCAATAGCTGTCAAACTCCTTGGAAGTAAACTCACCACCATTGTCAGTTCTTAAACACCTTATTGTTCTACCAGTGATGTTTTCTACCAATGCTCTAAACTGTTTGAAAACTGAAAAAACATCAGACTTCCTTTTCAATATGTAGACCCACACCTTCCTAGAAAAGTCATCAATGAACGACACAAAATATGACGAGCCACCATATGACGCTGTAGGGGCTGGACCCCAAACATCTGAATGAATATAATCAAGTATCCCTTTACTAGTATGTTTGCCTGTTTTAAATTTTTGTTTACTTTGTTTTCCAAATAGACAATGCTTACAGAAATCTAACTTTCCAGACTTTAGATTAGGAAGTAACTTACGATCAGCCAAAATCTTCAACCCTCTTTCGCTCATATGGCCCAACCTTTGATGCCATAGGCGAATGGAACTACTGTCATGTTCAGACACCGTAGACACATGAACTGACCCTGTTCTTCCTTCTAACTGAAACAGTTTTCCTACTTTCTTAGCTTTCATTACTAGTAAAATACCTTTATAGATTTTCATAACTCCACCTTGAATTACAGTTTTATATCCATTCGTGTCAAGTGCTCCCAGTGAAATTAGATTTTTTCTTAAGTCTGGAACATGTCTCACATCTGTTAACAATTTAGTTGTGCCATCAAACATTTGCAGTTGTATGCTTCCTATCCCAACAATATTAGATGTGACATCATTACCCATGTACACGACTCCATCGTTAACTGATCTATACGTCTTAAACCATTCTCTATGAATACACATGTGGTTTGATGCACCGGAATCTAACAACCAATGTTGATCATGATTTGACATATTAACAGACAACACTTCGTCGCTCATACCTGAACCAGATGCCGAACCTGTATCCGTCGCATTTGCCTCCTTCTTCTCTGTCGAAGAGTCTCCTTTCTTCTCTGTTTGATGTCTCTTCCAGCAGTCTTTCTTCAAGTGCCCCGATTTGCCACAAAACCAGCACTTCACTTTGCTCTTCTTCCCTTTCGACTTTGAACGCGAATCGCTGCGCTTACCAGAGCGTCTTTCTCTAGAACGACCTCTAGCCATCATTGCCTATGATGTAGAGGTGTCAGCATTCGACTTCTTCCTCGTCTCCTCAGACAACATGGCTCCAACCACATCGTCAAACTCAAGGACAGCTGCATTACTGAAGCTTATGGAAGTAACAAAGTGATCCCACGATTCAGGCAATGTACACAATAGAGTTATTGCCTTATCCTTTGAATCAAATTTTACATCTAGACTTTGTAATTGTACCAATAGAGTATTGAAAACATTCAGATGGTCAGTAACCGAGGTACCTTCCTTCATCCGCAAACTGTACAGCTGCCGCTTCAGGAGAATTCGATTTGTCAAGGACTTCGTCATGTAGAGCTTCTCGAGCTTTATCCACAAGCCTGCGGCGGTCTTCTCTGACACAATGTTGAACAGAACGTCATCTGCCAGGCATAACCGAATTGCGCTCAGAGCTCTGTCATCCAACTCAACCCATTCATCCTCCGTCATGGTAGAAGGCCTTTTGCTCCTCCCCAACAGCGCTTTCGCCACGCCTTGTTGTACCAGCAGATCGTGCATCTTTACCTTCCAGATCTCGAAGTTGTTTTTGCCATTGAACTTCTCAATTTCAAACCGGGCATTTTGAGTTTTCGCCATCTTGTTTCAGCAAAAAACACAGTAATCTCCAGAACCAATTATCAAATAAAGAATGCCCTTTTAATTAAAAAATGCCTTTAAAAAAAAATTGCCCTTGCCTTCATTTAAGTGCCTTTCATTTGATACCATATGCAAATGGCAATAATATTACAAGTCGATTTAAAAAAAAAAAAATGCCCTTGCCTTAAATCAGATTACAATCCTTTGATTTAAATACATATGCCAAATAAATACAATGGCATTACAATAAATCGATTTATTTAAAAAACCCCTTCAAATCGATTTTATGGCATATCATACACCTCTTAAATAAAATGCCATCGATGTTATGAACTCCATTTAAAAGAAACTATTCATAAAATATGGAATTACCATATTTTAAAATAAAAGCACTATGGAGTATAAATCGATTTTGAATATCACCATTTAATGGCACACAAAACGATTTGTAATAAAACAAAATCGTAAGTTTGTAAATCGACCTTTTTAAAAAACTCCATATGTGACCTTTAAAAAAAAAATTTCCAAATCGATTTTGTCTTTTTAAATCGACTGCCTCAAAAAAAAGAAATCGTTTTAATTAAACCACTTAAAAAAAAAGGATTCTTCACAAATCGGTTTATGAAATATGAAGGACACAACGATTTCTTTTTCAAACGGCATCAATACCTGTCTCCAGCTTACGGACTTTAAATGGCATTCAATTCACTCTGCATTCAAGCTAATCGCTTCACGGCATTGGCCATTTTCCTGCTCGGATCAATGGTTATGAATGCTGGCCTTTCTCTGCGCACAGGACATCCACAGCAGCTCCAGCTCCTTCAAATTCATCGCTGTCTGCATTCAACTCAGCTCAACAGTGTTCCTGCGTGTTCTGGCAATCAATACGCACCAGCAATCAACACAGTACGCATCCCACCAGCTCCAGCAGTTAAATGAAAAACATCACCATCGCTCCACGCAGCTTCAGCAATCAACAATTCTGCGCACCAGCAATATGCAAGCCTTTCCACACACGCAGCGCTGTTTAACCTTTACGCTGGTTGGACAGCAGTCCAACACGCCACGCACTCCAACAGAAAGCTCCGATACCAATTGTTGGAATAACCACAGCGGAATTCATAAAACAATTAACACACAGCAGATTTAATCAAGCACATAAAGACACAGTTTTTTTTACCGTGGTTCACCCAAACCTCCTGGGCTACGTCCACACAACAGGGCATTGGCAGTCTTTATTAATTCAAACAGGAGATTACAATTCTCACACCCTCACACACCCTCCAAAACAAACGTATGGATACTTGTTATATAGCAGGAGAATCTAACAGCCTCATAAATCCTCTCAACACAAACTTAGGATGCATTAACTCCCTCCCCAACAACCTGGAGCTAATCTAGGAACTAATTCCTAATTTTTGTCACCTAATGAGATTTTTTTGACTATTTTATTAAAACAGAAAATCTCAACAATAAGGTATAAAGGTAGTCATTAAAATTTATTTTCCCAAGTAAGGTTGACTAGTAGATTACAAGATTATTAAAATGGGATTGCAATTTTTCTAATGAAAAAAATATTTAATAAGCCTATTAAGGCATAAGCGTAGTTATTGAAATTTATTCTCACAAGTAAGTTTGATTAGCAGAATGAATGAATGAATGATATTGTAATGTTCATGAGACTAACAATAGTTTATGGGACTACTAGCTTACTTGTCTTTTGTCTTCTGCAATTCAATCATTTTCTTACTCAAATTGATGATGAGCTGACCCAACCTTCTAAGAGCCTTCTCATTGAAAAGACAATGTCACAAAATTGATGCTAACATACAGTCATAATTGTCCTTGATGTCTCTGAAAGCATCACAGTCCAAAATGAAAAGCTTTTCCAATTCCACTGCCCCAGAAGTGCAAAAAGTACACACTCGTTCTTCCCCAACTTCTTTAGGTCTCTTCCACCGTCCCGTTTCACACAGAAGTTGATGTAAGTTAGTTCTTAATTGAGCAATAAGAATATTTGCTCTCCACGAAATGCTAGCTCCAATGCACTCTTTTTGTTGGAGATCATAAGTGGAGTTGAATTCCTGAACATAGTACTTCTTCTTTCTACCCGACTCTTTTCCCCATATACGCTTACAGAAGTTCTCCATAACAAAATTCTTTAACTCCTCGCTATTTGTGGGACATGCATTGAGGTAGATATTCCATTTTTGTGTCCATTTGTTGTTTTGTCTCGTCCATGATTTCTTTCTTTCACTCATGCCTTCATTGAAGATAACTTTTGGTCATCTACCTCCTCCCATTTGCTCAATTCTTTTTAGATACCTTATAAGACGCACCATAGCAATTGCTTCGATGGGAGTTGCTCTTGTTTCACTTAACATTATCTCATAAGGAACCGAACTTTTTATTTTGAACTTGCTCATGATCAAGTGTTTTTGGATTATCTCAATTTATTTCCATTTTGAAACATGGATGTTGCTAGTCCACAGTTCACACCCATATAATATCATTGGAAAAACTAGGAGTCCAAAAAGCACTTTAATCATGTTCCGATCCCATAAATCTGCCTCTCTACATCTGTTTTGAAGTGCATATAATGCTTTCCACCCTTCTAAACTTATTTTCTTTCTGCAATCCTCTCAATTAAGCTTCTTGTTGAAATCGATCCTAAGGTACGTGTATTCATTTACTTCTTCAAGAATGTTGCCTTCAAAGAAGAACGTATGTTCGCTTTGCTTCCTTTTATTTGATAAAATTGTTATTTTGGTCTTACTGGTATTGACTTGCATCCCCACTTCTATACAAAAATGCTAAAGGGAATATAGGTGCATCTGCAATCCGTGGGTTGATTAAGCAACCAGTACAAGATCATCGTCATATAGAAGAAGTTTTATCACGAACTCCCCCAACCAAACACCATCCCCACCTTGCAGATTTAGCCACTCTTCCAATTTTTCAATATATAAACCAAAAAAGGTAGGGGATAAAGGAAAACCTTGCTTGACTCCAATGTCACTTCTAAAACTTTCTAAAATCTCTGTTGAAGTTCTAATTTTGACTTTCACCTCTTCATAAAACCTATGGACAACAGCTCTATATTGCAAAGGAATTTCAAGTTCTTTCATTCTACACCACAACTTATCTCTAGGGACCGTGTCAAATTCCTTTTTGAAGTCAACAAAGCAGCAAAATATTTCTTCTTTGTCCCCCCAAACCTTTTCAACAATGTGTCTCAGCATGATACCATGATCTTCTGTAGAATGCTTCGACCTAAAACCTGCTTGCTCTTTTGCCCTCTTTTCTTTTACTTCCGCCCACTTACTGATTATATTTTCTACCATGTTGCTGAAAATATTTGCAAACAAAGGATTGATCATAATGGTTCTATAGTTGGAAGGATTATTAATGTCTCCACTTTTAAAAAGGGGTATTGCTAGACTAGTTGTCCAATCCCTTGGGAATCCTTACTGAATGACGTTGTTGAATATTTCCATGATGCGTGGTGCCAAAATTTTCATTCCCCACTTTAGATAATCTGCTTGAAGTTCAACCAAGTCATTTGCCTTCCCTGTTTTCAACTTTTTAATTCCTGTCTCCACCTCCTGTACTGTGAAAAGCTTTGTAGTTGTGTTGATCCTAGGAAGAGGCTCAATGCCTAATTATTTTTCATAGAGTTGTCTTGCATATTCAAACCACTGATTGGTTGTAATATCATTTTCAATTTGCTTCTTCCTTGGTTGAAGTTCCTGCTAAAAAAGATTTGGATTATTCTTGCCTAGATATATCAACTCTTCTCACCTTGTTTGCATGAACTCGTATTTCTTCTTTTTTTAAATCTGTTTATATAACTTTACATTCATCTTCTCCCTGCCTTCCGTTTTCAAGGTTCTCCTTGCCATTTTTCATTCCTCATCGAACCACACATTCACAGGAAAACAATTTGATTCTCATTTCCTATTTTTTTCTCTTTTACACTTCTCAAGTGCACCCTAGATTATATTTGTTAACTCGTAGTTGTTGAGACTTTGGGGACCAATTTTCTCCTTCTGAATTGATCTCTCCAGCATTTTTTTGAAGAAAGTGCAATTTTCTTGTGTTGGAGAATTTTGCCCATTGATGTCGATTGTTGAGAACATTGGATTTTCCTCCTATTATGTCTTTCTTCTAACCGAGATAAATTTATATAAATTGGGTTATGATCTAATTTTAAGTCTCAAATATGCTCTTGAACCTTGACTTCATCTATCATTTCTATTAAGATTTGTGAACAAATAACATAGTCAACGACACTTGCCCCGTTGTATGTGTTGCAAGTGAAGCTCCCAGACTTTCTCCATCTATCTAGACCATTGCAGTTAATTAAGTTGAAAGCACCACACAACGTAAGCAACTCCTCTCCGAAATGATTACTAACTTTGTCGTCTTCTGAACATCTCAACCATCGAGAATTCTCCTCTTTAATGAGCCAAAAAGGATTGTGATCCTCTTTGCAACAAAGAATACTAGTTTGTTGATTTGTTGTTCTAGAATTGAAATCTCCCACTAAAATAACTTCTCCCTGTTGAGAATATGCGACAATATCTTGCTTTAAAGTTGCATACAGATCTATGTTGTCGAATCCCTTATTTTTGTAAGTTTTTGATACTTGAGGCGCAAAATAACATGCTGCAATTCTTATGTGGTTCTCATTCTCCTTTATTTTGAACCATAAATATTGTTTATTTGTATCCTCTTTCACTAACTGAATGTGACGACCTTCTTTTTCTTTCACTAAAACTAATATTCTTTTGTACCCTTTGCCATTTTTTGTTGCCTCGTTCCAAACTACTAACTTCAAATAACTGTCAAACATAGGATTTTTGCAACCATCATGTTTATGAGTTTCTGTGAGAAAAATTATGTCTCTACGTTCTGCAATAGGCTCTATTCCAAGTCCCCTCCTCCAAGGGTAACCTATACAGTTCCAACAAACTAGACTTAGGTAGACTTGGCTAGGATTTGATTGCTACGTGATTTGGCACACAAGACTCAAATTTGAGTCTTCGCCCCTTTTCATCCATGTTGATCCTGTTGTTTTCCTCCCTATTATAGAATTACCTGTTTTTCTTTACTGTCAGCTTGTTGCCATGTTTTTTCATGAGGCCCAAACACCGCAATAATCGCTTTACCATTGTACAACCATGCTCTTTCCCTTCGTTTCTTGTTGCTCTAACTTTCTCCACTTCTTCTCTTCTCTCTTCTTGTTGTTTGCTAGTTAAATCTTCATCTAGGAAGAAGTGAGAGCCTTTCAAAGGTTTCTTTTTTTTAAGAGATGGTGTTTTTCTTGCACACTTGCCATGACAACTTTTATGGGTCGAGGCCTCTCCTCACATATCTTTCCCAACCTCCTTGCTTGGAAAATTTCCCTCTCCACTGTAATTTCTCTTTCAAAAAATTCTTTATCAAATTGAAAGAGTTTTCATTCTTTTCATAGTCATTATTCCCCTGATAATAAAGTTTGGTTCCCTCTCTTTTCTTTCTTTTTGTTCTCTTTATTATGCTCTACAAGAACGTACATCTTCTTTTTCCTCTATCTTGTGACCATTAGTATCATCAGCCTTAGTTTTGATTTCTTTTGGAATGTATGCCCTCTTGTTCTCTTTTGTTTTCTTTTCAGAAATCACTGCTTGCTGAATTATTTGTGTATCTACCTTAGTTGTTTTAGAGATTATCACATCTTTGTTTGTTGTCATTGTTTCATTCCTGGTTTTCCATGTTGCCTTCATGTTTTCCCATTCTCGTTTTCTTGCCTCTAAAGCACCATGTAACATTGTTACATGCTCTTTTAAAATTCTAGTACCTTCCATTAAACATTGATTTGCAAGCGTGATCTCTGAAAATTTGCAGTCCCTTTCATGTTCTTTGGCTTCCAAAATTTCCAGCCTTGCCCTGGCCTTCATCAGTTCTTGGACATAGAGATCTGTTGACCAAGTAAGAGGTGTAGTTGTGGGACTGTAAATGATTGACTCTTCTTTATTTTTGTTGCTCTTCTTTGTTTTCTTTCTATAGCACTGTTTTCTTCTTGTATGTTCCCATTTAAAGCGAGCAAGTCTGCGCTTTAAAATACCCTTATATTGTTTTTCATTTACCCAAATCCACTTTCTTGTTTTGTCCCCTGAAGCAATTTTGACTTGGCCCAAATGATTTGTTTCCACGTAATCTAAGATTTCCTTACTATATTTAACATTTACTATTGATTTTTTTTTTCCATTTTGAAATTTCAAAAACCAAAAATAACTTCAAAACCCAAATAAAAAAAGATTGACTATTCCCAAAACTGAGTCTCAACCCCAGAACTACTATTATCTGAGTCTCATCCCTCCGTGTGCTATTTCCCTTTGTCTTCACGGGTTGGGTTGGATTGGGTTGGGTTGATTCACTAGATGCCGTCAACACAGGTCACCTGCAACCCGGAACCAGATTAAAATAGAATGTCGCTGGAATAAGTGTTGAAATGTTGCAGCGTCGAGTCGGATCTCCACAAAACGAGGTTGAATCCGCAACCTCTGACCTCTGTCTCTCCTTAGTCAAGTGTAAAGTGATTTCCAGGTTTTTTCCTTCGTTGTGAACAGGGTTCCTCAGTGAACATCGCCAGGCTGTGTCGTGGAAATGAAAAATGAAAGTCGCAATCTTTCTAATAAAAAATATATATATTCTCGAAGTAAGGTTGACTAGCAGATTACAAGGTTATTAAAATGGGAATGCAATTTTTCTAATGAAAAATTATTTAATAACCCCAGGAAGGTATAGAGGTAGAAATTAAAATTTATTCTCGCAAGCAAGGTTGACTAGATAGAGTGACGATCATTAAAAATTCCACATCAAGCCAATAAATTAATTAATCCAAGGAACCATATAAGAATTTAATACGAATGGATTAGCCTCATATTATAACTAATATTATGGAATTCGATTTTAATAAAATAATAACTTAAAATGTAAAACTCTAGCAACCCATCTGACCTATTTTCATTAACGAAATGTGTTACAAATGGGAATAATTGGCAAAGGCTAACCTATCTTCTTCAATGAAATATTTTATATATGTATTTAAAGTTTTATTTAACATTCAAATTATATAATTTGAAATAATAAAAAAATAGTTTAATTTTCAGCCTATTTATATATTTAAATAAATATCTATTTAATTTATTTTGAGTAAATGTTGCCTATTACATTTGTTTTTATTTTTATTTATAAATATGAATTTAACTATATTTTAATTAAAACAATATTGATGTTTAAAATAATTTGTAACTCAATTCCTAGGGCGTATTTTAGTTGGTAACAAAGTGTATTGTAAGACAATCTTTGTGCAAATGTCACAAATTCAAACCCTGATTTTCACCCGTTTGTGGTAGGAGAAATAGTGGGAACCCTAATGTTTTTAGTGGTAACAGTTAGATTTTGTGGCAATGTTCATTTGAACAATAATATGCCTTAATTTTATGGTCAAATGATGTCCAAAAAATGAGCAACTTCATGGTAGCATTTGCTCCTAGAGATATGTCAATACATATTTCATGAGTAACTTGGAGTAACACCATTTTCCACTCTATTCATAAATTGAAACCATGGTTAGTTGCTCCTAAAGATATATCAATATATATTTCATGAGTAACTTAGGATAACACCATTTTCCACTCTAGTCATAAATTGCAACCATGGTTTGTTTAAATTTTTGCTTCGTTCATGATTTGTTAAGGTTTGTTGTCCACATTTTCCTCAACACTCCTCTCCTTAGTGTCCCTTCAATCCAAGTGAAAGCCCAAAGCTCCCAAAGCAAAAAAATGAAGAAAGAATAAAACAACGTACAAGGCATTTTTAAGAATAGATTTAAGGTTTGGAGTTTTTCTTTATTATCATGTGATGCGAGGGTTTTTGACAACACTCTAGGACCTTTGGAAGGTTGGCATAGCTAACGAGGCATTGAAATAGACCCTTTAAAAGCATGTTTCAACACCAAGATAATGCCCATGTGCTCTTTGACAAGTCAAGAGTTTCATAAAGCTCCCCAATATTAGGAAAAACACACGAGCAACTTCTAAAACAAGGGCATAGAGGTGGAAACTATTAGAAACACTCCCAACACCCCTAATGTCATTTTCAAGCAATCATGAGTGTTTTATACTAGTGCTCATATGCCCAAAAAAGGGAAACCTTGAGAATGGGTTCCCCGTTATTGGGAGCAAGTATCATGCTTCATAGGTACAAAATAACTTTATAAAATTTCAAGGAAAATTTCTTTGAATAAAGTTCTTTGCCTTTAAAAGAGGAGCCTTTTGGTTGGTATAATATGTTATACGTTTTTTATTGGTAAGAAGAGAATAATGGCATAACAATGTTATGTCGCTAATCCCATCTATAAAAGTTATAAGGTGTGAGATCAAGTTCATTTAAAATTGACCTTTTCCCTTTTTATTGGAGTATGGAAAAACTTAATTTTATAGTTTTTAATGGTCCACTTTGTTTTATATTTTTGATATTTTGAGCCAATTTGGAGACCTTCAAAACCCCTAAGGTTCACAGAACTATTAGTGAAACTTTGATCAAGGTGAAACTATGACCAACTTTGTTATTCCATGCCAAAATTAATCATTGAAAACTAGCCCATTTTGGATAAACATTGTCCTCAACCAAGGTATAATGGACACAAATATGTATAATTGGGCTATAAATTTTATGATGCAAATTTAATATTCTCATAATGCTATGAAATATGGAACAATAAGTGGGTTCAATCTAACATTCTATTTCAATGTCTTTTTAAGAGGTGGAATATTCATACTAAGGAGACAACAACATACCTTTGATTAAGATATTTGCAAAGTTGACAAAAGTAAAGAGATCTAAATCAAAAGAAGAAAGAAGATATAAAATTCGAAAGGATTACGCATCTCAAGGAAGTAAAGGCATTTGTGTCTATGAAAATATATGAAGTTGATGTCGACAAAGTAGATAAAATAGTGGTATTGAAGATGAAGCAAAGCTACATCGTGAAAAGGAGGAAACAACAAAGAAAGTAAGAATGATGTTGAAGATGAGGATATCCCTCCTCCCATTTGCCTGTATGAGAAAGTAAATTAGGAAATGGTGTGTTTAGGCAATCTAGTAATGATTTAAAGAACCATTCATGTCATTCAAATCATAATTTCCAACAGGTGTTAGTGATTTGTAAATTGTGTTGAACATTTCAATGATCAATGCATCACAATGGAGATTTTAAATATTGTGAATCTTACATCAATACAACAAAATTGTGCTCATTGTGCATTGTGTAATCATACTCACTTATTCTGTAGTTACAATGGTTTTGTGTTCTATTGTATAGGCATTCACTTATGTTTATTATTTATACTATGAGCACATAACCCATTCATCAATAGAGATTTAATAAATTGCATTGCAAGACAAATAGACAACCATCACACCATTAAACACATGATTTACCTAGGAGAAAACTATGAAGGAAAACTCCAACTATAAAATGATTATGCTCTCTTGAAATTTTTATTATAAATATATACAAAGTGGCTACTCCCTTATTGAGCATGGGAAAAAATAAAAATAAAAAAAATCTTAACTTCGGAAGACAATGTACCTCCACAACAACTTTTCTCCCATCAATTAGGGATGTCAAGAGATTGATTAATAGTAACATTGATTCAAACTCCAAATTGGTGCAAACTAAGGGTCCATTCGAATTTTCCAAAGACCTCAAAGAAATTCCAAACCATATCTCTTACCAGCAGGCACTTGAGGTCCCTATACACAAAGGCGGGTTACTTCTTCCGAATAACAACATAACACAAGGTCCAAATCTTCCTCTATCTCTCCCTTGGGGCACCATTATATCTTGAATTTTCTTCATTTGGCCTCGAGTGTTAGGAGAGATAGATCTAGTGAACCATGACCTAGTCCCCGGCTCCTTTACGTAGCCACCAGCCCTCAGAGTCAAATATTTTCCATGTTTTAGCATATAGACATTATGTTTTTACTGTATCTCTTATTCTTTATATAGGATACCTTTTGCTCCTCCTGCTTGTATCAACATCATTGCACTTAGTTGTCCCATTGACCTATTTTGTGGTCATTTGTTGGACATTAATATAATTATCTTATCTTATTTTCTCTTTGTCCAAAGGCCTAAGACTACTCAGTGATGGAGAAAGTCCACAACTTTTGTCTGATTTTACTAAGTCTCTAGAATTGCCAAAACCTTTGTGATTATTCTATTAGGATATGGAACAATGTCATTCTTACTCTTACCCCACTTTACTATGGAACGAAAACTACTTCAATAATAATGGAACCTTTTTTATCTCCTAGAAGTTAAAGTTTTAACACCTCCTTATAGCCATTAGGATTAGGTCTAGGGATTTTGCATACCCCAACTTCTAATTAGGGATAGATTTTTTGGAACCTTTATAATATTCTTGAAAGAATATGCATGGATAGGTCCACAAGTTAAATTAATAAGGGTCGGCATGGGATCCACCTAATATTGCAGTGGTCACAGAAATAATCAATTGGTCATAGCCAAATATTTCTCAAGTGAACCCCAATTGAGGTGTTCTTTGGACCTTTGCAAAGCTAGTAACTAAAGGAACAATGTGACAACACTCCCATGCCATTTTGGCTAAGTTTTGACACCAAAAAATGTTGTTTAGTTAATATGCTTCATGCTTAATATGCTTAATATGCTTCAAGATCAATCCTAAAAATGATCCAAAAGGTCATAACTCTAGTTTTCCACTCCATAGAGTCTCAAGAATGATAAGAATTTTATATAAATCAATTTTCATAACTTGATGAATTAAAAGTTTTGTGATTTTGATTTATAATAATAAAAAATGAAATTTGTAATTATAGAGACTTTCAAAGTATTCTTTGGGGTCTAAAAGTCTCTAAAAAGGATTTTAGCTCCTCCACATTGTAGATATCTCTCCAAGCTTTCCAATGGATACTTGAAGTTGTAACTCTAATCTATAATCTAAAAATTATGCCTCTAAAAAGTTGATCAGTTGTGCCCAACATAGCAATTGATGCATAACCACCTTAATGGCCAATGTGTTCCCACTTCATAACCCTACACCTGCCAAAAATGCAACCATCATTGGGATCATTGCACCCACATGTCAACAACATATGGCATGCTAGAAGATGAACAGCCATTAGTAATTAAGGAAAGACCACCTTTATAAGTCAAATGGGAACTTTATACCTAATATTTAATTTGTGTATAAAATGTATGATACAAATCATAATGTAGTAGCAAATCATCCTTTTGTTTTCATGCTCTTTACCTCAAAGAAATGCACTAAACTTTTACACAATAATGAACAATGCTTCATTCTATATTGCTTTGTGTTTAATTTATTATTTTCCTTGCTTCATTTTTTTTATGCTTATGCTTCCATAACCTAATCAATCCCATATTATTTAAATTTCCCTTTGATTTTCACCCCAATGACAAATTAATTAGAAAATGATAAAAGAAAGAAGTTAAAGAGAAGGAAGAAGAACAATGGCCTCTAATATCAAATGAAAACTATAGTGCAAATGAAAGTACTCATCCTCAGACATCCTTGTCAACAAACATCAAGGAATGATTGAGCATTTTATTTAAAGATATAGGTGCCACAACAAGGATCACACTATAACACTTAATTAATATGTTAACTTTTTACATTTAAATGATAATATTAACCCCTAAATTTTCACCCAAGGTGGTGTTGACATCATGGAAGAGGTATATCCCATAGAAACTTAGCATAGAACAATGGTATTAATGTTTCGAAATCCTATCTTGCCAATGTTAAGGATTTTGGACCACCCTTAACATTTGCAACATTTCTTGTATAAACTTAGCTTTGATGGAGCCTCAAGAGGTAACCAAGGGCATGATGGCTATGGAAGCACCATTATACATGACCAAGGGAGCTTAATTAGAGCATACTTGGGCTATACATTGGGTTAAACAAAAATAAACACATGGCAATGGAGGCACTAATAAGCAACTCCAAGGTAGCCATCGATCTCCTTTCCAATAAATCAAGCAAGGGTACGTTTCATTGGTAATTGAGGGCATTGTCCACTCCCTTACAAATCACTTCCATCATGTCACCTTTGTCCATGTGCCACACATGCTTAACAAGCTATTTAGTTGGTTGGAAAATGTGTTTGTTGGTAATTGGTAGGGCCACCATGAGTTTCACCTTCTCAACCACCATGGGCCAATTTGTATTTTTGGAAAAGGAAAATTTTCCTTATGGATCTTGATAATAAGCATCTTTTATCACCTCTTTAATGATGTATTCATTCATGATTAATCCTCTTGCATTGAAACAAAGTGACAGCAACAAAATTTAATCCGGGCCCCAAAGAGAGTTGGCCTCTAAGTTAACTCTGTCCACATTTGCACTTAATACAACTCAGTTCAATACAAGAACTCTTCCTCAATTCTTTTTCAAATTTATTTATCGATTTCATAGAAATTGACAAATAATTACATTAGCCAAACTTTGATTATAACCCCACCTATATATATATACTGTCATTTGTGTTCTTTAGTCCTGCGCGCCTAAATCATATACAACGCATATCATCTTATACCTTTTCCTATACTAAGACCTTCGATATTTTAAATATATCTCCACAACCTTATAACCCCACAATATATCTCCAAGACAGAGTCTAGGCACTAAACTTCGGGAAATAAAAGTATTAAAGTCGACACATTAACACTTTAATCCTAGCGCATAACTTATATAACCAATGTTAGAACACTTCAGGGCTTATATTAATAACCCGACACATTATCAATGAAACCCTTATAACTTACTTTGTGCCTGGGCCCACACATATACACAAGCAGATTTCAACACTTTCAAACGTCCATACCTTCGATTAACTTGCAAGCAACTTTGGATGCGAATATCGTCCGATCAAACACCCACCAGATCGGACGGTGCGGGTCCTTTTCGCACTTTTTCTTGGGCTGATCGTTAACCCTCAAAAGTTACGCGAAATGGGTTGTTTCGCTCAGTTGACGTGGCGCGCTATGATTGAATCGGATTTTTTTTGGGCGGTTTCGCTTCCGCGAAAAAGTGGTGCGAAATGGGTGGATTTGGTTTTTGCAAACCCGCTTCCGAGTTTTGAACAGTAATTGATCGTAGGCTCCACCGAGGTTAACATAAACTTGTGTATCCACTTTGGTTTGCTAACTCAAGGTTCTAACTCCAGGACAGTGTTCTCAATTAACAATAAAACAATCTCTTTCTTTTGTAAGCGAGATTTTTCACGACAAACAGAACTTACAGTTCTATTGGCACACCAACACCACAGGTTTCACTCTCGAAGACTATTTGAACACAACGCAGGCCTGCTACAAGGCTTAGTACATTCATTCATGACCTCTTACGGGACTATATATCAATATGACCCACTCTGGTAATTCAATGGGAAATTACGCACAACCACAGACAGAGGGACTTGCGGAGATTAACACAGCGATTCTCTTCAATAATTAAACACAGAACTGGAGGCTCAAACCCCTCAGAATTAAGCAAATGCACACACAAAGACATCTATATCAACTATCACCCACTGATGATCAACAAACATCGAATTTTATTCAAACAGAGAGCAAATGCTTAACACACACAATCTTTACTGGGGAAATCCCCCCTTTCAAAGTATCCGGGGGTTACATTATATGCATCGTCATGTGTCTCTTTGGTTCCTCTCTAAGGATCGTTTCTAGTCTAACCAAAAGGCCTAATTACATTTATTCGAATAACTGAAACATGACAGATGGACTAAACCTAAAACTATTCGACTTCTACTAACTCTAACTGTTCTAAAAGAAACAGACAACTAAGGTATTGATACCTTGCTGCTGCAATTCAGAATGGTTTCAAACCCTCCTAGCCACAGCATGTGGACAACCTTCCTACATTGCTGGCTAGTGTCTAATGCCCCTGCATCAAACTCCTGAGGGCAATTTTCTTCATGCACTCCTGTCCATGAGCTCTTTCACTGATCTGCCTATCTTCTGCAACATTCCTTCAGTCATCCAAGTGGCATCTTCCTCTGGCTGGTCCTTCCACTTGATTAAGTACTGAAAGTACTCTTGTCCTCTGGTCTTCTTGAACACTCTTTTGTCCAATATCTTCTCTGGCTGCAGTGGTTGTGTTGGAGGTAGTTGCTTTGCCCATTCAATCTGTTCCTTGCCTGCTGGTCCTTCTTCTGCACCATCATTTTCATACTTGTACAAATGTGCAACATTAAAAATGGGAGATATTCCAACATCGGGAGGCAGTTCAACCTCATAAGCATTAGCAGAAAACTTTCTAAGTATCTTGCATGGCCCAATCTTTTTAAACTTCAGTTTGTTATACTGCTTCTTTGGGAATCTCTCCTTTCTCAAGTGTGCCAAAACCAAATCTCCAACTTCAAAATGGACTTCTCTTTTGCTCAAGTCTACTCTGCCCTTGTATTTGATGTTGCTGCCTTGTAGCTGATGTTTCACTTGTTCATGTATGGCTTGGATTTCTGAAGCAAATTCCTCACCATCAACACTTCTCAACTCTCCGTTTCCCAAATTTCTTAACTCTGATATTCCTGGGGTGCATTCCATAAAAAATATGGAATGGGCTCTGCCCTGTGCTTCTATTTGGTGAATCATTATATGCATATTCTACCTGAGGCAAAATATGATCCCATTGCTTGGGATGCTCTCCTGCAAGAATTCTCAATAGATTTCCCAGACTTCTATTCACTACCTCAGTTTGTCCATCAGTCTGAGGATGATAAGCTGAGCTAAAACTCAGTTTGGTACCAAGTTTCTTCCATAGTGTCCTCCAAAAATGGCCCACAAATCTAGTGTCTCTATCTGAAACAATACTCTTGGGCAACCCATGCAACCTAACAACTTATTTGATAAACAAGTTAGCAACATGGGTGGCATCACTAGTTTTATAACATGGAATAAAATGTGCCATTTTATAAAATCTGTCCACTACAACAAAGACTGCATCATTCCCTCTCTAAGTCTTGGGCAGTCCTAGAACAAAATCCATACTCACCATGTCCCAAGGCCTGTCTGGAATAGGCAAGGGAGTGTACAATCCTGCATTCTGGCTCCTTCCTTTGGCATATTGACAGATTTTGCAATTCTTCACAAACTTGTCCACTTCTGCTCTCATCTTGGGCCAATAATAGAAGTGACTCAGCTGCTCATAAGTCTTTTCAGTACCAAAGTGTCCAACAAGTCCACCACTATGCTTCTCCTTGATCAAGTTCTCTCTCATGGAACATTTTGGTACACACAATTGGTTTCTTCTGAATAATAAGCCTTCCTGCAATAAATAATCCAGCCACTGGCTTCTATCTGTTAGAACAGGGTTATAACATGCTTCAAATGCTTCCTTAAAATCTGAATTTGTTTTATACAGTTCTTTGAGAAAATCAAATCCTACAACTTCAAAATTGGTTTCTTGGATAAGCATGTGCCTCCTACTCAAAGCACCAAATACTTTATTTGCGTGGCCACTTATATGTTTCAAAACAAAATTAAAATTATGGAGATACTCAACCCACTTGGCATGCTTATGATTTAACTTGGGCTGCTGTACAATATACTGCAAAGCATGATTATCAGAGTATAATACAAATTCTTTAGACATTAAGTAATGCCTCCACTTTCTCAATGCCTGAACAATTGCATAAAATTCCTTCTCATAAGAGGAATACTTCCTTCTGGTGTCATTCAGCTTCTCACTGAAGTAAGCTACAGGCCTATCATCCTGACTCAGCAAAGCTCCAGTGGCTTCTCCACTGGCATCACACTTCACTTGAAATGGTTTAGTAAAATCAGGCAGAATTAAAACAGACTTTTCAGTTATCTTTTGCTTCAAAAGCTTAAAATTTCTTTCTGCTTCAGCAGTCCATTTAAATGGTTGTTTGCTCTTCTTTATTGTCTCAATGATGGGTGCATTAATCTTACTGAAGTTTCTTATAATTTTCCTGTAAAAACTGGCAAGTCCATGGAAACTTCTTACCTCAAAAACATTTATGGGTGAAGGCCACTCCACAATTGCCTTAACCTTCTCTGGGTCCATCTTCAATCCTTCTGAAGAAACAACGAAACCCAAATACACCAACTCCTCCTTCATGAATGAGAATTTCTTTAAGTTTATCAGCAGTTTCCCTTGGTGTAGCTTCTTCAAGACATAATTAAGATGCCTTAAATGCTCTTCTTTTGTTTTGCTGAAAAATAATATATCATCCAAATACACTATCACAAATTTACCAATGAATTCTTTTAACACTTCATTCATAAGTCTCATAAAAGTGCTAGGTGCATTTGACAACCCAAAATGCATTACCATCCATTCATATAGTCCTTCATTTGTTTTAAAGGCAGTTTTCCCACCCTCCTTTATTCTAATATGATGATATCCACTTTTTAAATCTAACTTTGAAAAATATTTGGCACCACTCAAACAGTCCATTAAATCCTCAACTCTAGGTAAAGGGAATATGTACTTGATTTTTATCTTATTGATTGCTCCGGAATCAGTACACATTCTCCAGCCTCCATCTTTCTTTGGGCTAAGTACTGCTGGTACTGAACATGGGCTCAAAATTTCTCTGATCAGCCCCTTGTCCACTAATCCCTGTACTTGCTTCATGATTTCCTCATTCTCTGTGGGAGTCATTCTATAGGCTACCTTATTTGGCAAACTTGAACCTGGGATAAAATCTATCTAATGGCTGATCTTTCTCACAGGTGGCAACTCATCAGGTAAATCATCGACAACAATGTCACAATAACTGTGTAACATCTCTTGGATTTCTATTGGCAAATCAGAAATCTTTGTAGAAGTAAGAACTACCTTAGGTTTGCAAACTAAAGCAAAACTTACCTCTTCTTCTTCAATCTGCTGTAGATACTCCTTCCCGCTCAGCAACAAGGTCTTTGGATCAGCTACTCTGCTTGATGGTTCTCCTTCCTCCATGGGTATCAGTGTGTGATGTACCCCATCCTTGAAGAATTTGTAAGTGTTCTTCTTGCCATCATGCACTGCTGCTCTGTCATACTGCCAAGGTCTACCTAGCAGTATGTGACACACATCCATGGGCATTACATCACACAGGACTTTGTCCTTGTAGTTTCCCATCTGCAGCTCTATCTCACATTATTCTTTCACAATCAGCTGGTGCCCTTTATGCAGCCAGGACACCTTGTAGGGAGTTGGATGCTCCCTTGTCTTCAGCTTCAACTTCTCTATCACCTCGGTGGAAACCAAATTGTCTGTGTTGCCACTATCAATGACTAGCTAGAAACACTTTCCTTGGACTTTGCATACACTCCTAAACAAAGTCTTCCTCTGTGCAAGCTCAGTGACCTCTTTGGCTTGTTTCAACAGGACCTTATTAACCACCAAGGATTCTCCCTTCTGTGGCAAAATTGCCTCTTCAATTGCTACCTCTTCTCCAGCTTGGGCAACAATAGAATTCCTTGGACCAACACCCATATTCTCTGGGAACTCATAGTGCTTGTGTCCCACTTGATGACATCTATAGCACCTCAATTTTCTACCTCTGCCTCTGCCTCCTCTTCCTCTATAGGAACCCCTTCTACCTCTTGCATCACCCTCTGTAGATGCATTTTGAGGTGAGCTGTTGTTAGCTCCATCTCTAGGTGTAGTAGACTTTCCTCTACCACCCTGACGTCCCTTTCCTCGGAAAGTACCTCTCCCTTTGGCAGACTGCTTTCTCAGGAGTTTCTCCTCTGCTTTCAAGGCCATCTGATAGGCCTCTTCAACTGTCTTAGGAGACAGAAGACCAATCTCATCTTGGATCTCCAGCTTGAGACCATTCACATATCTGGCAATCTTCTCTGGTGTGTCTTGAAATTGCCCAGCTCTTATACTTACTCTATAAAATTCTTCTGTGTATTCCTTTACTATCAGCAACCTCTGTCTCAGGTTCTGCATTTGTCTAAACAATGTTAGCTGATAATCACTAGGCAAGAATTTACCTTTTAGTTTAGCCATCATTCTGGTCCAGCTTTTGATAGGTTGTTTACCAGCTCTCCTTCTTTCTGCTTGCACTCCATCCCACCAAAGTGCAGCATGTCCTTTCAACTTTGTTACTGCAAACTTGACTTTCTTATCTTCGCCCATTTCTTCATAGTCAAAGCATTTGTTCATTTCATTAATCCAGTCCACCAGCTCTTCTGGATTCAGTCCTCCTGCAAAACTTGACACTTCGAGTTTGGGCTTAACTGTAGACCCTAGAACAGTTCTGAGGAGCCTCATCTCAGGAGGAATCTCAGCATTTTCTCCAGCTTCTTCTATTTCAGGTTCACTGATGTCTTCAGGATCTCTGGGTTGTCCTAACTCCATGGCATCCAATCTGGCTTGGACCCTATGCAAGGTCTCCAACACTTCTGCATTGGCAACAGGTCTGCCTCTCCTTCTGCCAGCACCTCTAACAACTCGGATAGCCATGTTAATTCTCTGCAAAAATAACTCAAAAATAGCTCTGATACCACAATTGACAGCAACAAAATTGAATCCAGGCCCCAAGGAGAGCCGGCCTCTAAGTTAAATCTGTCCACATTTTCACTTAATACAACTTAGTTCAATACAAGAACTCTTCCTCAATTCTTTTTCAAATTTATTTATCAATTTCATAGAAATTGACAAATAATTACATTAGCCAAACTTTGATTATAACCCCACACACACACACACACACACACACACACACACACACACATATATATATATATATACTGTCATTTGTGTTCTCTAGTCCCGCGTGCCTAAATCATATACAACGCATATCATCTTATACCTTTTCCTATACTAAGACCTTCGGTATTTTAAATATATCTCCACAACCTTATAACCCCACAATATATCTCCAAGACAGAGTCTAGGCACTAAACTTCGGGAAATAAAAGTATTAAAGTCGACACATTAACACTTTAATCCTAGCGCATAACTTATATAACCAATGTTAGAACACTTCAGGGCTTATATTAATAACCCAACACATTATCAATGAAACCCTTATAACTTACTTTGTGCCCGGGCCCACACATATACACAAGCGGATTTCAACACTTTCAAATGCCCATACCTTCGATTAACTTGCAGGCAGCTTTGGGTGTGAATATCGTCCGATCAAACACCCACCAGATCGGACGGTGCGGGTCCTTTTCGCACTTTTTCTTGGGCTGACCGTTAACCCTCAAAAGTTACGCGAAATGGGCTGTTTCGCTCAGTTGACGTGGCGCGCTATGATTGAATCGGATTTTTTTGGGCAGTTTTGCTTCCGCGCAAAAGCCGTGCGAAATGGGTGGGTTTGGTTTTTGCAAACCCGCTTCCGGGTTTTGAACAGTAATTGACCGTAGGCTCCACCGGGGTTAACATAAACTTGTGTATCCACTTCGGTTCGCTAACTCAGGGTTCTAACTCCGGGATAGTGTTCTCAATTAACATAAAATAGTCTCTTCCTTTTGTAAGCGAGATTTTTCACGACAAACATAACTTACAGTTCTGTTGGCACACCAACACCACAGGTTTCACTCTTGAAGACTGTTTGAACACAACGCAGGCCTGCTACAAGGCTTAGTACATTCATTCATGACCTCTTACGGGACTATATATCAATATGACCCACTCCAGTAATTCAATGGGAAATTACACACAACCACAGATAGAGGGACTTGCGGAGATTAACACAACGATTCTCTTCAATAATTAAACACAGAACTGGAGGCTCAAACCCCTCGGAATTAAGCAAATGCACACACAGAGACAACTATATCAACTATCACCCACTGATGATCAACAAACATCGAATTTTATTCAAACAGAGAGAAAAATCTTAACACACACAATCTTTACTGTGGAAATCCCCCCTTTCAAAGTATCCGGGGGTTACATTATATGCATCGTCATGTGTCTCTTCGGTTCCTCTCTGAGGACTGTTTCTAGTCTAACCAAAAGGCCTAATTACATTTATTCGAATAACTGAAACAAGACATATGGACTAAACCTAAAACTATTTGACCTCTACTGACTCTAACTGTTCTAAAAGAAACAGACAACATATGGACTAAACCTAAAACTATTTGACCTCTACTGACTCTAACTGTTCTAAAAGAAACAGACAGCTAAGGTATTGACACCTTGCTGCAATTCAGAATGGTTTCAAACCCTCCTAGCCACAACATGTGGACAACCTTCCTACATTGTTGGGTAGTGTCTAATGCCCCTGTATCACAAAGGTATCTTTCTTTTTCACATTTAATAATTTCCTCCTCAAACACCTTTCAGTTGTTTTAACATTAAAGGATTGACACATCTCTCCTCCGTGCAACCATGGGCACTCGCTTTTGCCTCTATTCAAATATATCTGCATGTGTGAGGTTTGAATCATTATATCGACTCCCTACGTTTACCCTATGTCTCATCCCTATCTAATACTTTAGTTCCTTTACCTTTGTATTACAATCCTATTGCTTTGTGTGTTCTATCTACCCACTAGTGTTGCTCTCTCTTTTCCTCCACTCCCCCTTTTGGATCTTCCAATAGAACAAAAGTAAATTGAACAAATCCTTACTATAACTGAACAAAAGAAAATTGAACAAATCCTTATTGTAACTGAACAAAAGGTAAGTAAGTGGGGAAGCCCCACCCACTATTAGTAAGTTGGTTATTGAGAGCAACGTCTCATATACATTACATCGCAAGACAAGGGTTATCGTGTATGTATGTGTCAAGTGGTTGACCGACAACGCACAAATGCAAGCAGTGGCACCCCTCCTTCATAACCTTGTGCCTAAAGAGCCTTAAAAAAAAGTTGACAACTTAACGAGAACTCTAGCCCTAAATATCCATATTTTTGCATAACAAACATGAAAAATCCCACCAAATGCAAAAATGGTGATGCAACATCATTCTTTTTTAGGGTTAAAATTCCAACATTTTTCAACCATGGCATTAAAACCAAATATCATGACTGAAAAAACCTCAAAATTTAAACAAATTTTCAACCATGGCATTAAAGAGAAAATATCATGAAATCAAAAAACCATAAAAGTCAACACCTATATCATAGAGTGTTTCTACCAATAGTTTTTTTTGTTTTTTCTTCTTTCTAAATCATAAAGTAGTTATACCAAGTGTTTTTATTTAATTTTTTGCTTAAGATGATAACTCATTTGAAATCTTAAGCTAGGACAAATTGTACTATTGTAACCAAACAATAAAAACCAACCATCAAATTGAAAACTACGACTACCAATGGCATCTTATTTTCAATCCTAGAGCCCTAGGGGTTTTCCAAGGTATTGAATCCATATTTGCAACCAAAAATCAATTTTAAACAACAAAGATCAAGATTTGACCAAAAATATTTTCACCAAATTCTAGCCAAAAACTTTGAAACGTGCAATGGCTAGACAATGCCTTCAAAAAATTTAAAAATAAACAAATAAAAACAAAACTTTAAAAATAAAATTTAAAAAAACTTAAAAACACATAAAATAATTAAAACACATTAAAATAAATGCAACCAAATGTAGATTTTTGTTTTTTGTTTTTTGTTTTTTGTTTTTTTTAATATTTTTACGAAATTTTGGAGTGGGCCTAATGGCTAAGAGCAGGTGTTTCCTCTTAAGAGGTCAGAGGTTCAAAACCAGAGGGAGGTAGAGTATGTATGCCTTCGTAGAATTAACAGTCAAATCGTTGTGTGGAGATAGGTCCTTTGTCCCACAAACAAGGGAGCTCATACACCATGACCTTAAAATTGGATACTAATAATGATAATAGTTTATTTATTTAAATTCTTTTAAAATTGGATACTTCCATTTTTCAAAATGAGCATTAAAATCAGCATTAATATAACTTCTAAAAAAACCGAGTTAAATTCTTGGTAACTTTATTTTCAATGGTCTTTAGAATATAAATACCTTCCAACAAAAATCGAGATACCTATCATCCAGTAATAAATGAAGGACACGATTACAATCATGAAATTAAAAGGTAGAAATCAATTGAAATAGAAAACCATGGTACCTTTGAGAAGACAATTCATAGATTCATCTTCACATTGATCTATAACCTATAACCTTAATGTGCATTAAAAACAAATTATGGTTGGTATGAGACACAATCTTATAAAAGATAATATCAAGTTTCAAAATGTCATCCTAAGTTTCCCAATGGAATGTTGGAACGATTAAATGCCCATGAAGGGTGGTATGTTCCCTTATGACTTTCATGGCAGCTAGAAGCTTGAAAGCTACAATGACACATGGATTTGATCAATTTTGTTAGGGTGATAATGACAAGTGGGCATGAAACCTTTAAAACCACCATGGGTTTCATCCTTCCCAAGTACCAATGTTAACTTATATTTTGGAAAAAGGTTAGTTGTCCTTGAACATGTTGAAGCATTCTTTGTCCCCTTATTAATGGCCTAATCATTTATGATTAGTCCTCTTACATTTAAATAAAGTTATCTTTCTTCTCTTTTTCTGCTCAACCAATGCTTTCCATCTCGATACGTTTTCGTAGAACTGGATTGATACTTTTTCACTTTGTGCAATCATTAATGACTTTCTTCTCCCCCTTTTGCAAATTTTTCCATTTGTTTAAGGTCCAAATTCTTAGATCCATTGTTCACTAGTTAGGCTACGTCTCATCTCTTCCCTGCACTTCAATTCCTTCACCGTTGCATTCCAATCATATTGCTTCGTGTGTTCTATCCACTCACGTTCTCCCTTTACGTCTCATCTCTTCCCTGCACTTCAATTCCTTCACCGTTCCATTCCAATCATATTGCTTCGTGTGTTCTATCTACTCACGTTCTCCCTTTTCCTCCACTCTATTCTTTCTCCATGGCCAACCAAAAATTTTAAACTTCGACTATGGGACGTTCAACCAAAAGTGGCATCACTCCTTCGTAAGCTTGTGCTTAGAGACACTAAAGTGATCTCTAGAATGCAAATACCTTTCCCACAGAATTCTAGATACCATCATCCAATGGATAAAGCATGGGGAGGGGGGAAATCATGGGAGTTAAAGGATACGACTCTATTCAAGAAGGAGACCCCAAGACCCCAAAGAACACAATACATAGATTCATCTTCTTTTTATTTACACTTGATGTGCAAGGGAAACAAATTGTGGTTGGTTCTACACATAACCTTATGAAGTGATTTGGACAAGATGATATTTACTTCAGGTTATATCTTTATTGTTGCAAGAGGATCCATTAATTAGATGTTAAAGTTTTCTGAAACAATCACTTTATCTATTATTGAGGAAGGATATATTTCATTGGCTCACATTGCAAGGAGGCAATTCCTGGGCATTGGATAATCCAGCACTCTAGGTGTGTTTCGCGATATGGCTTGACCACCTCTCGTGAATCCGTTAACTATGGCGATACATTCGTTTACTAACACATGCAGATTTCGAACAAGTAGTGTCAAAACCAAAAGCCTCTAGATCGAATCAAAACAAACTTTGAAAATTAAGTTAAATCATAAATAAAACCTCCCACAACTCAAGATAATTCGATAAAGTGAAAAGGAGTGTTTAGGATATTCTACCCAAAAACAGGAAAAGAGAAGAGACACAATTTAAAATAAGACAAGGTTAAAGTTGACTTTGAGAAGAATGGAAATGAAAAGATTTTTGGGCATTGTATAACTGACATTCATAACGTTTCCAGCAATCTTTCCCAAATTCAGCACCCTGGAGATTGCTAAATCGAATATTCCTGCTCCTCAAATCGCCATTTCTGGTATGGTTTAGAGGCCCAATTATACCTTCAAATTGCAGTTTATGGTGAGAAAGATTGCACTTGTAGTTGCATCGATTTTCACAAGAATTCCTACCAAATTGTGGTGGGGAAGGGAGCGGAACGAGTGCCCTTATCCCACACCAAAATGTTGATCAATTTAGAGTGATAGTTCCAACTTTTATAACGCCGGTGTTTTATATAAAATAAATTACCTTTCAAATCTCAGAAACAAGAGATGTAAGATAAAAAAAGGGCACTCGTTCCAATTAACGGCATATTCTTGTCGTATGGGATGTTCATGCTGCTCAGGCTGAATAATTCGCTTCTATTTGAGCAGTGACTTGCAATGTACGAGATCAAATGAAGTCAGAAAACTAATGACAGAGGTCGAGGTCCCGGGACAGAGGAATGTTAAGAACAAAATTTATTAGTAACTAATTATAGGCCAGACATGTGATTAGCCCAAATGATCTTTCATAGTAGAGGTTGAATAAGAGAGAATGGAACGTTTTGATTATTAATTTTTTTTTTATTATCAAACTAACAGATAACAAAACTCTGCAAAGCCAAATAAGATGCTTAATTTTTTACTAAAGGGAATCAGGCCAATAGATAAAAACGCTATGCAAATCAAAACTACACTTCTATTTAACATATAAAAAAAGATCAGACCAGTAACAATTCCAGCAAATTCAAGCTACATTTTTAATTATTATTTGAGAAAATTATGGATTTCAGATTTCTGAAAATTAAAAAGGGATCAGACAAATAGATAAATATTTTTTTTCAAATTCAAAGAACAAAGCGTCATGTTTCTATTTAAATTACCAATCAAAGTCGGGTCGAGGACGGGAAGTCAGCAGAGTCTCTTCCAGATCAATTCTTTCTTCGATCGCCATATCCGAACTGAAATCACGCAAATCTTCAATAAATTTACTTAAATTCCCACAGGATTCAACAGGGCAATTCTTCCTCCTTCCAATTTCCTCACGAAAATTAACCAATGGTCCAGCAAATTAAATAATCTCCGCCAATTTAACCCCGCAGTCCTAGGTTTCAAACAAAATCCCCTAACAAAATTCAACATAACTTTGATGATTAACCATCTTTTCGAAGCTTACCAGGGTTCAAAACCCTTAATCCCCACATAATCAAGTAGATTCCATTAAATTTTTCTGGATCTCTTAGATACAAGTGAACCACTGACAGCTTGGGCGACATGGGACACATTTGCTGGACTTTGTAACAATCTATAGTATGAAATGCTTACAAAGTCTGGCCAAACTTGAATACGAAAATTAGACTCGAAAAGCGTGCGCTAACCGTATGGCTGGCGTTTGCGTTTGCCCCAATCTATTAAGGGCCGCTAATTTCGCATTTCGCTGCTGGCATTACATGATAAATTACTCTTTGTTTGTTGTAGGGTTTCCCATAGTTATGCCCTCTTGGTCGGGATTCCATTTCCTTCCCGCGTTTTCGTTGGCTAGCCTGACTCTCGACTCTCGAGTCGTTGGAACAGGAAACGTAGTTAGTCGTTGCTGTCAGTAGTGGCGCCGCGTGTCAGCCTGGAGTGCAGTGTCAGACATCGATCTTCGTGATTGCATATGAATCGATCGTGGGTATTAGTTTGGAACTTGCCCATGGTTGTCCCAGCGAGGAGTGGTTACAGACACAATAAGGAATGAACTATTCCAAGAGGACCCTACTCCGTTGATACCAAGCGCCTCCTTATCCCAAAATAAGATAGATATTTCCAATGCTTATTTTTTAATATACGAATATGCGTTTATATTGGATATGTAGCTTTTCAATGCAAATTTTGCTAATCACATTATTAAGGTTAAAAGGTTTTACACAGTTTGGAAAGAGAAATAAGAAATCCTGTGTTAAAAGATAGACTGTGTTGATGGTTCTAAAAATGACTAATACAATCATGATTATGAAGATTATTTCATGTTTTTATTAGTTTCATTTCAATGAAGACTATTTCATGGTTTTATTAGTTTCATTTCAATATTCTTTAAATTATGGAAGAATCTTAATTTTTGTGGACACATTTAATAAGGGGAAATGGATGAAAACAATTTCAAGATACTGATTAAAAAGTTGATCAAACCAAATTTACAAAATTAGTTATGTGAAGGTGTAACTTCAGTGAATAAATCTACTTTCAACCTTTTGATGTGGGCATAGATGTGATTATTCTGAAACTATAGGATGCATATAGTATATATATGTTTATACAAGGGGGTATCATACACCAATTTGGTGTCTAATTTGGCTGTGACCTTAAAATTGGTTATAATAATATATATAGTTTTGGCATTTCATATTAAATGTGAATGAACTTTTAAAATATTTGTTATTATTTTTATTTATTAAAAATTATTGTATCATCTTAGTTATAAAATTGAAATTGGTCTTTTGTATTTTATGGTGGGGTCTTACATATGTTTATCATGCAATATTTTTTATATCAATTTTCTTGCTTTTCAAAGTTTTTTCAATTAATTTAATGTTAAGATACAAGTTGTAATCCTAAAAAGATAAATTACGTTGGTAATGCTAACAATGGCTACTTGCTCTATCTTCAATGGCTGCCACAAAGACGCTAATACAAAGCATTATTATAAAGACTACTCAGTCTCACTAATCCCACTTCAAGGATACTTCTCAAAGACAAAGAAAATGAGTCATGATTTATATTATTTAAATCATGGAAGGGATCCAATTCTTATGGGCCCATCAATTTTTGCAAAACAAAAATTGGTGATAACAACCTCAACAAACCCCATTGAGTTAATGGAACCAAATCTAGACAAAGCAAGGGAAAAAAAAGCAACAACAACAAAAAAAGAATCATGTTAGGGCATGGCTTTAGCAAATAAATCCACCTGCAAAATTTTGATGTGGACATAGATGTGATATGAATTGTAAAACACATATATGTATCACCCCAAATAAATCCACCTTCAAAATTTTGATGTGGACATAGATGTGATATGAATTGTACAACACATATATGTATTGCCCCTGGATCCTCATATTAACTGTGAAGGATCACCAAGAATTGTACCTTCTTGTAACTATTCCATTGGAATAAAATATTGTTTATTGTCTTCATTCATCAAGAAAAAAAAATATTGTATCTTAGTAATATGGTTGAAGTTGGCACTTTTGTGCTTTATGGTGGGACCTTACATAAGCCTATCGTGCAACATTTTCTATATCTATTTTCTTCATTTTGAAAGATTTGTCAATTTGCAAGTTAACTTTAAGATGCAAGTTGCAGAATTGAAAAAATAAACTACATTGATAGTGCTAACAATGATAAATTTATCCATATTTAATGGGTGCAACTAAGACACTAATACAATCATGGCTATAATGACTACTTCATTCCCTCCAGTCTCACTTCAAGGAGACTTCTCAAAGACGAGGAAGAGGAGACATGATTTAGATTATATAAATTATGGAACATATCCAATTTTTGTGGGCCCATTCACCGCTGCAAAACAAAAAATGGTGATTAAAATTACAACAAACCCCATTAAGGATTTGATGGAACCTTAATAACAATCTCAAATGTACCTTCTTATACATTTTTTTATTGGAACAAAATATCTTTTATTCTCTTTATTCATCGAGAAAGATAAAAAAAGTGTATCACCTTAGTCATGTGGTTGTGAAATTGGCCCTTTACATAAGCCTATTATGCAACACTTTATATATTGGTTTTCTTCCTTTAAAAAAATCAATTTGCAAGTTAACTTTAAGATGCAAGTTTTAAAGTGGATACAATTGCATCCCCCCTCAATTTAATAGTAACGTCTGTACCATATCATATCATTTTTATATAATTTATTTTATTTGAAATTTGTTTTAAATATGATGTCCACAATAATTCTCCTATGATAGATATTGATATTTATCTCATGGGAGGGGTTTAGGGTGGAGTGCACGTGTGGGAGATAAAAATTGTACCATGGGGTGTCTAGGCTCAACCAAGGTTCACAGAATCTTGGTGACAACATCTTGCAAATGGGTAGATCATTTTTCCTTCGAATATTGGGACTAACCCTAGACTCAAGACAGCCTAGGGAAAAAAAAAAGATGTTGAAATTTCACTTTATATTGATACTTTCATTTTCTTGCTTCTTTAATTTGACACTTATTTTGTATTTTTATAAAAATTAAGTTTAATATTAACGTCATCAATCATATATTAACAACGATCTCATAAATTTTATTTGGTTTGTAATAATTTTCCATATGATGTCTATAATAAGTTACTAGGGATTTCCCTCAACATTACTAGTCCCTTTAATACTCCCCTTATCTATTTTTTTTGTAGTTGAAATTTATATTGTCCTTTTATCATAATTTTTATTTTAAATATTAGTCATATCTTAATTTTATTTATTATAGACAAAAGGGCCTTAGAACAAAAACACTTTCAATGATATGGAATATTCATATATTTTTATACATTTATTTCTCTATCAAGTAAATATTCATATGTTTTTGCATATATAATTTTTTTATGAAAAAAAACCTAAGACGTGTGTAAACATTTTTTGAGCTTTTGATTAAGTTTATGTTTTGTATTTCCCGGGTGGCAATTGTAAAAAGGAAGGCCTCTCCCACAAGGTAGCGAGAGGTTATGAAAAATGGAACTCCTTAATCCTATCAATGTTGTGCAATTTGTACTATGAAGGTAGTAAAGGTTTTATGGCTAAGAAAAAAATTATGGATGGTGGTTATGTAAATGATGAAGGAGGAATTATGGCTAGTTATCAATTATGGATTGTATTGGTCACAAAGGTCAAAGGTCTTATGGCTAATGAAAATTCTAGCTAGGTGAACATATTTGTAGGAATTGCAACCTTTCCCTTCTTTAGAATCAATAATTTGAGGTTTAATTTGCACAACGCGAGGTATATTTTGTTGCTCCTATATAGTAATTTTCTTCATGCTTTGTTGGTTTGGACTTTGTTTCATATACATATGCATTCAGGTTGTTTTTGGTGTATTTATTGAGATTATTGGGTGACAGAGGTGCTCATTAGAAAGGAAGCTCTTCATTTTTCTTCTCTTCCTAAAGTCTGGTTTGCTCTTTGTCATTGCACAACAAAGACACGTTGCCCTTTTGTTCCTAACCCTAGATACCATCCAATCTAATGTGTACAACTCTTACCCTATCCTTAGTCTAGGGGAGCTTTATTTTGGATGGTAGCATTGTTATATGTGTGGTGGTAGGATAGGTTAATGGAGGAAAGGATTCAAAAACCCATCGACATTTTTCTCTCTCAGTCGTTTTTTGCTCTTCCTTAGTTTAGAATTATTGGGTGGTTTCATCCTCTATCTTTAACAAGTGGTGTTCTTATTCTTCTTCTCTTCTTGTCAATTTTGAGTATTCAAGTGGTGTTTCCTAGTTACACTATAGTCTATACTATGAAACTGTGATATCCCCTCTACTTAAAATTTCCAAGCAGCTACACCAATTTTGCAATTTTGCCTAAGTATATTAAATTTTGGCTCACAAATTAGGAAAAGTGGGTAAAGCCAAAGAAGATTTAATTTTTGGTAAAAAAGGGACCTCACTCTAGAGAAAAAGGGAAAATCGTGGAGCTAGTAGAAGGTGGGGGCCACTCCATGAGGGAATACGCACCACTTGGATAATTCGACTTGGAGAGAGAGGAGGGAAAAAGGAAGCTCGATGGGGTGGAGCCCAAAAGGGAAGAAAGGGGCAGAAATTACAAATAGGAGGAGAAGCACTCATTTTGAGACTTTTTGCTCATTTTCCATCTGAACTATTGTTTGCTCAAGCTGCTTAGCTGGGTCAAAAGAGTGTTGTTCAACACACAAAATTTCCGAAGGGAAATATCAACTCCTTCTTCGGTGGACTTTGAATTCCACCCTAGGGGAGCTTTGCTACACATCTGAGGCTATACTGAAGGAATTATACAAGTGAATTCGAGCTATTCTAAAGTAGACTGGACATAGAAGAGAAACCCACACTTCCTAGGACAGTTGGTTGTGGAGGTGAAAACTTGTTATGCTTTCTAGGAGAGCATTGTGCCATCTTTTGTTGAAGACTTGGAGTGTTGGATGAGCACATTTCTGTGGATATTTTGTTGTAGCATTGTCACCAATTCAGGGACTGTGTGGGCCTACATAGAGGAAATTTCTAGGCCACACATGGGAGTTGGGTAGATAGACATTTGGGGTTTCATTGAGTTGGTATTTGTAGAGGAATCCAATGGGGAGTTAGTTTTACTAGCAATTGCCATAATTTGGAGGAGTTGATCAGTGTCATTTCTAGTTGGGTCAAATTTCCCAGCTATTGGAGGAGCACGTGGAAATTGGAGGTAAATTCGGAGGTCAGAACTAGGCCAAACCCTTTATGAGTTTTGGTGGGTTATTTGAGGAGCGATCAAGGTTAATTTCTTGGAATTTTTTAAGCACTAGAGGAGGGCCAAACAACATATATTTACCAGTCAACAACACAATTTTTGAAGGCTAGCGCAAAGTATTGAGGAGGGTATCTTTCCAGCATATGGGGACTTGTTTTCTTAACATGGGACTTGTTTATCTTGCCTTTGGCAAGCCCAAGTGCATTCAATCCATACTTATATTGTACCCCATTGATTTATAATAAAAAAGGCTCAGCTTTGCGCAATTTTTGGAATATTTATGGTTGTTTAATTTTATGTGTGAATTTTGTGTTACATGTATTATTTGTGCTTTATTTATCACTGCTAATTTTCCCTTAGGAATATTACAGCGGTATCAAAGCTCTAGTCTTGGCTCAGTCGTGGGATTATTTCTATGACCTTAGAGGACAAGCAGAACGTTACCTACTAGAGGCAGAGGTACCAGAGTCGGGAGAGAGAGTTGGAAATCACCCATGACACTGAGGCCCTAGAATAGGTAGTGGAGGAAGTAGACATAGGAGAGCCAAAGAGAAAAGAGAAGGAAAATTTTGAGAGCCTCTTGAAGGCCCTCAGTGACTTGGCCAAGGGACATAAGGAGATGTTGGAGGGGATCAAGCAGCAAAATCGGGACAAAGGAATTCATCGGGATTTTCAGTTTAGGGAAACTTCAGGGGCTTCCCACCAGCACGACCACCAATCCACTCTGACTCACCCACATGCTTTTAGTGGGCCCGCCAGAACCACATTGCCCACATTTTTTCCCTTGGGACCAGGTGAGCAGGTTGGACAGGATGAGATGCCCATGGGAGACTATTTCTCGGAGTAGCAGTCTATGGGATATGATTTCAGAGCTGCACTATCCTTCCGAGACTTCTGCCAACTCAAGCAGAATGAGAAGGGCAAGGACGCAGGGGATGGAGGCACACATAACTCGAATCTACAATGCACCATTGGGAGGATATACCTCCCACATTTAATGGGTCTTCCAAGTTTTCGGCTAGGGATTGGGTGGAGAAGTTGGACACATATTTTCAGCTTAGCGGAATGATTGAGGTGGAAGCCATCAAAACGGCCACCTTACACTTGGAGGGGGAGGCACACGATTGGTGTCTCCATGGGTTGACCATGTTAGGGCATGCCAATGTGACTTCTTACGAGGACTTCACATGGAGGGTTGTGGATAATTTTGACAGGAGGGACCCGAAGGTGCACTTTAGAGAGTTTAATTAGCTCAAATAGACTGACAACCCCGAGCATTATGTATGATAGTTTTTGAGGAGTGATGGCGTCGAATCTGTCTGATGCCAAGAGGGTTTACACTTTTTTGGTGGGTTTCCTTAAGCCCTTGCATGGGTTGGTGAGGTCTCGTAGACTGACCACGTTGCAGGAGGCAGTGCCTTGTGCCCAGGATTTGCAAGATGCAATCCCCAAGACTAGGGCACCAATTCCACCACGAGCTCCTTTCCCACCCAGGAGTTCTCACACCAGGGCCCCATCGCAGAGAGCTATCAAGGGACGTGGACAATTAGATGAGGAGATTAGGAGAGACCTCCAGAGGAAGAAGTTATGCTTCACCTGCCAGGAGCCTTGGGCACCAAGCCACAAATGAACCACGAGCAAGCCCATTATATTGAGGTATTCTATGATAGTGACTAGGAGGATGACGTAGAGCAGTAGGTAGATGGGGGTGACAGTGAGCCGCATGAAACAAGGGGACCACTTCCGCCACCACCACATCGGAGAGCACCTTTCGCACCTGTTGGGGGAGTGCTTGCTTCATTGCGTGGGGTTCCCAGATATTTGACCTTGAGGATCCGAGGCACAGTGAAAGGGAAACATGTCTCAATATTGGTAGAAAGTGGAGCCACCCAAAAATTCATTGATGCACAAATGATATAGAGGAGGGGCATCACCACAAAGGCTTTTGAGGGCTTCTCAGTTCTTATGCTAGGAGACAAGACCATGCAATCTACCAGATATGTCCCCTCTTTGACTATGACCATGCAGAATTATTCAGTGACTGATCACTTCTTCATGGTGGATGTTCCAGACACCAATGTGGTGATGGGTGTCCAGTGGCTCGATTATTGGGCGACTTACCACAAATTGGCGGAAGCTGGAGATGGAGTTCATGGGGCTAGATGGGAAGTTAGTTGTCATGAGGGACATGCACACATATCCACCACAGAAGGTCTCAACACACAGGATGGAGGCTGAAATGAGGCATGAGGGCATCAGGTGGGAAGTGGAGTCGAGGATTTCTGAGGTAGGTGGAAAACCCCAACCACCACATCCATATATTCAGACCATCCTAGATAGATACCCAATAGTGTTTGGAGACATCCCACCAAGGTAGCCACCTGATAGGGGGTTTGAGCACACCATTGAGCTAGAGCCAGGGGTACAGGAAGTCATCACGACCCCATACATACATCCGAAGGCTTATCAAGGTGAGATTGAGGTGCTATCTAGGAGTTGCTGGCATTGGGGCACATTAGGCCCAACTCTAGCCCCTTCACTTCATCAATTGTCCTACTGAAGAGGAAGGATAGCATGTTTTGGATGTGCATTGAATACATAACTCTTAATAAGAAAAATTTGAAGAATCGATACCTCATCCTCCACATAAATGAGCTTATGGATGATCTTAGAGGATCCAAGTACTTCTCTAAGATATATCTACGTTAGGGGTATCGTCAGATTCATGTGAGGGATCAGGATATCCCAAAGACAACATTCAGGTGTCACTATGACCACATCAAGTTCTTGGTTATGCCCTTTGGGTTTACCAATGCTCCTGCTACTTTCTAGTGTTGCATGAACCACATGTTCTACAAGAAATTGCACATATCCGTGCTAGTGTTCTTTAACGACATATTGATTTACAACACGACATGGGAGGAGCATCTGCAACATCAAGAGGAGGTGCTTAGTATTTTGGAGGGGCAATAGTTCTATGCGAAGTTTTCCAAGTGAGAGTTTGGGCTGACTGAGATGCTAGACTTGGGGCATATTATTGGAGAGGATGGAGTGTGGGTGCATATGGAGAAGATTAGAACCATCCAGGACTGACCAGTTCCCCCGAATGTAACTGAGTTGAGGGGATTTGTGGGAATCTACACGTTTTATAGGAAGTTCGTAAAGGGCTTCTCACAGCTAGCGGCACCCCTCACAGATCTGACCAAGAAGGGGGAATCCACATGGACAGACATGACACAAGAAACATTTGAGCACCTCAAGGATATGATGAGAAGTTGTTCGATGTTGGCTTTACCTAATTTTACACAGTTGTTCACCTTGGAGTGTGATGCATCATATGAGGGAATTGGCGTTGTATTATCATAGGGAGGCCACCCAATAGATTTTGAGAGTCATAAGCTCCTTAGTCATAAGAGGTTGTACTCAATCTATGACAAGGAGATGTTGGCCATAATGCATGCATTGGCCAAAATCTGATAGTACTTGGTGGGAAACAGGGTTAGATTGAAGACTGATCATAAAAACCTTCACCACTTTCTAGGGCAGAAGGGTCTCGATGATATACAATAGAAGTGGGTCAACAAGATTTAGGCCTACGATTTTGACATAGAGTATGTCAAGGGAAAACATAAAGTGGTGGTAGATGCCCTATCCTCGAGGCCTGTGACACTTTCACTCATGAGCATCTTCCATGATTGGAAAGAAAAAATTTTGGTGGAGTACTCCAAGGATCAACAGGCGTGTGAGATATTGGAGGGTACTCATGGGGATGAGAGCTACCGAGTGATGACCGATGTCATTTACTACAAGGGGCACATATATTTGGTACCTGGTTCGCAATTGAGGGAGAAGATTCTCCACGCAGCACATGATTCAACACTGTCAGGACATCAAGGGTTCCTAAAGACCCATAGGAAAGTTAGGGAGCGTTTCACTTGGGAGGGCCTCAAGGGGGGCGTGTTGAGGCATGTGCAGGAGTATGAGGCCTGCCGGAGGAAAAAGGGGGGGTTAACCCATCCTATTGGGTTACTACAACAACTCCCTATTCTGAAGGGGAAATGGGATATTATCTTGATGAAATTCATGACAAGACTTCCCATGGTGCAAGGATGTGATTGCACATACGTAGTGGTGGACAAGTTGACGAAGTATGCCCATTCTTTGATATCCCACCAAGTACTCTGCGTCACAAGTTGTGGAGGTATTTTTTAGATAGATCTGTGGGTTGCATGGTCTTCTCAAGACCATAGTCAGTGGCAGGGACAATCATTTCATGGGGGCATTTTGGTATGAGCTCTTCAGGTTGGTGGGCATTAAGCTCACTCCCAGTACCAACTACAACCCTCAGATGGATGGACAGACCAAGATAATCAACAATTGGCTGGAGGGATACTTAGAGAACTAAGTGACAAGGAAACAATGAGGTTGGATGATCTGGACTTATGTAGGAATGCAATAAAATACAAAAATACACATAAACGAAGTGATGCAGTAGAAATAAGACTTCATTTCATTAATATCACATAACTGAAATATCCTTATAGACATAGTGAAAATAAACTAGCTAGGGCGCTAGTAGCTTATCTCTGAGAAGAGATGTTGTTATGCATATTTTATTAATTATTAGTTATAGTTATCTTAGGTTTATTAATGTGGAAGGGCATGATCAACGATCATGCCTCTTCGCCAAGGGACACCATAAGGCTGTATTTAAAGCCTTGGTGATCCCCACTTGTAATCATCTCATCTTTTATCAATAATAATATATACTTATCAAGTTTACCAGAGTTTTTACACTCCATTGGTATCAGAGTAGTCGATCGTTAGGATCTGTGTGATCCTCAAGAAAAAAAAATTACAGAGGAAATTGTAGAATTTTTTTAAACCAAGTGCTTGTGGGCAGCAACAATTGTTTAAAAAAAAAATTGCAGATTTTTCCCACGCTTGTCGTCCCTTCCTTCCCTTTTTTCACACACCCCCCTCACTCCCATTCTGCGTTCCCTCCTCCATTCCCTCCTACGCTACACCATATCCTTCGACCCCCCTCACAATACTCCCTCTATCCTCACCTTACCACTCATTCCTAACACTACCCCCTCTCCCCAGCGCTCACCCCTAACAGTCCCCCTCACGTTATTACCCTCGCTCCCCTCTACACCTCACGGCCTTTTGGCCCCCGCCCTCGCTTACTAACCTCGCCCTACGCACACTCATCCCTCCCCCTCACAACTCCCTCATGGCTCACGGTCGACCCCTCTCATTCCCTTTATCACTCCACCCTCACGGCCTATAATCCCCATCCCCCTTAGCTCACAACTCCCACGCTCTCTACTCACGGCCCCCCTTCCCATCACTCATCCCTAGCCCACCCCCTCACCTACACTCACCGTTGCTTCCCCTATCTCCGCCCTTGTGCACCCCACGCACACCCCCTCATGCAGCCCTCGACCATTCCCCTCGACCCTCACACAGCACGTTCCTTTCCATCGTCTTCCGCCCACCCTTCTTCCTCTACACCCTTTCCCGACACCCTTCCTCCCCAACTGCTCTCTTCCCCGACACCCTTCCTCCCCAGTTGCTCTCCATTCCCCCTTTTCAAAACAACATGAATTTTCAAAAGCTAACCAAATTTTCCCATATATATATATATATATATATATATATATATATATAATTCAAATAATAAAATAATAATTATTATAATAATAATAATAATTATTTTAAAAATAAATAAATTAATTAAAAAAAAAAAAAAAAAAAACATATTTTCAAAGACAACATTACAAGAGAAGGTACTAGTGGTGAATGACATATGCCAAAGAAGATAAATCTTAAGTGAAGAAAATTGTCAAAAATATACAGCTTCGAGGACAAAGCTTTTAAGGAAAAGGGGATAAGCCCTAATTACAAGGAGTATGAGGAGTATGACGTCATCAATGTCGATGGTCGATTTCCAAAAAAAATTGTTGGATCTTGAGAAACAGATCAATAATAATTCCGAAGACTTTGGCAAAATATTAGTCGGTCTTGAAGGTACAGTTGCAGGAAACTCCAACGATATCAAAAATCTTCATGATACGACAAATTGAATAGAAAGACAAATGTGGCTAAATCATCAAGAGGCCACAGAAAATCATAGCGAAGCAATGAAAAAGATGACAAAACTCTTCGATAAGATAAGTGATAAGATAGATACGATAAGTCAGACACAAAAACCAATATTCCCGAATGTTGAACATAATCAACTGAACAATTCAGCTAATTCAGATCATAATCATGAATATAACATGTTTGAAAAAGAGCAATTAAATGAGGTTGAATTGGAAATCAGCTCACATGAAAGCTATATGTTGAAATACCTAGAAGCAGAGACTCTGAAATCAACCATGAAAGTTATAGAGCTAAGAAACCAAGAGAAGAAAATGCAACTCAATCCACTAATAAAGCCAGTAATGCAACAACAAAAGTTATTGATAACTTTTATATAAATGAAAATCCAATGGCAGAAAAAAGAAACAATGTTGGTGGAGGAGCCACATAAAGAATTCAATGTGATTGCTATCACAGATGCAACAACAGACATAGTCGTTGAAAATGAAAGAAACCATGAAAATACAGATGCTTATAAACAACAAAATGTTTCATCCCCAGATTTGAAAGAAAAATGTGAAGAGACAAACACATCCGAAGCCATTGATATAGCGCCAGAAGCTGTTGAGGCCTTCGATGATGAAGCATATATGGTTGTTAAGAAGGAAGCGTTTGATGATGGGGAGAAGTTGCATCGGACAATAATTATTGCCTCTAAATCTAAAAAGGAACCACGAAGAATCACCAGAAGTACAAGGAATAGTTCAGACACACAAAAAAGTCTTCCAAGACATGCCAATGAAAATACCTCCTAATAGGGAACACAAACATCCAATAGAAGTCAAGAAAGGACCCGACCCTGTCAATATCAAATCTTGTCGCTATCCACATCACCAAAAGATTGAACTCGAGGAGATGCTCCACGATCTTTTAAAAATGTGGGAAGCAAGAGCCCGCCTCTCGAGAAACCCAGGTGTTCGTCAACAATGTCCATCCTTACGTATGCTTTGAGGACAAAACATCTTTAAGAGAGGGGCAATGTTATGTATAATTTATTAATTATTAGTTAAATATAGTTATCTTAGGTTTATTAATGTGGAAGGGCATGATCAACGATCATGCCTCTTCTCCAAGGGACACCATAAGGCTGTATTTAAAGCCTTGGTGATCCCCACTTGTAATCATCTCATCTTTTATCAATAATAATATATACTTATCAAGTTTACCAGAGTTTTTACACTCCAGATGTGGCAGTTATAGGCCTCTAAACTGTGTTACAATGAGGCTCGAAGGCCTATTTATTATTGAGAAACAATGGAAAATCCTACACATCCAAAAACCTAATCCTAGGAGTTGAAATGCCAAACTATGGGTTTCATTGGGGTAAATTGGTACATCAATTTCCAGGGGTCATGACTTTGGCATACGATCTTTGTTTGATGCACATGATACCTTGTTAGAAAGATATATCCGAGAACTACAATTGCTGACGTCGTTTAGGGCCACAAAACGGCTCTGAAAGTTCAAGACTTGAAAAACTGCAAAAAATAGTAAATTGTGCTACAATTAAGGAAACTGAAAAAAATGAAAGAAAAAATGGTGGGGGTCCAAGTGGAATAGGCAGGTGGCCACCAATATCCACTTGGATCATTCGATGAGGTGCTTGCACCTGGGGGAGTATTGCTACAATACTACCTACCATATGTCCATTAGCATGTCCTCTTTCCATGCTTTATATGGGTATGATGCTTTATCTGTTATTGACCCATTTTTTGGAGACAACAGGTCCCCAAGGGCCATGATCGGATTCAGGAGAGCCAATACATCCTTAAGGCTCTCAAAGACAACTTGTAGACCGCCCAAAATCAATAGAAAATGTATGCAGACAAATACATGGTCAAGAGGCACTTTGAGGTAGGAGACTTGGTATTTTTGCGCCTCCAACCATATAGACGGTCCACGCTGAAGTAGAAGGGGGCCAAGAAGCTACAACCACATTTTTATGGGCCCTACAAGGTGATAAGGCAGATTGGAGAGGTGGTATATGAGCTAGAGCTTCCACCTAGAATAAAGGTATGTAATAGTTTCCATGTCTCATGCCTCAAGAAGGTATTGGAGAAACATGTGACAACCGCTACTGAAATACCCCCGTTGGATGATGAGGGGCATTTGGTGCTTGAGCTGGAGGCCATTTTGGATACTAGGGAGAGGAGATTGAGGAGTAGGATTATTATGCAGTATTTGGTGCAATGGAAGAATTTGCGAGATGAGGATGCCACACGGGAGGGTAAGCATATTCTACAACACCCGAAATTACAATTTCTTTGGGATAAGCGGCATTTGGGAGGGGAGTACTGTGATATCCCCTCTGCTTAAAATTTCCAAGCAACTACAACAATTTTGCAATTTTTCCTAAGTATATTAAATTTTGGCTCACAACTTAGGAAAAGTGGGTAAAGCCAAAGAATATTTAATTTTTGGTAAAGAATGGACCTCGCTATAGAGAAAAAGAGAAAATTGTGGAGCTAGTGGAAGGTGGGGGCCACTCCATGAGGGAATAGACACCCCTTGGAGAATTCGAGTTGGAGAGAGGAGGGAAAAAGGAAGCTCAATGGGGTGGAGCCCACAAGGGAAGAAAGAGGAAAAAATTAAAAATAGGAGGAGAAGCACTCATTTTGTGGCTTTTTTCTCATTTGACATCTGAACTATTTTTTTCTCAAGTTGCTTACCTGGGTCAACAGAGTGTTGTTCATCACACTAGATTTCCGAAGGGAAATCTCAACTCCTTCTTTATTGGACTTTGAATGCCACCTTAGGGGAGATTTGATATACATCTCAAGCTATACCAGAGGGATTCTACAGGTGAATTCGAGCTATTATGGAGTAGACTGGACATAGGAGAGAAACAAACACTTCCTATAAGAGCTAGTTGTGGAGCTGCAAACTTGTTGGACTTTTCGGGAGAGCATTGGTCCATATTTTTTTGAAGATTTGGAGTGTTGGATGGAGACATTTCTGTGGAGCTTTTGTTGTAGTATTGTCACCAATTCAGGGACTGCGTGGGCTTGTGTAGAGGAAATTTCTGGGCCACACGTGGGAGATGGGTGGATAGACATTTTGGGTTGCATGGAGTTGGGATTTGTAGAGGCATCCAGTGGGGAGTTTTACTAACATTTTCCATCATTTTGGATGAGCTGAATAGTGTCATTTCTAGGTGGGTCGAATCACCTAGCTATTTGAGAAGCACGTGGAAATTGGGAGTAAATTTGGAGGTCAGAACTAGGCCAAACCCTTTCTGGATTTTGGTGGGTTATTTGAGGAGAGACTGAGGTTAATTTCTCAGAATTTTCTGAGCACTGGAGGAGGGCCAAACAACATCTCTTTACCAGCCAACAATGTAGTTTTCTAGGGCTCGCACTGAGTATTGAGGGGGATATATTTCCAGCATTTGGGCATTTTTTTTCCTCACCTGGACTTGTTTAGCTTGCCTGCCTAGGTGCATTCACTCCATACTTATATTGTACCCCATATATTTATAATGAAAATGACTTAGCTTGGCGCAATTTTTGGAGTATTTATGGGTGTTTAATTTTATGTGTGAATTTTGTGTTGCATACAATATTGTCGGTGCTTTGTTTATCACTGTTAATTTTCCCTTAGGAATATTACAAAAACCTGTTAGCTAGGCTACAAGTTCTATTTATAGTAGAAAACACAAAATTTCAAGGGCATGCTCGTAGCTCCTAAACCTTCTCCTCTTATTGATCAGAATTGCAAAGGAGGAAGCTTGCAGTAGGAGGATGAACCTACAACATAGTTTATCATGGTCATCTAGGTCTTTAAAAAGAGGGAGCACCAACTACCCTCTCCATCATTGTTGTTATGCTTGTTTTTCTATTGAGAGTAGAATAAGAAGGTAGCTATTTCAATTTTTAAGTTAGTAAGGACAACATTATTGTTTGTGGTTTGATATCTTGTGACTCTTATCATCTTAGTGTCCAGGATGCCAAGCCCCAATATATGTTGTTTATACTTCTTTTTGTATTAATATAAAATCCAACTAACTCTTGTGTGTGTGTGTTTCACCCTTCTCAACCATTAAGGGTCAATTTGTAAATTTGGAAAAAGGCTAGTTGTCCTTGTAGATGTTGATAATAAGCATCCTTTATCACCTCTTTAATGGCCTACTCATTCATGATTAATCCTATTGCATTAAAAAAAAAGTATCTTTTTTTTCACATTATTACTTTCCTCCTCAAGACCTCTCAATGACTTTAGCATTAATGTGATTGATGACACACTTCTCCTTCATGCAATCATAGGCATGCTTTTCTCCCTCTATTCAAATATCTCCTCATATGTGAGGTTCCAATCCTTGGATCCCCTCCCCACTAGTTACCCTATGTCTCATATCTATTTGACACTTTAGTTCCTTCACTTCTGCATTATAATCCTATTGCTTTGTGTGTTATATCAACCCACTAGTGTTGTTCTTTCTTTTCTTGCACTCTCTAACCAAACTCTTAACCCTTTTTGTGATGAATCTTCCAACAAGAAATGGTACCCCTCCTTCATAACCTCATGCCTAGAGAGGCTTAAGTGATCTTTGGAATGTAAATACCTTTCAAAAAAATGTAGGAATCAATTGAAATAAAAGCCCCTAGGACCTTTGTAAAGACAATTCATAGATTCATCTTAACTTTGATATCTAATTTTAATATGCATAAAAAACAAATTTTAGTTGGTCTAAAATGTCATCCTCAATCGAATTTTAGAACTATTGAATGCCCCGGAAGAGTGGTTTGCTCCTTTATGACTTGCCCAAGAACTAAAAGTTTGAAAGAATTTGGAGTTTAAGCTCAATATCATTATGGCAATAATGATTGGGCTGGTGGGGTAGTAGTTTAAATGTTTTACATTTTGGAGTTTTTTGTGTATATATTTAAATTTGTTTAAAATTTGGTAGAAGTTTGTTAAAATCACAAATTTGATTTCTGAATTTGATTATTTCAAAAAAAAAACTAAGATGTTGAATCCATTTATGCATTCAACAAAATTTTAAATAAAAAATAATAACATTTTATTGAATTCAGAAATAAAAAAACTCTAAATTTAACGACTTTAACCCAGATTTTCAAAAGTCTTTGCCTAAATTTTTCACAACCTTACCAAAATTTCTAAGTAAGATTTGGTTCAGTGAGTTTTTTTTTTAGGACTACTGCCTCTCGAATGATGAATGATAAATAGTTTAAATAGTTAGACAAACCGAGTGTGCGACAGGGAAGTCAAGGGATGTTGAGACATCTTATCGAGGATAACATCGAGTTTCAAAATATATTATTCCTGAGTTTCCTCAACGGAATGTTGGAACCATTTAATGCGCAAGCAGGGCAGTATGTCCCCTGTTCCTTCCCTAGCGGCTGGTAGTCATCTCGCTATAACCTCCATTCTGTTCTGGGGGCACCGACAAGTGAATTTACAACGTAATGGCTAGCAAGTAGCAACATGCAATCGTGTGGCATAGATTTCAATTGAGTGCAAAGCACATGATTCTAGCCAGCCTAGTCAATAAACCCATCCAGGGTAGTCTACCCTTATTTTGTTGTTTGGTTTCCATATCGGCTGTTGGAGCCTAGCTAGTATATCGACCATGCAACATAATTTACTAGATGCACTGGTTCAATTTAAGTTTAATTTAAATCATGTTATATTTACCTTCTGCCTGTGAAATTAGATCTTGGCACAGAGATTCCTAGCTTGATTGCTGTTCCACAGTAGTACAAGGGCTCATATCATTTTTAGCTGTTATTTGGATGGGATGGATGTTCTCCCGATTTTATGGAGTCCGAACTATTTCTATCTGCTCTTTCTCTCCTAAATGAACATTATTTTCTGGCCTTTCAATGTTGAATTTCTCGCTGTAGGTTCCTCAGCTGAGAAATATTTGTCAATGTACTGTTTATATACTGTTTATATATAATATAATCAGCGTTTTTTTAAAGTACAAAGGCTCAAGGTTAAGGTTGTTAATAAAAAAACATAATTGCATTCAAAATTATTTTTCCATACTCATAAATACACAGTTGGATTGAGATCTAACTGATTCTAAATATGAATATGAGGTTGAGATATTCTCAACCAAATCTCAAACTAACTCTCATATAAACTTTGGAGAACATTATCTCCCAAACTAACTCGAGTAACTCTAAACTTATCATGTAAACATTGAACATTATCTCCCAGTGGTATGATGCGAAGAAGCTAAGAAACTCTTGGGCATTTATTACTGTCATTCATAGTGTCCCGTTTCCAGCAATCTTTCCGAAAATCGGCATCTTCAAATCGCATATTCCTGTAGCTCAGATAGCAGTCTCTGGTCCGGTTTAGAGATCCAATTATACCTTCAAAGCACAGTTTATGGTAAGCGAGATTGCATTTATGGTTGGATTGATTTTCATAAGAATTCCCCCCAAATTCCTACCAGAATGTGGGTGAGGAAGGGAGTGGAATGAGTGCCCTTTACGCCACACCAAAAAGCTGATGAAAGATCAGGGTAATGGTACCAATCTTTTTCAATTTCAGAAACAAGAGATTTATCATATTTAAAAAGGCACTCTCTCCAATTAACTGCACATGCTGGTCATATAGGATATGCATGCTGCTCAGGCTAGATAATTCGCTCCTATTTGAGCACTGACTTGCAGTGGAGGAGATCAAATAAAGTCAGAGAACTAATAGCAGATCTCACAGATCAAAGGAATGGTAAGAAGAAAACCTATCTGAACCTGCATATTCCAGGCCATACATGTAATTCGCCCAAAATTATCCTAAATGATAGAGGATCGAACATTTTAATTATTATCAGAAGGAAATGATCAGACCAATAGATAACAAAAGTCTGCAACTTCAAACAAGATGTTTAAATTTTATTTATTAAACCACAAAGGAAGCAGGCCAGTGGATAAAAAAACTATGCAAATCAAAACTACAATTTTATTTAACATGTAAAAAATGATCAAACTAGTAAGTAACCATTCCTGCAAACTCAATCTAAATTTTTAATCAGTATTTGAAAAAAAATATGGATTTCAGATTTCTGCAAATTCAAGCTGCATCTTTAATTATTATTTGAAAAAATTATGGATTTCGGGTTTCTGCAAATAATTCTTTAAATTCAAACATGAAATTCTAATGTTTCTATTTACATCACCAATCAAATGCGGGTTGAGGACGGGAAGGATTAAGGGATTACCAATCAAAGGCGGGTCGAGGACGGGAAGGATTAAGGGAAGGCAACAGCGTTTCATCCAGATCCATTCTTTCTTCGATCGCCATATCTGAACTGAGATCACGCAAATCTTCAGTAAATTTACTTGAATTCTCACAGCATTCAACAGCGCAATTCTTCCTCCTTTGAATGGCCTCACGAGAATGAACCAGTGGTCCACCAAATGAAATAATCTCCGCCAATTTAACTCAGTGGTCCAAGGTTTCAAACAAACTCCACTAAGTTGTCACAGAAATCAACATAATTTAACTCAGCGGTCCAAGTTTTCAAACAAACTCCACTAAGTTGTCGTAAAATTCAACCTAGCTTTGATAACTGCCCAATTTTCGAAGCTTTCCAGCTTTGGGTTTCGAACCCCTGATGGCCGCATATTGAAGTAGATTCCATAAATTTTCCTGGATCTCTTCGATACAAGTAAACCACTGCCAGCTTGGACGACATGGGACATATTCGCTCGAATACGACCATCAGAGAGTCGAAAAGCGTCGTATTTGTCGCCGTTAATTTCGCATTTCGCTGCTGGCATGACATGATAAATACCAGGGTTTCCTACTGTTGTGCTGTCTCGGTGGGGATTCCATAACCTCGCCTCGTTTTAGTGGGGCTCGCATGAATCTCAAGTAGTTAGAACAGAAATCGTTGTTAGCCATTACTGTCTCTGTAGTGGTGCCGCGTGTCGGTTTGAGGACAGCGTCGGGCATTGCCAAATGCTTTTTGTTTTTTAATTGAGTGATATAATTTGAATGGGATTGTGATTTTTAGTATTTAAAATGTATTTTTGATTATATAAATGGATTTAAAGTTTTGAAAAGTAATTATTGTTTAAATTATGAGTTGTTTTTGAAAAGTTTTAAGATTTAATTTGTTTAAAATTAGGCAAGAATTCATTGAAATCATAAGTTTGATGGGTAAACTCTTTATAACGGAAGTGCCCCAAATGTTTTTAGGGTGCTGAATCCATATTTACATTTGAAAAAAACAATTTAAATAACATACTCTGTAAAAATTTGCTTTCACATATGATCATGAATTGTCGAAGTGTTTTGAACCAATGAGTGTGATTCATCTTCAGGGCAAGATGGGAAATCAAATCAAGGAAACATGCTTAAAAAGATGGAGTGAGAATCCAACTAGCCCTAAGATATAATAACTAGTTTGACTATGTCAGTGAGGCTTGGTTAAACGGTGATGTGGTCAGCTGTTATGGCACTCATCACAGGTTCAATTCCCTTCCCCGATCGGGATGATGTATCTGGACATGTTAAAAAATAAAATAAAAAGAATCAAAGACATAATTACCCCTTCATTAAAAACCCAAATCAAAACTAAAAATAATATAAAATCAAAACTACAAACTAAAGTAACATAAAATCAAAACTACAAACTAAAATAACTTCCCCCACAAAAATAAGATAAACAAGATATAAAGTGAAAAAATTCAAGTCAAAGTCAAAAATTATAAATAAATAAACTAATAAAATAAAATAAAATAATAAATAAATACATGAATGAATAGAATTAAAAACTAGAATTACAACAAAAATAAAATAAAAATAAAAATAAAAATAAATTATTTTAATAAATAAATAAATTAATATAAATAAACCAATAAATAAAATACTAAAATAAAAATAAAATAAATAAAATAACAGAATAATAATAAAAAGACTAAATCATAAAAATAAAAACTTACTAAATAAATTATAAATAAATAAAATAAAATCAATAAATAAAATAAATTAATAAATAAAGACATGAATGAATAAAAATTAAAAAAAAATAGAATTAAGATAAAATAAAAATAAAATAAAAATAAAAATATAAATATAAATATAAATTAATCGTATTTTATTTTAATAAATAATTTAATATAAATAAACCAATAAATAAAATATTAAATAAAAATAAAATAAATAAAATAATAAAATAATAATAAGACCAAATCATAAAAATAAAAATGAAAACCAAAGAATAAAAGGACCCTTACAGGGAGTGAAGAGATGGAATCCAACAACTGCTAACTTTCCATTCGTCATCCCTGTTCAACGTGCGGGGCCTTTTCTCAATCTCAATTGCCTCCCTAAATTTCCGGTGATGGAGATGGTCAACCCTAGCAAGGATTCTAGCGTCCTCCATACAAATGTGATGCTTCGTCTTTTTTGCATACCCAGCTAACGCTCAGGACTTGGTTCTACCATGCCTAATTCTGTGGATATTAAGCATGGTAGAACCAAGTCCTCAGCATTAGCTGAGCATGCAGAAAAGACGAAGCATCACATTTGTATGGAGGACGTTAGAATCCTTGCTAGGGTTGACCATTTCCATCACCAGAAATTTAGGAAGGCGATTGAGATTGAGAAGAGGCCCCGCACGTTGAACATGAATGACTGATAGACAGTTAGCAGTTGTTGGATTCCATCTCTTCACTCCCTTAAGGATCCTTTTATTCTTTGGTTTTTATTTTTATTTTTATGATTTGGTCTTATTATTATTATTATTATTATATTATTTTATTTTTATTTAATATTTTATTTATTGGTTTATTTATATTAATTTATTTATTTATTAAAATAAAATACAATTAATTTATATTTATATTTTATTTTATTTTTATTGTATTTTAATTCTAGTTTTTTAAAATTTGTATTCATTCATGTATTTATTTATTAATTTATTTTATTTATTGATTTTATTTTATTTATTTATAGTTTATGACTTTGACTTGAACTCTTTGGTCCTTGGTTTTTATTTTATGATTTAGTTTTATTATTATTATTTTGTTATTTTATTTTTATTTTAGTATTTTATTTATTGGTTTATTTATATTAATTAATTTATTTATTAAAATAATTTATTTTTATTTTATTTTTGTTGTATTTTAATTCTACTTTTTAATTCATGTATTTATTTATTAATTTATTTTATTTATTGATTTTATTTTATTATTTTATTTATTTATAATCTTTGACTTTGACTTGAATTTTTTCACTTTATATCTTGTTTATCTTATTTTTGTGGGGGGAGTTATTTTAGTTTGTAGTTTTGATTTTATATTATTTTTAGTTTTGATTTGGGTTTTTAATGAAGGGGTAATTATGTCTTTGATTCTTTTTATATTTATATATTTTTATTTTTTTGGACTGTTTTTTAATTTTAAGGATGGGTTAGTTATATTTTTGGTTTATTTTATATTTTTATATTTTTTCTTTTTAATTCTTTGGGTTTTGACCATTGCTTCTCTCTTCCTGATATAAATGTGTTTGTCAAATCAACCAATCTTCATTATCCTGATGATGAACTACAGTTGGTAGTTCGAAACGGGTCGGTTCCAAAATTTCTTATGTGATTTCCCAAAAGATTTATAATTAAAATGTTATGGATCATAGAAGCTTGCACTCTCAATATATGTTTTATTTTATTATATTATAATTTCTTAATTAAAACAATAAAGGAAAATTAGGATTGAAGAAGTTATTATTTATTATTATAAATACAATTTTGATATATATATATATATATATATAATGATGATGATGATGGTTAACGTCGATTGAGACCAATCTTTGATCTATCGGACCTAAAGCAACTAATTATTTAGTTTGATTTAAGATTTCATATATATATATATATATATATATATATATATATATATATATATAATAATAATAAAGTCAAAGGAGATTAAGAATATTAATACTCTTTAATTAAAAGGAAGGAAATATAACTAATAATGACCTTATGATTAGATTTATAATAAAATATTAAATAATTTTATTATTAAATCAAATTAAATAAATATAATATAATATGTTTTATTATTATATTTGTTTATTTTAAAAAAATTATTCGTTAAAATGGTAAAACGATTTCTTATTATTATTTTATAATATAAGTATACTTTTATTAATTTTATATTATTAGTTTAATTTTTTAATTTTTTATTAAAGGTTGAAGGAGAGTTAGTTTTTTTTTTTTTTTAAGAAATAATATATATATATATATATATATATATATGATGATGATGATGATGATGATGGTGGTGGTGGTGGTTAACGTCCACTGAGACCAAATTTTGGTCCTAAAAAACGAATTATTTTGTTTTAAAATTGTACTCCTATGCTCAAAGAGTATGAAGAGCTAGGATCCAAGATCTACTAACACTTCATCCATCATTTCTATTCGGGTTAACATGCATTTTCTCGATTTCTAAGGCTTCCCTTAATTTATGGTGATGAAAATGATCAATCTTAGCAATTACCTTAGCTTCTTCGATGCAAATGTGATGCTTCGTCTTTTCCGCGTGCTCTGGTAAGGCAGAGGAGCATGACCTACCATGCTTAAGATCTGCCACATGCTCACGAATCCTTTGATTTATGGAACGACCAGTTTCACCAATGTATGGAGCCCCACGGGAGCAAGGAATTAAGTAAACACCTTTACCATCCCTAGGGCTTACCAGGTCTTTAACCAATTTTAGAGAACTCTGAATGGTACAAAGGGGCTTGAAAGTGAATGAAACATTACGTTTCTTAAGGATCCTAGCGATCTTATCAATAGTCCCTTGAATAAATGGGAGACGAACCCCATATAACCAATCACTAGAATCTTTTTTATTCCTTGGACCTTTTTCCCTTTTTGAAAAGCTCTAAGGCCCTCAAACTTGTTATAGCCGTTCTTATCGAAAATGCTCACGAGGTGGGATTTTTCTTCTTCAAGATATTGATCATTTGAGGCTCTTAATGCTCTCGTAGCTAAGGTGTTCAGAACTCCTAGCTTTTGAGCCGGGAAATGATGAGAACTATCATGAAGATATTGCTCAGTGTGCATTTTCTTTCTAAAGAGACGATGAGAAAAAGAACCATCATCATTTCTTGAAATAAGAACGTCGAGAAAATGCAGGCTACCATCAACTTCACATTTACATTCCATAGTGAACTTTATTGAGTTTTATTGAAAATTAGCTATGGATCACAACAATTTATAATCTCAAACAAATCAAGATTTCACCTTAAATTTTTCCATCCTAGAAAATCCACCAAAAACTCCAAAAAATCTCATTAAAAATAACTCCTTTAAATTACATAAATTATACCCTTATTATAACTTTAATAAATATTTGTCAAATTTAAAATAAAATTGAAAAAAAATAATAATCAAAATTTACCAAAATTAAATTGTAACGTTGCTAAAAATTACCACAGCTAAAAGTTGTTACATACCTCACAAAAAATGATGTCTATTTCTGTTTCCAAATTACATTGACTAATTAGATTCACTATATCCTAAATTAACTATAAAATACTATCATTAAAATTATATTAAATCTGATAAAATTTAAACGTTATGTGAAACAATTTTTATCTCTCATAACCATTTTTTACCTATAACACTTTTCCTTCAAATTTAAATTTATTATATAATAAAAAACTAATAAATAAATTAATTTATGTTTCGTAACTTTTAAAAACCACTATAACACATGCACCTCTTTATTCCAAATAAAGATGACTATATTTCTGATATTCTTCAATATGCGAACATGCGTTTCTGTTGATATAAAAAAAGGGCCTCCTTAACTCCATTATGTTCAACAAGAAAGTTTAATTGGAAATTGTTTTTAGACTCTTTAGACTCTTCCTGATTTGAAATTGACTCTTTATTACTTCATGATGTAACCATACATAAACTTAATATACACTGTTTTTTATATTATTTTTTATTTTGAAAAATTTGTCCATTTTGAAAAAATTGTCAATTTGCAAACTAATTTTCATTTTAAATTTGATGTAATTGCATCACCTCAATTTAATAATAACATCTATATCATATCATATTATTTATTTTGCTTGAAAATGTTTTTAATTTCAACACAATGATTACCTATTATAACCTTGGTTGAGATTTTACTTTATATTAATACCCCTTTCCTTCTTTCAATAGTTTGAAACTTATTTTGTCGTTTTGTAATAATTAAGTTGATTTCATTCTTGTGTAGTTTATTTGGCTTGAAATTGTTTTTAATTTCAACACAATAATTACCTATTATAATTTAGATTTATATTTTACTTTATATTAATACCTCTTTTCTTCTTTCAATAGTTTGATACTTATTTTGTCTTTTTGTAATAATTAAGTTGATTTCATTCTTGTGTAGTTTATTTGGCTTGAAATTATTTTCCAACATCTATATCATATCATTTATTAGTCCCTGCCCCCTTCCGGGCTGCAGGGACTATTGTAATTGGAAACGAGTTTTTTTATTGTAATCGGAAACGAGCTTTTTATTAATCCTTGCACAGTAACCTAAATTTATAAGCAAATTTAAACCAAAGTTTTTAATTTTATATCTTGGTATATCTATTAGTTAACCTATGACCTTCGTCCTACCATTATTTCAATGAATAGAAAATTTAGAGGTCTTATTTGGCCTCATATCGAGGCAAAGTGTTATAGAACTTATGTTAATTTCTAAATTATATCTTGATTTTAAGAACGATGAAATTAATGCTGACATTAATTGGTAAACATAAAATGTTTAGGTTCTAAGAGCATATTTTTTTTGGTTGCCAGGGTTTGCAAAATGAATAATGAATGATATGTGTTTAAACACAAATTTGTGTGTGCACATTGTCATGCAGGTGGCCACCTACATTGTCATTCAGGGCTACAACTAAAAGTTGTGCACGATGCCTACATTTACAAGTAGCAAACAGGGAAACCTCTAAACGATCAGAGGAATCTCACCAGTTCTAGCGTGCTTTGTACAGGTATTCTGACCAGATTGAGTTCCAAAGAATTTCTCAGCAAGTTGCAGGAGAGCCCATTCCAGAGCTAGTAGCCCGATTTATGAAGTCAACAAATTCAATACTTCAACTGGATTGAATTTGCATAGGCTATGCAGGGCTCTTATGCATAGTCCCTGCCTCCAGAGGAACCTCACCAGTTCCAGCATGCTTTCTATAGGTATTTTGACCAGATTGAGTTCCAAAGAATTTCTCAGCAAGTTGCAGGAGAGCCCATTCTAGAGCTAGTAGCCTGGTTTATGAAGTCAGCCACTTCAATACTTCAACTGGATTGAATTTTCATAGGCTATGCAGGGCTCTTATGCATAGTCCTTGCCTCCAAAGGAACCTCACCAGTTCCAGCGTGCTTTCTACAGGTATTTTGACCAGATTGAGTTCCAAAGAATTTCTCAGCAAGTTGTAGGAGAGCCCATTCAGTGTGCTTGGGTTGTAAGTCAACCACTTGATAACTATTTGGATTAATTTCACCATATGTAGGGCTCTTATGCATAGTCCCTGCGTCCAGAGGAACCTCACCAATTCCAGCGTGCTTTATACAGGTATTTTGACCAAATTGAGTTCCAAATAATTTCTCAGCAAGTTGTAGGAGAGCCCATTCTAGTGCTAGTAGCTCGGTTTATGAAGTCAACCACTTCAATACTTCAATTGGATTGAATTTGCATAGTCCCTGCCTCCAGCCAGATATGTTGCATAGGCTGGATGAAGCGGACAAGCACCGGCCAAGTGGATTTGAACTTGTCTTGCCTGCAATGATGAACGATGCTCAACACTTGTCTTTAATGCTTTTCAGATTTTCTTGTTAACTTGGATTTCTCAGCATATTTTTCTTGAAGTCCCTCTTTGGGGCTTTCGACTTCTTGCTACATCATTTGAATCCATTTTACAGATTTTTGATATGCCATGTGAACTTGTTCAAGTTTTTTTGTAAATTTTGTTTGCATTTGCTGGCACTTATGGCGGTATTGTTGCAAAACTTTGTTCACCGTGGCTTGCATCTCGACATCCTTTTGTCCCATCCAAAATGATACTGCACTTTTCATGACTAAATATAAATTAAGACAATGATATAATGAAATTGGAGACATTCTGAAATAAAAATAATTTAAATATTAAAAAAATGCTATGTGCAGTATACTGTTTTGAGGGGCGACGCCTGCCATGGCCATCTGCATACATAACGATAACGAAAAATTAACTTACAGCACCGGCCATTTATTCCATTTTTCTTATCAGATTAAGGAGGAGACAGATGCAAGGTTTTTCCTCAGCGTGCCTGCATCTACGGCGACTGTATTTATGCATACAGGGAACACCAAGTGCTTGGAATTCTTAACTTCGTTTTAATGAAATTCGGAAACCATGGTATCAACATAACAATTTCCTCCTCTTCTTACTTACCGGCGAGGAGGCTCTATCTTATCTATTCCCGTGTTCTCCTCTTGACCCCCGGTGATGGTCCTTCCTTCTTCTTCTACAATGGCTTCTTTCTTGGTGGCAGTGAGTAGGACTCATACCTTGGCTCTGACGATTAAGCAAGTAGGGATGAGAATCATGTGGTAGTTCAGGATTTATGTTAGCATCATTGTTTAATGTCATTCTCTATGATGCTCAGAGAAACTATCTATCTCTCTCTTTAGAAGGCTTTAGAATGTTGCTAATTAGAATGTTGGCTTAGGTGCTATAACTCCTGCCTGTGTTATTCTCGTTGCCTTGGTTCCTTTGCAAGATGAGGCCCATGTATCTTTTCAATGCAGGATGAGACCCAGGTATCTTTTCAAAGATTGGAAATTTCGACATGTGGCCTTCGTGCAGGGTGAGAGTGACATGCATCTCTTTTTAATTTAACATTACTTTATTTAAATTTAATGTTACTTCATTTATTATTAATTTATTTTATTGGAGCCGAATGAAGGAAGAGGCCACGCTACTAGAAGTTTCTTGGGCTTCAAATTTTGTTTCGAATTTTGTAAATGATACTTCACATACCAGAAAATCCTCTGATGTCAATCAACTGAGTCAACAATCAAATGGCTCACGCTTATTTGGGCTCATCATTTCCAAAACTAGGTGTTACCTGCTTTAAAATGCCACAAATGGCCTTGCATTTATCTTTCATATCAACATATTTGAGCTCTATGTCTTTCGATAGCTTCTGTCACAAATAACATGATTAAAGTTTAAACATGCCTTCTGTGCCATTTGTTTTTCATATCGACATATTTGAGCTCTTTGTCTTTCGATAGCTTCTGTCACAACAACATGATTAAAGTTTAAACATGCCTTTTGCTAATTCCTGGCATGAATGTGAAGGTTCCTTCTATTAGTCCAGATTTCCATGCTCTGTAATGATGGTTGACACTTATTGGGCTCATCATTTCTCAAAAGTGGAGTTACCTGCGTTAAAATTCCATGATTGAGTCATGTGTTATCTTGAATGTCCAACTGCGGTAAGACTTCAACGAAAGGGGCCAAGTGTTAAGTGCCATTTGAAATCCTAGGCTCATTGATCACATTGTAATTTTGATCCTAAATTTCTATGGCTATAGGATTATTGCACTAAATTTTGCCCCTTGAATGTTGATAGATTCTGGTCATTAGAATTAAGCATCAATATTAAATAAAGTTGATATGAGCAAATATTTGTTCATGGTGTTGAAGTATTAACTTCAACTTCCCTGCAAAGTTGTGCCGCTTTCTAATTTTGTTTCTGCAATTTCTGTCACAGAGCCGCTTTCCATTTTAGTTGAACAGTCAAATTCCGCATTTAAAACCTTCATAGTCCTTTTTTTGGAAAACAGAGCTTTAGTTTTCTAAACGCGGGAATTTTTTTTTTTATTTGAATGAGGTGGCCATGTCATTGAGGAGGTCCCCACCATCTGACATCTTGGCAGGCAGCGTGGACCAATCGCGCGTTATCGTGCAGCATTGGTGCCTACGTCACCACATCTAAAAACGGACCTGAAAAGGTTTATAAACTGCGCCCTAAAAAATTTTGCATCACATTTGGGCCTGACGTCATCAGGGCAAAGTGTAATGCGATTTTTCATAAAACATGGCTCATAGTTTGGTTGAAATCCATGGGCCCCAGTACTCGGTCAATCATAAGCCGATCACGTGGATTTGGAGTGTGATGACGTCACACAGATTTGTGATGCATACTTTTATGAGATCCAGTTTATTTTCTTTTTGAAATCCGGTGGAAATTTTTTTGTTTATGTTTTGATATAGTTGTCTTTTGTTATATGTTTTATTGTATCGCGTGACGAAAAGGTATTATACCTTTGGTCATTCATATATATATGTTTTAATATATTAAAACAGATGCATTGTTGTTATATGGGCCCCGCAGGCCTATACGTAGATTTTTTTTTTTTTTTAGTTGTTTGTTTATTAAAATGTGCTATGCCACAAAAGGATATAGCCCAAGAGCTATTGTAATCATATAAAAAATATATACAAAAGTGTATTAAAAAGACAGAGTATTCCCAAAGGCAAACAGATAGACAGACAAATCATTTTTAAGCACTGCATTTGCAACAGTCACTGTGTAATCCCTCAGAGGAGGAAGAGAAAATTTTGTAATAGATTTTTATAGTTAATGGAATAGAAATATTTTATGTAATCTCCATCTGGCAGTGAGAAATTTTTTTAATTCTCTGTGTTAGAAGGGGAGTATTATTATCTCTGTGATTTGTTATGGAATTCTCATAATTTTCAACATGGTATTAGAGCTGGTTCAGGATCTTTGAAGGTGTCAAAGAAGCTGAAGGAAGGATTTTTTGTTGCAGTAGTTTCTCCGGCAGTGTGAAGGCTCAACTAAAATCCAAGGTATTTCTCAAAAAAGAGTTTGTGTTACTATTTGAAGACAGTCAGTTTATTTTAAAAATCACAGTCAAGCTTTAAAGCATAGTTCGGAGTGCTAGGCATGGCAGGAGCTAGCACAAGCATGAGTATTGGTAATGCTCAGCTCCCACAGTTCAATGGGAAGAATTATGATTATTGGGAAATCACTATGAGAGCCATGTTTGCCTCTCAAGACTTATGGGAACTTGTTGAGGATGGTTTTGAAGAGCCAGTAGATGAAAATGAGTTTAATGCCTTAACACAGGCAGAGAAGGACTTGTTGAAGAGCAATAAGAAGAAGGACTCTAAAGCCCTTTTCTATCTCTATCAAGCAGTACATGAGAGTGTGTTTCCAAGGATAGCAGCAGCTAAGAAATCCAAAGAAGCATGGGATACTCTCAAGACAGCCTATCAAGGCATGGAGAAAGTGAAGACAACAAAACTACAATTGCTGAGGAGAGATTTTGAGACTCTCTGCATGAAGGAGTCTGATAACATAGACTCATTCTTCACACATGTGATTGGAATGGTCACACAGATTAGGTCTCATGGAGAGACACTTGAAGAAATAAGGATTGTGGAGAAAGTTTTAAGGAGCTTACCCTCAAGGTTTGATGTTATAGTCACCACCATAGAAGAGACAAAGGATCTCTCAAACTTTTCAGTTGATGAGCTTCATGCATAACTGATGACACATGAGCAAAGATTGGATAGAAATGAAAAGTCATCTTTGGAGCATGCCTTCAAGACCCAAATTTCCTTTGGAAGAGGAAGAGGTCAAGGCAGAGGAAACAAGAGAGGAAGAGGTAGAAGCCAAAATAGAGGAGGAAGAAGCAGCCTAGCAAATGCTCAAGGAAGGGGCAACAATCAAAATCAGAACCAAGGCCAAAGCAACAGCCAACAAAGTGGACAACAACATGCTCATGGAAAAAGGTATGAAAAATCTAATGTCCAGTGTCATTATTGTAAAAAATATGGGCATTATGCAAATGAATGTAGGAAGAAGCAGAATGATATGGGTAATAGACCCAGTGCAAATTTCACTAGAGAAAATATCAGCCAAGATAAATTATTTTTAGAATGTAATATGGGTGAGGAAAAGAGTGAAGATTTATGTTTTCTAGATTTAGGATGTAACAACCATATGACAGGAAACATTGCTATGTTTTATATGTTAGATGAAAATGTGAAGTCTCAAGTCACATTGGGAATAGATAGTAAGATTTCTGTCACAGGAAAAGGCATAGTAAATTTCTTGACAAAGAAGGGAGAAAAGAAGAGCATATCTGATGTATATTATGTACCAGGTATGAAATGTAATTTGTTAAGCATTGGGAAGCTCATTCAAAAGGGCTACAATGTTTTCTTTGAAGATGATGTATGCACCATCATGGATAAACCTCCAAGAAAAAAATGTATTGCTGAAATAAGGATGACAAGGAACAAAATGTTCCCTCTCAGGCTGAGGGCAGATTTGAAAAATGGAGAAGAAATGGCAGCAGTGACACAAGAGGCTTTCCAAAGAGAAGAAAAAGATGAGAATTGGTTATGGCACTTGATATTTGGACATCTCAACTTTGGAGGTCTTAATTTGTTACATAGGAAAGGAATGGTAAGAGGATTACCATTGATTGAGAAACCGGACAGCCTTTGTGAAGGTTGTATCTTGGGTAAACAACATAGAGAAAGTTTTCCATTAGGGAAAAGCATAAGGGCAAAGGCACCCTTAGAAATCGTCCATTCAGATTCGCGTGGACCAATGCAAACACCATCACTTGCAAGCGTCCACTATATGATAACTTTTATTGATGATTTTACAAGAAAAGCTTGGGGTTATTTTTTGAAAAATAAAAGTGAAGTGTTTGAAAAATTCTGAAATTTTAAAGCATTTTTTGAGAACCAAAGTGGGCAGCATATCAAGGTCTTAAGGATTGATAGAGGAGGTGAATATATCTCTAAATAATTTCTACGTTTTTGCAGAGAAAATGGCATACATAAGCAATTTACAGCAAGGTATACACCGCAACAAAATGGTGTTGCTGAAAGGAAAATTAGGACAATCATGGATATGGTAAGGAGTATGCTAAAGGAAAAACATTTGCCAAATGATTATTGGGTTGAAGATGTACATTGTGCAGCATATGTACTAAATAGATGCCCAACAAAAGTAGTGATGAATAAAGTTCCGGAAGAAGCATGGAGTGGGATAAAACAAGGAGTCACCCACATGAAAGTTTTTGGTTGTGTGGCTTATGCACACATTCCAGATCATCTAAGGAAGAAGTTGGACAACAAGGGGGAGAAATGTATTTTTATTGGATACATTGAGGAATCCAAAGCTTACAGGTTGTATAACCCATCCATTAAGAAATTTATTGTGAGCAGAGATGTTCAGTTCATTGAAGAAGAAGCTTGGGATGGAAGCATTGAGAAAACAGTCAATGTAAAGAACTGTTTGTCTCATGATGAAAATGAGGATGATATGGCTGAAATACATCCATCATTAACACCTCTACCTCCACCAACACAAGGGCAACAAGGGACACCACAAGCTGGAGTAAGAACACCTTTACGAAGTAATGAGAGTGCTTCTCCAAGCACACCACAAGGAGCTGATTTGAGTGCTACTTCAAGCACATGTACACCAAATGAAAGAGGAACAAGATTCAAAAATTTAAATGACATTTATGAGCAAGAGGCAGCAAATGAAGGTATGAACTCTTTATTTGCTTTATATTGTCATGTTTATGATCTTATTCATTTTGAAGAAGCTATAAAAGATAGGAAATTGATAGAAGCTATGGATGAAGAAATTAATGCCATAGAAAGAAATAAAACATGGGATTTGGTTGAACTCCCAAAAGTTAAGGAAGTTATTGGAGTTAAATGGGTATACAAGACCAAGAGTAATGCTGAAGGTAAGATTGAGAGACACAAGGCCAGACTTGTTGTCAAAGGGTATAAGTAGCAACATGGAAGAGACTATGAGGAAACATTTGCACCGGTTGCAAGAATGGAAACAGTAAGAGCAGTGTTGTCTATAGAAGCACAACACAAATGGAAGGTTTATCAAATGGATGTAAAATCAACATTTTTAAATGGAGTGTTAATGGAAGAGGTTTATATTGAACAACCTCTAGGCTATGAGAAAAAGGGCCAAGAACATAAAGTTTGAAAATTGAAGAAAGCTCTTTATGGGCTGAAGCAAGCACCAAGAGCATGATACAATAGGATAGATTCCTATCTACTGGAAAATGGGTTTGAAAAATGTGAAGGAGAACCCACATTATACATCAAAGAAAAAGATGGTAAAATGCTAATTGTTGTTTTATATGTTGATGATGTGATCTTCATAGGTAATGATGATTACCTCATTGAAAATTTTAAAAAGGTCATGAAAGATGAATTTGAAATGACTGATATGGGCTTGCTGAAATACTTCTTAGGAATAGAATTAGAGCAAAATGAAAATAAGATTTTTATTTCACAAGCTAAGTATGTAAATGAAGTTTTGGAAAGATTTAATATGAAATATTGCAAGGCAGCAATAACACCCACAGTAATGGGATTGAAACTCAACAAAGAGGACAACAACAAGGATTTTGATCCTAGCTTGTACAAGAGCATAGTTGGCAGCCTTATGTATTTGACTACAACTAGGCCTGATATTATGCTTGCTGTTAGTTTGATTTCCAGATTCATGGAGAGGCCAAAAGAAGCACATTGGCAGGTAGCAAAAATAATTCTGAGGTATATGAAAGGAACTAAAAGGTATGGGATTTTGTATACTACTTTAGAAAATTCTGAGTTAATTGGATACACTGACAATGATTGGGCTGGAAGTGTAGATGACCGAAAAAGCACATCTGGTTATGTTTTTCATATGGGTTCAGGAGCTATTTCATGGGCTTCTAAAAAACATCCTATTGTAGCATTGTCTACAACAGAGGCAAAGTATGTGGCAGCCATAATAGCAGCGTGTCAAGCAGTGTGGATGAGAAGAATGTTGAGAAGTCTATGTCAAGAACAGGTAAAAGGCACAATTATTTATTGTGACAATAGCTCAGCCATAGCATTGTCTAAAAATTCCGTTTTTCAAAAAAGGACAAAGCACATAGATGCTAAGTTTCACTACATCAGGGAGCTAGTGAACAATGGAGAAATTATTTTAAAACATTGCAAGACTCAGGAGCAATTTGCAGATACACTGACAAAGCCACTAGGGCAGAAAAGTTTTGAATATTTGAGGAAATGCATGGGTATGACTGATAACCCAACAATTGAACTTAAGGGGGAGTATTGAAGTATTAACTTCAACTACCTTGCAGAGTTGTGTCGCTTTCTATTTTTGTTTCTGAAATTTTTGTCACAGAGCCGCTTTCCATTTTAGTTGAACAATCAAATTCTGCATTTAAAACCCTCACAGTCCTTTGTTTGGAAAACAGAGATTTAGTTTTCTGAACGCGGGAATTTTGTTTTGATTTGAACGAGGTGGCCATATTATTGAGGAGGTTCCCACCATCTGACAGTTCGGCAGGCAGCGTGGACCAATCGCACGTTATCGTGCAGCATTGGTGCCTACGTCACCACATCTAAAAACGGACCCGAAAAGGTTTATAAACCGCACCCTAAAGAATTGCGCATCACATTTGGGCCTAACTGATCTGAAATGTGTGAAAAAAATATTTCTTATACAGAGATAGATAGTAGGGGCTTTTACTGGTTATTTCACCTTTACTAGAAAGGATGAAACCAGAAGCTTCTGGCCCTCTTACTGGATTTTCCTAAAGAAATATGAAGTAAACACTAAATCGATCTGGCAATGAAAGTATTTGTTTATGTTTGCAAAGTATTCATTAACCAATTTTTATGTGTGAATAAGCAAGTTAAGGCATTCTGCAATGGAAGTAATGTGGTTTGAAATGGAACAAAAGAGTTTTGATCACTGTATAAGTCTCATTATGAAAAGTGGAATTATTAAAAATTATTGTTTAGTGTAGTAAAATCTGGAAAATAGCAGCAAAAATGCACAACATAACAGTAAGCATTTGTTTAAGCAGTTCACCCCTCTCTTGGGCTACCTCTGCTGGGTCCAAAAGCCTCCAAATAGGATTTTCCCTCTTTTATTAATACTCAAAATAAGTATTACACCATGAAGAAAGCCTCAAAAGGCTAAAATAGCTACAAATTCAGAAACAAAGTGCTTGTAACAATAAAAATTGACTATTCATTCACCTCAAATGGATGAACATAGCCCAATACAACTGATCTTTCATTAAGCCCTGGTGGCTCCACAAGAAAATTCGTTGATAAAACCATTTACAGAGTGCCCTAATGGCTCTGAAACTTATTCTAACAGCTTCAGAATGCTCCAATACCCCCAAATCAAAAAAAAATTTGCTCCAAAAGGACTTCCCTAGCAAAAGTTATGACTGAAACTGATTTTGTCAAGTTAGGGCTAGGAAAGCTCCACCAAATCTGGTGGAACTCCAGTTGAGCCTGAAAAATAAGGGGTCGACGCCTAAATAGGTGGAATCCGCCATAACTCCGCCAATGGTTGAGCGCTTAAGATAAGGTCCAAGTGACCGCGCCCGTCGGAGTTTGTTTTAAAAACTTTGAGTTATCCGCGGGTTTGTTTAATGTTAAGACCATATATTTAAACCATGTCGAGATTCATGTGACCATGACCCAAAAACTGTGTTATCCGCCCATGTTTAGGCCACGGTTCCAGAATGCGGTTGTATGCGGAGGGGGCTGGCCCCCTTTCGGGCCCCGCCCAAATCAAAACAAAGCTTAAACATAACATCGCGACTATGATTAATAAAAGCCACTCGTGGCCCGATGGTTGGGCCGCTTGGTTACCACCGCCCTGACCCAGGGTCGATCCCTGCCTACGCCATATAAATTTTTCCATAACAATTCGACCATTACGCTTGACCCTTAGGGCCACGTGGCGGCCTCCGAGATGGCCACGTGGCGCCTTATGATTGGCTGCCAGTGGAATATTTTGAAGAATATTCTATGGAATATTCTGAAGAATATTCCACGAAATATTCCCAGAATATTATGTGGAATATTCTCTTTTTAATAAAATATTTTTATAAAGTCAAATTGGCCATTTTTTTTTACTGAAATTGGAAAACTTCAAAGCTGAATAATTTTCTCATACAGCGTCGGTTTTCAGTGCCTTTCATGTCTGCAAGATCATTTTTTCGAGCTCTTTCCAGTCATTCTGGATTGGACCAATTCTGAGAAACTAATTTTTTGAGCATTTTTCCATCAAGGACTTGATCTCCTGATCACACCTCCAAAATGAGAAGCTTTTGGACCCCAAAAGCTCTCTGATTAGTGAAACTGATAATGTGGAGACTGATTCTCCACTCTGCCACCCTTGAATAACTGAAATCTACCCGATTTCATCAAATGGAGCTTTTGAGAAAATGATAAACTGTCTCTAGAATCAACTGATCGACCATTGCTAAGATTGACAAAGTCATGATGCAAATTATTAAAATTTGTAGAACAACAATTGTAATCTGCAGAAAACAAACTTTTTCTACACTGATCAAACTTCCCAGAAGACTTAAAATAAATTTCACCTTGCAAACTGTTCCCATGGCGAATTCTACCATTCTGAAACCAACCTTTTCCCATGCTAAATTGTGTGTCCTCCTTGCTTGCACTACTTTGCTTTGACACTTCATTCACTGCATTGGCTGACCCAAAAGGTAATTTGTGAAACATAACATCATCTTCTTTAAAAGACAAACTGTTATCAAACTGAGACAAATCATTAGCAACATCATAAAAATGTGAATGCTCAAAATCTGGTCATTTCAACATTAACAAAGTTAGACTTTGACTTGCATTAACCAGTCTTTTCAATTGACTTGCATGGAGTAAAGAAGATTCCAGCTTCTTCTTGTGTGCTCTCACAATGTACTCTTTACCATATTTGAATAAGTGATACTTGTTTTCATGGTGATGAAAGATGGCCTTCCTGTCAAATAAGTAAGGACTTCCCAAAACAATTCCTGAAATATCAAGTGGCACTACATCAAGTTCCACAGTGTCAATAAAGTGTGCAGTTATTGCAAAGCGCAATATGCACTTCCTTGAGGCTTGCAAATTGGCATCCTTGCATATCCATCCAAGTGGATAAGGCTTCGAATGTGGAATGGTCTCAAGTTTAAGCTGCTTGACCAAGTCTTCATATATAAGATTTGCTTGTGACCCACTGTCAAATAGTGTGTCAATTTTGGTATGTTTTGAAATTACCCTCACATGGAAGAGCTCTATCCTCCTCTTTTCTTCATGAGTATCTTTGTGACAATTTAAAGAACTAGAACTGGGAATTGTGTCTTGCACCACTTCTTTCCCCTTAATGTTCTTTAAAACCATGGCTATGCTTTTTGTCTCATCTCCTGAGTCTGACCCTAAGTCTTGCTCAACTATTGCTACAATTTTCTCCTTTTCTTTGGTCTTGTTTTTGTTCTTGTATTTTTCTGGTTTCAGTTCAAGATGAAGCTTCCAACAATGATCTTCATCATGACTTGTCTTTGAACAATTTTTGCAAAAGAACTTTCCTTTGTCTTTTCTTGAATTTGCAACTCTTTTCTTTCCTTTGTTTTTGAAATTACTATCCTCATCAAAAGTATTCTTTCCTCTAGCTTCTAAATGTGTAGCCTGGACACAGACTTTATCTAAGCTGGTAGGATTAAACATTAGAATAGTATGTTGAAGTTAACTGTGCAAACCTCCTATGTATTTTAACAAGGTGTATTGACTTTGTAAGTCTACCCCAAGTAGAAGTGCTCTCCTTCTAAACTCTTGGGTATAATCTTGCACATTTTGACCCTTAAGTTGCCTAAAATTTTTCCAATTCATGATTTCCTTCTGAATATGAGCAAGAGGATAAAACTGTTTCTTAATAGCAGTAATAAACTCAGTCCAAGTTAGATTTATCTTACCATGCTTCTTAATTTCCTCTCTAGTCTTGGCTTCCCACCAAACCAAAGCTGCTCCATCCATTCTCAATGAGGCTAATTGGATTTTTGTGTCATCATCATGCAAATTTTGAATTTTTAGATAGACTTCCAACTGTCTAATCCAATTATCCAATTTTTCTGCATTCACATCACCATTAAACATCGACAAATCAAACTTCACATCAAGCTTTAACAAAGGATTTCTAAGAGATGTTTTTGTTTTGTGTGACTGATTAACAGAAGTTGAAGAGGATGATGTGGAGGAAGAGGATGAAGATGGAGATGAAGGATCACCATTTCCTCCATTCCCTTTCTTATACTCATCCTTGTCTTTCTTCCCTCCTAAAGAATCTCCTTCTTCTCTTTGGTTTCTAGACCCTTCTCCAACAACCCTATCATTTCTCTCCTGATAGAGGATTCTAACCATCTCAGTCATGTCCAAGAAAGATTTTCTAAAGACTCTTTCTTATTCCTTGGGATCCATTTCCTCATGTACTTCTCCTTCTCTGGAAGACATGTTTGTGGCTGATTCTAAGGCTAATGAGGATGAAATGGAAGGTGGAGATAATGGAACCCTAGCCCTCCTTGGTTGAGGATTATCTTGTGCTCTAACCAATTGTCCTTCCCCTCTTTTCAATTTTAGCCTAGTACGCATCAAATTTGTAGAACAACACAATTTCCTTGCACAAAATTCACAAACTTTTGAACAAAACCTAGAGCTCTGACACCAATCTGATCTGAAATGTGTGAACAAAATATTTCTTATACAGAAATAGACAGTAGGGGATTTTACTGGTTATTTCACCTTTAATAGAAAGGATGAAACCAAAATCTTCTGGCCCTCTTACTGGCTCTACCTAAAGAAATATGAAGTAAACACTAAATCAATCTGGCAATGAAAGTATTTTTTTCTGTTTTCAAAGTATTCATTAACCAATTTTTATGTGTGAATAAGCAAGTTAAGGCATTCTACAATGGAAGTAATGTGGTTTGAAATGGATCAAAATAGTTTTGATCACTGTATAAGTCTCATTGTGAAAAGTGGACTTATTAAAAATTAATGTTTAATGTAGTAAACTCTGGAAAATAACAACAAAAATGCACAACATAACAGTAAGCATTTGTTTAAGCAGTTCACCCCTCTCTTGGGCTACCTCTGTTGGGTCCAAAAGCCTCCAAATAGGCTTTTCCCTCTTTTATTAATGCTCAAAATAAGTATTACACCATGAAGAAAGCCTCAAAAGGCTAAAATAGCTGCAAATTCAGAAACATAGTGCTAGAAACAGTAAAAATTGACTATTCATTCACCTCAAATGGATGAACATAGCCCAATACAACTGATCTTTCATCAAGCCCTGGTGGCTCCACAAGAAAATTCGCTGATAAAATCACTGACAGAGTGCCTTGATGGCTCTGCAACCTGTTCTAACAGCTTCATAATGCTCCAATACCCACTAATATAAAAAAAATTCGCTCCAAAAGGACTTCCTTAGAAAAAGTTATGACTGAAACTGATTTTGTCTAGTTAGGGCTAGGAAAGCTCCACCAAATCTGGTGGAACTCCAGTTGAGCCCGAAAAATAAGGGGTCAGCGCCTAAATAGGCGGAATCCGCCATAACTCCGCCAGTGGTTGAGCGCTTAAGATAAGGTCCAAGTGACCGCGCCTGTTGGAGTTTGTTTTAAAAACTTTGAGTTATCCACGGGTTTGTTTAATGTTAAAACCATGTATTTAAACCATGCTGAGATTCATGTGACCATGACCCACGAATTGTGTTATCCATCCATGTTTAGGCCACGGTTCCAGAATGCGGTTGTATGCGGAGGGGGCTGGCCCCCTTTTGGGCCCCGCCCAAATCAAAACAAAGCTTAAATATAACATTGCGACTATGATTAATAAAAGCCACTCGTGGCCCGAAGATTGGGCCGCCCGGTTACCACCACCCCGACCCGGGGTCGATCCCTGCCTGCACCATATAGATTTTGCCATAACAATTCGACCATTACACTTGACCCTTGGGTTATGATTGGCTGCCAATGGAATATTTCGAAGAATATTCTATGGAATATTCCACGCCTTTGGGCTGGCCACGTGGCGCCTTATGATTGGTTGCCAGTGTAATATTCCGAAGAATATTTTGTGGAATATTCTCTTTTTAATAAAATATTTTATAAAGTCAAATTGGCCATTTTTTTACTGAAATTGGAAAACTTCCAAGCTGAATAACTTTCTCATACAACGTCGGTTTTCAGTGTCGTTCGTGTCTACAAGATCGTTTTTCCGAGATCTTTCCAGTCGTTCTGGTTTGGACCAATTCTGAGCAACTAATGTTTTGAGCATTTTTCCATCAAGGACTTGATCTCCTGATCACTAACGTCATCAGGGAAAAGTGTAATGCGATTTTTCATAAAACATGGCTCATAGTTTGGTTGAAATCTGTAGGCCCTAGTCCTCGGTCAATCACAAGCCGATCGCATGGAGTTGGAGTGTGATAACGTCACGTATATTTGTGATGCAAAATTTTATGAGATCTGGTTTATTTTCTTTTTGAAATCCGGCGGAAATTTTTTTGTTTATGTTTTGATATAGTTGTCTTTTGTTATATGTTTTATTGTATCGCGTGACGAAAAGGTATTATACCTTTGGTCATTCATATATATATTTTTTAATATATTAAAACATATGCATTGTTGTTATATGGGCCCCGCAGACCTATACGTAGATTTTTATTTTTATTTTTTTATATAGTTGTTTGTTTATTAAAATGTGTTGCACTACAAAAGGATATAGCCCAAGAGCTATTGTAATCATATAAAAAAAAATATACAACAGTGTATTAAAAATATAGAGTGTGCCCGAAGGCAAACAAATAGACAGACATAGCATTTTTAAGCAGTGCGTTTGCAACAGTCACTGTGTAATCCCTCAGAGGAGGAAGAGTAAATTTTGTAATAGATTTTTATAGTTAATGGAATAGGAAGCTTTTATGCAATCTCTGTCTGGCAGTGAGAAATTTTTTAATTCTCTGTGTTAGAAGGGGAGTATTATTCTCTCTATGATTTGTTCTGGAATTCTCAGAAATTTCAACACATGGAATTCAAAATAGGAACAATAATTTTTATTTTTATGGTTGATTATATCTCCAAGTTGGCTTCCATATGGCAGGGAATGGAGCTTGCAAGCTGTCGCTCAATACCAACAAGGCCGAGGGGATTGGAATCGACACTAGCAGACACTAAAATAACAAGCAAGGACATAATAATAGAGAAGAAATTTCATAGTTCATCCTTTCAAAAAGATACTTGAGGCCCTTGGTTGATTACATCTCAATTTATATTAATTTACTTTCTGCATTGAACTTTACCTTCTCTGTACCCTTTTCTCATATTTTGATGGGTATTCTTAGCTAGAGATCGCATGAGTCAGTCGGAATTTCCTCCTTCATGTTTTGCTTTAAACAATCGTCCTATTTACATGGAGATTGAAACAAATTTTTCCATAGAATATCGATGTTACAGTACTTCATGCTATTTGGATCACATAATGATTTCTACAATAATAAACTAGGTAGGGAGATCTGTGTAATTTTGTATGGGGGAGATATATACTAAGTTGGCATGTCCGTTTTTAACATACTTTCATACAATTGGGTGACTGAATGGTTATGTTTTTGTATTCAAAGTCTAAGACACTTTGTCCTTCCTCAGGTGCCAGTTCAATGCATACACACTAAGAAACCTCCAAAAGTCACAAGTGGACTAGCTTGGTGGGAAAGATGATCAATGTTGTTGATTTGAATAAATCAGCCATCCTTGACTGCTGACTACCATGGGCCCAAAACCCACCCTCCCAAGCATAACTGATCTGAGAGCTGCATCACTGGTTTTAAAGATGCAGGATGCAACTCAGGATGGTGTTGTTATATTGGTTTGGGTTCAGCTATTACTTTAAAATCTTTGAGATTGTTGAAAAAATAAGTTTATAGTGTATAGGGACTAGGAATAGTCTGCAACCCTACATGTAACATGAGTTGAAGGACTTCAATCACTTTGTTCATATGATAAATTGCATTGTGTAATGTGTTGCTGCGTAATAAATAATTTGGCACTTTCTCTACACATTAAAACTCAACCTCTTTTTTCCATTCTACTTATATGAAGTCATTGCATACTTATCTGGCTCATAGAATTCCGTAATGGGCATTCAATTCAAGTGAAATACATGTCCTTGCCCAAAAAAAATAATTTATTTAATCTTCAAACCTGTGTGGATTCTACTGCTTATGCTCAATCCGATTACTTTTCTGTAATGGATAAAGATAACTGCAATTGTTTTTTATATCTTAAATGTAAAGTGGGACTTTTTTTGTTTACCTCTAGATCTGTCATGAAGGTCCAACACCCATAGTGCAATAAAGTACTTTGGCATGTACTAGTGTTTACGCAAGTATTTCAATTAGCGGGTCCCTGTTTTTGTGTTTGAAATAATTTATTTCAATCAAAATTTTGCAGTATTTCTTATATACTAAATTTTCAAGTTCATGTGCAAATCAGGTCTCCGGATGGCTATAAGATGCATCAAACTATTGTGGATATGGATATGGGGAAGCGGGGTCTCTGTTTTTATTCTAAATCTACATTGTTGATATATAATAGTGTCCCAAACTCTGTAACTGCTAATATGTAATAGTGTATTTCAAGGGCCATGGTATGTATCATAGAGCATTTCAAATACTGCGCTAGCTATCAGAACTTGGCATCTCTAGCACTGTAATATGTTTAATATTAGTGTATTTCAAGAGCCCTTGATATGCATCACATGAGGATATTGCAAGCACTGTAATAGCTACCAGAATTTGGCATCACAAGTACAGTAATGGATCTCAAAAGTCTGTGCAGGTTATAGGTGTAAAGTTTGCACGTGGGTCTTTTTATACCATGTAAATCTGCCTTGTAATTGTCAAAGAATTCCCCACGAATGAGAATCATATGCAAAAAACGTGTAGTTTCTTGGGTTCTGGAAGAGGGTGTGTGTTGTTGGTCATAAAAAATACTAGAATTGGGATGAGTTGTAGATAAAATTGGGCTCTCGCTGGCTTCTCTCAATGCTAAGTTTGATTCTCTCATATGCCCTTGCTATGCATCAACAGGGCCACATGGTTCTTCAATCAAGGTGGAATCTGTTCAGCCCTCCAACTTCCAAGTGTTACTTCAATGCCCCTCCAATGGCACCTACTACTCCCATGGCCCCTCCTCAGGCGTTAAAGGAACAAGCTGGTGGCAATATCTTGGTGATTAAAGTGGATGACAGATTGAATTTGGGCCTGAAAAGCAATATGAAAAAGCCATGCTTGTCAGAAAAGCTTAGGAGTCCAAAAGGGGAACACATCGGGGAAGAGCACGAGACTACCAACTCTAATGAAAGGTGAAAAGTGCAGTGGACTAATGCACATGGGTAAGATCTTATTCAAATCAAGGAATTTGAGTCATGGTACGCTGGATTTCACACCTATCTCGATGTTTCACATTTAACCCCATATATTTTTTCAGTGGAATTCCATAAACATTCTATCCCTTAGTTTATTTCCACAAAATTGTTGCTATCTGGTTTTATTAAATTTCAAATTTTGCTTGAAATTATGGATTTAATACATGAATAATGAAACTAGTTAAATAGGACTATCCAACTATCTGATGTACCCCCTATGTGTGAAGGGATAACCACCCTTCCCCTCAATAAACTAGTTGGGACTCGTTATTTCTCCTCGCTAATACACTTTCGTTTTGTGTTGGCAAAGTTCAGGGCTTAAATGTAATTCCATGCTTATTAAACACTTGCATCCTTCCATGGCTTGCAAGGTCTATACTGACTGCTTAGTAATAATGTGCTACTTAAAATTAGTAGCCTCTGCTTGAGATTGTATCCACTCTCATCTTTGAATTCAATGATTCTATTACATAGGGAAGTAATTAATATTGTGTGGAATTCCACAATATTTGGCGTTGGAAATGCTCAAGCGCCGCTCCCTGCTCAGGGCAAGGACTAGCTGCCATGCAACAACTATTGTTTTGCTTGAAATTGTTTTTAATTTCAACACAATAATTACCTATAATAATTACCTATGATAATCTATGTTGAGATTTTACTTTATATTAATACCCCTTTCCTTTTTAGATAGTTTGATACTTATTTTGTCTTTTTTTTAATAATTAAGTTGATTTCATTCCTGTGTAGTTTATTTGGCTTGAAATTTTCCATGCCAGGTTAATAATATATATATCTCTATATATATATATATATATATATATATATATATATATAATGAATTTTTAAATATTATTAATGATATATTAATGTTTTTTGAATGATATTATTAATTATGATTTATTGTTATTTATTAAATTGGTAGGTATGTTTATTTTGAAATAAGATTTTCAAAATTTTAATTTAATAATCAATAAGTATTAGGCGGATTATAGGGATTTAACTTCCATAGAATACTTATAATATTTACATATCAAACTTTTTTATATTTATCTTTTAAAAAAATAAAACGTGTGGGTTTTGGTGTAGCAGAAAACCTCAACATTGCATCAGAGCCTTGGCCCAGACTTTATTCCACGATTTGCGTTTGAGGGGGGGTGTTTGATTTTCACACTCACCTCATTAGGAAATGATCACGTGGACTAAATACCACTCTGGGATCCACCCTGAGACCACTTAAAAAAGTAATGATAATGGTTTGGAATTTTATTAATTCCTACGGGTTTTGGTGTAACAGAAAACCTCAACATAATTGTAGGGATTTAGCAAGTAACCCTAAAAAATTTGCTTTACGGAGGTTGTTTTAGGTGGAGCATCCTAATGGAATTTTTCTTCAAGAAACCCTTGGGGTGGGGATTCCATCACTTTTTTCTTAGAGTCCAGCCTTCCCGCCTGGAAATTTTATGCTTTGGATGTTCCTTGTCAATCAGGGGGCCTAGCCATGAGGTGCATTTCCCAGAAATTCCAGGTTAATAATGTTTGTAGCATCTGCTCTAAACTTGGTATGGTTGGATTATCTATTAAGATGGATTGCTCCTTCACCTTCATCAATATTTATGGTCCAAATGAGGAACAAGTGGCTTTCGGGAATTCTTTAAAAAAAAAATCATTTCTAAATTAGAAAATTATGATTATCGGTGGATATTTGAACTTTTCTATGGGCGTGGATGAATGTTGTGGTGTTCATCCCGAAATTGATCCCCTTTCATATTGTTTTTTCTCATCACATGTAATCTAAGAAACTCTTTGATCTTGTTCTAACTCGTATTATGCCCACATGGAAGAATTTATGTGTGAGGGAGGATCATATTGCAAAATTATTGGACTAGATTGTTGTAGATGAGGCTATGATCCATAAACTTCCTATTATTTTTCAATGGGTGGGCTTTGGTTGTGTCTTTGATCATGTCCCAATTGTGTTTGAAATAAAGAGTAGTTAGCCATTATTGTCTCTGTAGTGGTGCCCTGTGTGAGTTTGAGGATAGTTTCAGACATTGATAAGCATGATTACATGATGAATTGATCATGGTTAGCATTTTGGATTTTTGTTAGTGGTTTGGAACTTATGAAATGCGATTGTAGGTTTTGTTTTTTTTTTTTTTTGGAAATTTGGCGATATAATTTTGGACGATATTGTAATTTTTAGTTATGATGTATTTTTGAGTATATAAATTATTTAAAGCTTTGAAATCTCGCTAATATTTAGATTTTATAAGGTTTCATTGTGGAATGGGGCCTAAAAATTTCGATGTTTTCACTCGCTAAAAGCTTGAGTTTGACATCACCATTGTGTTTGTCTCGTTAAGACGATTTCAATGATATAAAACTTGACCTTGATCCAACCTTTGGATCAAGAGATGTGCCCATTACAATTTTGACAAATTAGATAGCGCGGCATAATTTTCACAACCATGTGGAAACCTCATGGCTATATTTAGATTATACAAGGTGTCGTTATGGAAATGGGGTCTAAAAATTTCGATGTTTTCAACTCACTTAAATCCTGAGTTTGACATCACCATTGCGTTCATTTCCTTAAGACGATTCCAATGATATAAAACTTAACCTTGATCCAACCTTTTGATCAAGAGATGTGTCCATTACAGTTCTATCAAATTAGATAACGTCGTGTGAAAATTTTGTAAAACATAATCCTATTGTAGCAACTGGAAATTATTCTCCTATTGTTAATTTTATTTTACAATTTATTTGTTGTTTTCTACGACAAATACTGAATAAATCACACTGCAATCTACACAAATAAAATTGTGAAAGAATAAACGCTGGAAGAAATGCTAGCACACACACATAAAATTGACACATGTTTTTTGGAAAAAAATCCCTCGAAAAACCCAATGCGGGAAAATCGGTGCAATAGCTAAGGGTTTTATTTTATTATGGAACAGTGAAATACATCTATGGATTCCCAACTGGAAATCCAAACAACAAGAAAATCCAGGAAAAATACTGAAGGGACTTACCCTTCTCCCACAAGCAATTTCTGACACCTCTTTCCTTTAGAAAATTGGCCGTCCAAACCTCAACATGAACCCCTCTGTGTTGGCTCCCACACGTGTGGTTCGAAACTGCCTTTGATGAAGTCATACTACCTCTAGATGCTGAGGAAATAATCTCTTCAGCCTTCTGGAACCTTTACCTGGCCTTTGGAACTGAAGCTACTGCGTAGATCCTATGCACTGCCTCTTTGGGATAACTCGAACCTCTTGTTGTTGCCTCTCTCGATTTGGAAATATTTCCTCTAAATCACTATCCCTACCCATCACACTACTTTAATCTATTTGAATCTCTCTTCGGAAATTGACAACTGCTACTTTGGAAATCGATCTTCCAATGAAATCGAACTATTGAAGTGTTTCAAGTGATAACTCCATCACCGCATCGATCTCCTCTTATAATCCTCTGTTGGAGCACCAACTTCCAAGATTAAAACATATTTGATGGCCAGGATCATCTCTAGATCAATCTGTGTGGGTTTCTAGAATATTCTTGCCTTATCTCAATTAATATAGATTAATTAACCATATTCCCTAAGTTTAGACTTAGGAAATATTTAAAAAACAATTAATAATCTAATTGGAACACTTCTAGGCGGAATTTCTAGAAAAGATTTCCAGGTTTTGGAGATCTCGTGTATTCTAGCCTCTCCACAAAGTTTTGTGGCTAGAACACATCCGTTGCTACAAAAAATAACACCATGGCTAATCTCCCAGTGCCACTTGGCATTTATTTATTGGTTTCGGACCCATTCATGGGTTTAGGTTGCACAACCTGGAGCCTTGCATCGCAATACAACACTTATACACACACACACACACATATATATATATATATATATATATATATATATATATATATATATATATATATATATATATATACATGGAATCTCGATTGGGGGCACAAATTTTCCAAAAAACCAAAGTGCTCAAAATCACACCAAACTAGAACGACCGAATCGGGCCCATCGCCAGGAATTTGGCGCACTTCGTTTCATTGAAAAAAGGCTCCGTATGTGAAAGTTAGAGCTTGTTAATCACCATGTCAAATAGGTGAATTTTCAAAAAAAAGGTCAAACATGGTCAAAAGACAAAAAAATGGGTTTTCAAAGGCTTAATGACAGGATGACACTTGTTAATTTCTCATTAGCTCAAATTTCTAGGCACATGGCACAATTTCGTTGGTTTTTGATGAACCAATGGGGAGCTGACACGTGGCAAGCCCAGAGGCCGCCACTTGCCCCCCCTCCAAGGGCGAATGTGGTTAAGTCATGGCGGAAAATTTCAAATTTATTTGGGTGGAAATTTTCAAATTTATTTTTGGCGGTAAATTTTTAGGTGGAGGTCGGGGTAGAACCTGCGACTTCCCCCACACAAGCCAAATTTCTTAACACCATACCACAAGCTCAACTCTTAATAGACTATGGGTGTGTTTTATATTTAACATTTGAAATGGATTTTGGCGGAGGTTTAAAGGGTTAGCCCCAAGGGGCCAACCCTTGGTCGACGGGACTGTGGCCCATAACCATGGTGGAGGGCCTAATCTTAAATGGTGGATTAAACATTAATATGGTTTTATTAACCATTAAACCCATTTTAAGGCACTAATCCGAATTAATTCGGATTTCTCTGTAATTTCTCTTGATGCACTAATTTCCCACTTAATCCGCATTTAACGTTAATTAACTCTAGTTTAGTTTTGCAAAGAATTCTACAGAGTCCCCAGATTCGGCGCCACTACCAAAATTGGTGGGGTTAACTGGAGATGTTCCAGTTTTAGTGGACTTTTCCTAGGGAAAACTGAATGAGCCATAACTTTGGCATATTTCGACCAATTTTGGATCAAGAAGAGTCATTATTAGATGATTTGGATGCTCTAAGAATGATGGTACATGTTGCACAGACGTTGGAGCACTTATGTAAGTGATTTTTTCACTTTTAATATTAAAGAAGCTCGGGGCCACCAGGAGAGGTCATGCCTAGATTAGCTGAAGACCATTTGCAAATCTTGAAGAGTCTATTTTGAGGCTTTTGGGTCTTCTGAATCAATGGAGCAGGTTTCAAAGCCATTGGAGCACTGTAGGTGCATGCAATCATATAATTGACCATTAATCCAAAGAGAGCCTAGCCAGTTGAAGCAGGTCCATGGATATGTAGCCCAGGAGGGGTGAGTTCCGTTGTCAACTATTGTGTAATGTGTTTGTTGTGTATTATTTCTATGCAATTTGATTGTTGTACATGTTTTTTAACAACTAATTAACTCATGAATTCCTCATAATAAAACACATAAATTTGAAGGGATACCAGCCAAAACCGATTGAAATAAAGATCAAACCAAGTGGAAAAAATTTCTTGACACACGGTGTAAAGATACAAAGGAAGCATGGAATTATTTCCTAACAAAATAATCATGGCTGATGGATACATCTCCACAAACCAACACTAAGTCGGGTTAGCATGGGGGGGGGGGGGGGGTGGTAACAAATCGTCATAAATAAAGAAGAAAAATGAAAAGAAAGAAATAAAGTTGGAGAAGTATGTATAACCGACAGGTGTGGAACGAGGAAATTCGACTGCGAGGAAAGAATAACAAGAAGATAATTGACCAAATAGTGATCGAAAATATAAACAATCTATTGATATACAAAAAATATCACGAGAAAAGAGACAACAATGATGAGAGAAAATTACAGAACAAGAATACAAGAGGAAAAGAATGCATAATCAGGAGCGTGAGTGTGAAGATGCACAAGACTCCTCATAAGAGTTAGGAGGTGTAGCACCGCCTGCACAAATAAAGAATGAAGTCTACTGATAACCCATAGAGAGAAAGTAGACACCGTGGAATTTAACGACTTTGGTCCAACAATAAGAACAACTCCAACTATAGAAATAGTGAGTCCCACCATTCGAGAATTTCTTCAGTCATGAAATTGTTTAGAAATGTATGCAACTTTTTATAACAAACAAAAATAAAGAAAATTTCAAGTGACAAAAAAGTATGACCAAGGTCAATCAAATAATAATAATGAAGCAAAATAAGTACTTCACCAACTGTGAAATCTAATGATTGTACCCCCCCTACCGCAACTCGTATCCATTGAAGAAACCCAAAGTACAAAATCGGTAGATGAAGTGTCACAAAATTGATAAATTCAGTTCATAGAATCTATAAATAAGGCGTGAAAGAGTGATGAATCATTATCACAAGCTATCACCGACAAAGAAAATAAGAAAACACCATCCGATGTTGAATTTGATAGTAATAACCATTTAAGTAAAAGTCTAGAATCATCTCCACCGTCATGACCTCCTTAAGTCAAAATGGGTCTGAACCACATACCCATCTATGAAGGTGACGAAGACCTAAAAATGCATTGGTTCATCTATGAAATTTTTTGGATGGTGAATGACATAGCCGATGAAGACAAGAAAATGGTGCACTTCACTGCAACTTTACAAAAACGAGCATTAACGTGGTTTATGAATCTCACAGAAGAACAACCTAAGTCAAAAAGTGAAATTAAAACTAGTTTTCTTACATTTTTTAAAGCACAAGATGTCAAGCATCTTGCGACCCAGAAATTAAAAGAAATCAAGCAAAGACTGAATGAATTTGTATGCGAGTATGATAAATGATTCAAATATTTATTGATCCAGATTCCATATACCATTGATAAACATATTTTTGTTCAATCATTATGTGGATGGTCTATTACAAAAAATACGAGGTCCACTTCAAATGACAGAAGTTAAAAACTATGAAGAGGCACTAAAATTAGCAAAACGAATGGAGCAAGATGATGAAAGCTATTTTCCTATCTCATCAATTGATAACAAACTTGAAGATAAATTAGACCATTTACAAAACCCTATAATGCAATTGGCACTCCAAAATATTCATATTTGGTGTACTAATTACCACATGGAAGGAAATACGAAAGATATTTGTAAAATTGTATATTATTTCTACCAAGATGTTCGAAGGATGCAGTCTAACGTGTATTGCAATATTTTCCAAGTCACCTCTAACCACTTGAATAAATATTTCCAATACAAGCTATGAAACTCCAAGATGAAGTGGTGCACTATTTGTGAAGATAATGTGCATTCCACCCAGGAATGTCCACTTAACAAAAAAAGTAAACCTAATTACAATGATTTCTATCATAATAAGGCTACTAACCAATTCAATGAATCACCATCCTTTAGTGGAAGAGGATGAGGTTGAGGAGGCTATGGTGGACAATGAGGAGGATATAATGGTAGGGGACGTGTCTGTGGTCGAGGCAAAGGAATATTTCACTGTTATACCTATTGGAAAGAAGGGCACATTACTACAGAATGACCCTTGAAAGATAAAACTGACTTGTGCTTCTATAATATGTGTTTTATGGGTGACCATTCTTTAGAAGAATGCCCTAAAATTGTTGATAAAATATTAAACAAAGATAATTTTAATTTGTTATAAACAGTACCCAAGCACAAGAGTTTAAATTCCAAAAACCTTCATGTATTCACAAGGTATGGAGCAGGGAGAAATAATAACAATCAATACCACCAAATGATTTGACCAAACAAGGATATGATGAAATATCTTGATATGTAAGGACATAATGATACAATGTCAAAAGTTGTTGAATTATTTATGAAATAAATTTAACAACGAAAACTATCTAAGGATCTAATCTTGGAAGAATTTCTTGAACTATTAAAAGAATAACATTTTGTTGCTCACCTAGTAGATTTGCTGAATATGCTAAAAAATTGTAATGGAAACATGGAAAAAGGAAAAATGGTTTGAAAAATCTCACAAGGAAATTAATTAGAAGACCATGATCCACAAGTTGACTTAGAAATAAATGGGTATATGGTTAGACAATTTGTGGCACGCTTTGGTTCGTAGGTAAATATCCTTCCAAGAGATACATGGATTAATATGACTCAACCGAAATTGCACAGAACAACTAATTATCTTAAATTAGCTTACCAAAGATTTATTATACCAATAGGGATGATTCAACATGTAAAAAATTCCATAATGGGGATATAGATGATAGTCATATTTGTAGTCGTCAACTTGGTCGATGAAATCCTCGCATATTTGACATTCATCGATTGACCTTGGGGATGAAAAAAGAAGGTGACGATATCATTGGAAAAAGATATAATTAAGTTAAAAGGGAACAATAAAAATATTATTATCCCCTTAGAGCCCCGTGAAGGAAGGAAGTGGGTCAAAGCTTCTAATGAAGAAGATGAAATAAAACAAATCTATCAAGAAATGCATGAGGATCATGACAATGTTAACCAAAAATTGATGGTGAAATTCTGACAAGATCTCCACTTTTCATCAGAATTAATTCTCACACAGAGCTTTATGAGTGGAGGATTGAAAATTATGAAACTAAAGAAAAATAACGTTGGACAATTCAGGCCATTCCAACCTCAGAAATACGTCCATGTTATTCAATTAAAGCAATACTAATTTTATGAGAGAAAAAATGTCGAGAAACACCTTCTCTACTTCTGACATATATAGCAAATCATTCCACCAACATCTTTTGATTCAAAGAAAGGGCATCTCCTGTTAATCATGTCAAACAAGTACCAAAGTCTATTGGATAACATGGTAGAATGTACAAACCTTCACATGAAAATTTGCGAGATGGTGGGATACCCACTCATCTCAACTTCAAACATGGAAGACTGCAACAATATACTTTATGGAATGCTTTGGAGGAAAACAATTATCTGCATAAATAAACATACCCATTTTTACTATAGGACAAGATCCTTTCACTCATATCCAAACATGTGAATCAGAATGAAGAAGGATTGGTTATAAAGATGAGCGAGTTTGGACACACATGTTCCCAAACACCTTGGATGACCTACCAAATAAGTGGTATAAATTGGAAGAATATCGTGGTCAATTACTTCAATGGAAATAATTAAGGGAAAACTTTATCAAGGACTTCCAATTCAAACTGGATGTTGCCGACTTAAAGGATGTGGTACTGAAAACTAAATATTTCATCATAGAAAAACCAACCTACAAACGAAAACTAGTAGATACCTTGGTAATCCATAATTATATATCAAGTATGTATGAACAAAGGACGTCGAGTCGTTTAGAAATGGAAGAATCGCCTATTACTGGTCAAAGCTTGTGCCTAAATAAAAGTCACCTTGAAAATTATAAAATAATTCAAATAGTTATATAGTCAATAAACAAGAAGTCGAGAAAGAAAAAAAAAATAGATTTTCTGCCAGAATATCAAAGTTGGAGAACAAAAAAACAATGAATCGAAAGCACTCGACTGGATGGACGTAGAGATTAAATACGTGAGGTTGACATATCTGATGACAATTAACCAAAAATCTACAACTTGGTGATTACTGGTCAGAGAAAAAAATTATTGAATTTGTCGATTTACGTAGAGAATATCAAGATGTATTCAACCAAGACTATAAGGGCTTAAACATACTTGTCAAAGGAATGGGAGAAATGAATATCAATCTCATTCGAGGAGCTAAAATAATAAAGAAACGACAATAAGTTTGCACAAAAGTATAAACACATTGTGCAAAAAGAAATTGAAGGAATGTTAGTCGCTAGTATTATATATCCTATAGAAACATTAGAGTGGGAAAGCACTATGGTCATTTAACACAAGAAAAATGACCCCACTCGACTACGAATTTCGTCGATTATCGAGGATTAAATAAACTAATAGTCACTGGCCCATTTTCGAATCCATTTTCTGATGAAATTTTAAATGAGGTCACGAGACATGAATGTTATTCCTTCACTTATGGATTCTGGGGCTATAACCAGGTACCTGTAATAGAAGGAGATCGAGGAAAAGAAATCTTTGTTACTAAATATGGTTCTTTTGCTTACAAAGTAATGCCCTTCAATTTAAATAATGCCCCAAAATTATTCTTAGGTGTTATCACAAAATCAGACCTGATAGGCTACTCATCAAACTAATCTTGTGCAACTGTTTCAAACCAAGATTTTGGTTGAGGCTTAGCCTCCTCAACCTGAGAGGGCTCTCTCAAGGGTTACTAATTTTGAATAAAATTGAAGATGGCTAACTCTATATGTGATCATAGATAGATAAATGATTGAATTTGGTTGTAAATTGTTGGAACACTTAATCCTCATGGGTAGGTGTGGAATGCGAAAAGTCACAATGGAGTCCAAGTGACCTTGGAATGTGAAACCAAGAGTCACACCATTGTACTATAAATGTACATCTTTGTATAATGGAAAATAAGAGAGCTACACGCTTATTCTTCATTGTGTTGATTTTCCTCTTGTGTGTGTGTGTTCATCTCCTCATACACCATGTGTGTGCCTTAACATGGTGTTTAACATGGTATCAGAGCGGGCGATTGCTGGCCCTGCTCCAATTTGAGTGAGCCATTTGTGTTTATGGCCTGTGCATATCTGCAAAATTGTTGACATTTTTGCAGCACTCAAGGTTTCTGCAACAGTGTTTTTGCTGCCATTCAGAGGTGTTTTGAAGAAGAGCAGTGTTGGCTTTGAGAAAGAGTAGCATTCAATGATTTTGCAGCATTCAGAAGTTTATTTTGGAGAAGGAGCAGCATTCCGGCATTGGTTTTAAAAAAAATCAGTACTACCCATCTGAAGGTTTTCATTCTAAATTTTCTTTGCAATTTTTGCTCATTAAAATCTGCATCATTTTGAAAGAGCTGCTGAAAATTGTTTAAAGTTGATTTCTAAAGAGGTTTCTGGTTTTAATGAGAAAGAATTTCTGAGTTTTTCATTCGAAGATTCCTGCAAAATTTTGGATTTTTTGCTGCCATAAGTTCCAGAAAAACTCTACTCTATATTTGAAAGAAGAAAGTATTTTCTGCTGCTATATGGCCCTCTGCAATTTTTTGAATAAAAGTTCTGAGTATTTTTAAATTCTGCATTTTTGAGCTGCTGAAAGGTTTTTTGAAGATAATTCTGAGTTTCTCTGCTGCTGGAAAAATCATTTTTGCAAGTCTACAAGTTCCTGCAATTTATTTTGCTGTGTATTTAGAAAAATCTGTTGTTGTTTTTAAGTGGAATTCCTGCTCTACTCTCTACTGTATAATTTAAAAAAAATAAAAAATTAAAAAATAAAAATTAAAATAAATAAATAAATAAATAAATAAAAAATAAAAAATAAAAATAAAAATAAAAAATCACTGAATTTGGCCACACGGCCTTCCCAAACCCTATTCCACATCTCTGCCTAACGCTCCCAAGTCTGCAATCCACTTCCTCATTCCAGCGCATACACATCTTCCAACCGACTAATGCATTATACTCTCACATCTTACATCTATCTCATACCCCCTTATCGCTCCACGTTTTATCCCCTCGCCTGTATCCCCACTCCCCACGCTACGGCTCACGACTTCTCCATTGCTATACGCTCACACCTGCAATACTCTTCCCCGCGGCCTACAACACTCCCCAATTGCTAACAATCCCTCCCTACGCTCATAGCATTACTCCACGGCTCCGACTCACTCCACAACTCTGCCCTCAAATCTAACGCTCACACATTTTAACTGCTCAAACATTTTAACGCGGACAGACCCCTCACCAATCACTCCTACAATTTTTCACTACCCACCCTCGCTCCTTTCCCACAGGCCCTTATCCCTCCCACTTCACTCCACCATCGCTCGCCCTTCCCACCGCCTTACGACACCCCCCCTCCTCTCACAATACGATTCCCTATCCCCTACCTCATTTACCTCACCGCCCCATACTCTTCACCGATACCTCTTCCCCCATTTTTATAAAATTCCCACTTTTTAAATTCGACTTTTAATTCTCATTCCCTTCCACTAAAATCTTCTCCCCCACTTTTAATAAATCTCCCTCCCAATTTTAATTCGACTCTCTCTCCCTTTTAAAGTAAATCCCCTTCCTTTTAAATTAGTTCCCACATTCCATTCTTAATTGATCCCTTCCTTTTTTTAAATTTATTTTAATATAACCTCATTTCATATAATAAATTTCCCTCCACTTTTATATTCTCTTCATTTTTTAATTAATTTAAAAAAAAACAAAACAAAACAAAACAGCAGAGAGAGAGAGGAAGAGAGGAAGAACAAAGAGAAAATTTGAACAGCAGTAAAAGAAGAAATAGCACATGAAGAAATGGTATATACATATTGCAGATTTGACATTATATGATTTGTGGCATTAATATAAAGGTGATTTTTTGAAGAATTGACATTTGAAGACAAGTTTTCCATCATTGAAAACAACTATTTGAAGAAAAATTCAGCTGCATAGTGTTTTCAGCTGCACATATTTTGCAGAGATTTTGTATTGAACTCACATTGTGAGTGAATTTTCCTCTTCATTCATAGTTGGAATCAGTGTATTTGAGTTGAAAAATTGTCGATTTCCCTCCATCATTTGAGGAGCACACTTTGTACTTTGAGATTTCCATAGTTGGAAATTCTTTGGAGTCATTTGTATTTGTTGTTGAATCACATTGTAAACGGGTGCATTTTCGGTTGTAGCCGACGCCCTTTCATTTTTTGAGCCTAAGTTGTTGAAATGGCCAAAATCAATGAGGCATTAGAGTTGTTGAAAAACCTCATTCATTCCAATGTTGATGACATGATAAAAATGAGCAAGGATGCTCTTTGTAAAATTCACAGTTGTTTGCAAGATGCACAAGAAAAGATCGAGTTTTTGCAGTTGGAATCTCAGCTCCAACAAGATGAACTTCAGCAAAAGAGTCACCATTCTGAACCTATTTCTGTTCAAAAGATTGTGAAGGACTCTCATAAGAAGAAATAAGATAAAATTGCAGATGATTCACATTCAGTTCCTTGTACTAGAGCAGATGTACATGCAGATGCAGTAGCTCAGCCTGCACTTCTCAAGCCCATCATCAGACCTTGGGAAGAGCTTGTCCACAACAAGCACCGAACTGGTCTTGGATATGACAAGGATGTGTACTTTCATATTCCAGACTACAAAAAGCCCATCAAATTTCAGAGTGCTGGATTCATGTATGACAGTTCACCTACAGCTGTTCCAGATCCTGTTCCACAACAACAACAGATCGAGAAATGCCAACACTGTGATCGAGTTGGCCATATGAAAGATCACTGTTTTGATCTTTATCCATGCAAGCACTGTGGTCGGCACACTCATTCTTCAGACAGATGCTTCAGAAACAAGCCTCCTGCAAGAACCAAGATTCATCTTGGATGGATCGCTTCTTGGCAATGGGCATCAGCAGCCAAGAAGATGTTTACGACACATGTTAGAAGTTGTTCACGAATATTGAGCAAACTTGCAGTTGAGTTTTCACCATCATCTCATTTTGTCCCTGACAGGGGGGAAAATGGTGGTCATGTACAAGCTTCGACGACAGATCAAGCGAGCCTGAGCCACAATATCTCATTCCATATTCAGAGTTGTAGCTAGCAGTTCAAGCGAGCCTGAGCCACAATTCGCCATTCCAGATTAAGAGATTTAGCCAGAGACACGGATGCCCATGAGCATGCCTTCGGTTGGTGGATAGCCTTAAACCATCATCTTTGGTTGGTAGAGAACCTAAAACCATCACAGGTCGTAGACCTCCCTTCTTTTAGGTCGAACGTCTCCCTTTCATATATGAGGAACACTTCCTCTAGTAGAAGCCTTCAGCTTCTTGCCAGCATTGGTTGAGTTCCAGGAAATGCTTCAAGCATTCTAGAGTTGTTGGTAATCCTAAAACCATCACAGAGAGTAGACCTCCCTTCTTTTAGGTTGAAGGTCTCCCTTTTTTATGAGGGACAATTCCTCTAGCAGAAGCCTTCAGCTTCTTGCCAGTTTTGGAAGAGTTCCGGGAACTGCAACATGTTTTGCGTTCCAGTGTTTGTGGTCATCCTAAAACCACCTCTTTTTTCCAACATTTTCAGAGAGTTGATTCAGCCCAAGTGCTACCATGCATACTTTGCAGATTTGTATTACAACTCTTTTCTTGGACTCACACATACCCCTTCGAATTAAGGGGGGATGTTGGAACACCTAATCCTCATGGGTAGGGTCTTCAACAAGTGAACACTGGAGGGATTTTAGGAGTTTAAAAAATTATTAATTATTGACTATTTAATGACCACAACCAATGATTAGTGTCATGCCATAACCCCATGGGATCTTAGCTCACTAACTAGGGTTACTAACTTCAAACACAAATATCTCTCAAACCATGAAGAATTACTAGGCATGACATATATCAACTAAACCATCTTGACAAGTAGAAACCATAAAAAATATCCTTGAATCGAAATAGAGTAATTTGTCAAGTCAAAATTCTCATGCAAGATCAAGGGAGCCCCTAGTGTTGCTTGGGTCGACATAAATGACAACCACTAATAAAAAATCTCCCCCTTTGGCACTGATGGCAACACAATTACTCCCCCTGAAATCATGGCACCTCTTCCTACAACATTCTCTCCCCCTTTTTCATCAATGGCAAAGGGTAACTCACCCTGACAAACGTCATCCTAAGGACCTGTACACACCTCAACTCCCCCTTTTTTTCTTAGTTAGATAAAATAAAGAGTCTAATGAGAACTTGGGAGAATCCCAAGCTTTAGGCAAACATAGTCAAATTCTTCACGAGGTAATGGTTTGGTAAAGATGTCAGCAATTTGTTCCTTTGAGAAAACATATTCAAGCTTGATATTCTCTTCGGTAACCTGCACTCTAGAGAAATGATATTTGATCGGAATGTGCTTTGTTTTGGAATGCATCATAGGATTCTTGGAGATACCAATGGAACTGGTGTTATTGCAAAATATGGGAATAGGCTCATCAAACTTGACTTAAAGATCTTGCAAAGTTTGCTTCATCCATATAACTTGAGTACAACAAGTTGTTGCCGTGATATATTCTTCTTCTGTTGTGGATAAAGAGATTGAAGACTGCTTTTTACTTAACCTTGAAAAAAGGCAACCACCTAGATAGAACGTTGCTCCACTGGTACTCTTTCGATCATCAACACTTACTACCCAATCTGCATCTGTATAAGCTTGGATAACTAGATTATTTTCTTTGGGATACCATAAACCATATTCTGTTGTGCCTTTAAGGTATCGAAGAATTATTTTGACGGTAATAATATGAGATTATTTTGGTGCTGCTTGGAATCTTTCTGCTTATCCAACTGCCTGCATTAAGTCTGGTCGAGAATTTGTCACATATAGAAGAATACCAATCATATATCTATACAACCTCTAGTCCACATCCTTTGACGAATCTTCTAAACTTAACTTGAAAATGTTACCATTGGGGTAAGGACAGGATTGCAATCTTCCATCTTGAATTTCTTGAGCATTTCCTTGATGTACTTGGTTTGATATATAATGTTCCTTTATCCTGCTAAGATATCTAAAACTTTAAAAAGTATGTCAGCTTGCCAAGTAAAGACATTTCAAATTCACTTTGCATCTTTGTGGAAAATTTTTCACTTAATTTGTCATCATTGCTTCCAAAAATTGTGTCATCCACATATACCTTGATAATTGTTAGGTTATCTTGATCCACTTTCATATAGAGATTGTTTTCGACGCTTTGTTTATTGAATACTTGTTGATGTAGATATCCATCAAGATGATCATACCAAGCTCTAGGAGCTTGCTTGAGACCATATATTGCCTTCTTTAATTTTCATACATAGTCTTCCTTTTTTAAAGAGCAAAAAACCTCCGGGTTGTTTAGTGTAAACTTCTTCTTCCAATTCTCCATTTAGAAAGGCTGGCTTAACATCCAATTGGTAGACCTTGATTTTTCTCGAGCATTCATGAGTGAGAGACATTCTAATAGCTTCCATTCTGGAAATGGGAGCAAATGTTTCTTCAAAATCAATTCCTTCAACTTGTGCATATCCTTTGCAGACTAATCTTGCCTTATTCCTAGTAACTTGTCCATCCTCATTCAATTTGTTTCTGAAGACCCATTTACTTCCAATAACATTTTATCCTTTGGTCATGGAACCAATTCCCAAGTTTCATTCTTCTCAATTTGTGATCCAGGTGGATATCGGTGGCCTCCCACCTATTCCATTTGGACCCGCAGCATCAATTCTTTCAGTTTTTCAGCTTCAGCACAACTTACTATTTATAGCAGGTTTTCGGGTCCTGCACACCCGGAGCCATTTTGGGGACTTAATAATCCAGGTGGATATTGGTGGCCACCCACTGAGTCCATTTGAACCCCCACCATCAGTTCTTTCAGTTTGTAAGTTTCGGCACAACTTACTATTTTTAGCATTTTTTCGGGTCTTAAACTTCCGGAGCCGTTTTGAGGCTCTAAACGACGTTTTTTGGGAAAACGGAGAGCAAAATGGGTCGATGGATTGATTTTTCTCATTCAAAAGTTGTACTCCTCGGATAGATCTTTCTAACGAGCTATTGAGCGCATCAAACGGAGATCGGATGCCAAATTTACGTCCCCGAGAAGTTGAACCACCAATTTACCCAAACGGGGCCCACAGTTTTGGCGCTTCATCTCCTACGGTTAGGGTTTTGGACCTTTCAGATTCTACATTGTTTCTCAACAATAAATAGGCCCTCGAGCCTCATTGTAATACAGTTCAGGGGGCTGGGAGCCGATACATCTCTTCTCAGGGATAAGCGCTACCAGTGCCCTAGCTTGCTTGTTCTGATCATGTCTATGTTGTAACACAGTTCAGGGGGCTGGGAGCCAATACATCTCTTCTCAGAGATAAGCGCTACCAGTGCCCTAGCTCGCCACATCTTCGTCATGTCTGCATTGTAACACAGTTCAAGGGTTGGTAGCTGTTACATAGTAATTTGTCACTGTCCCTACCATTCCCCGTCCCGCACAATGGAGGACCCATTTTGTGACCTGTGAACATTGTCATGCCTTGAAAACATCATCAATGCATTCCTCTAAGCATGAGCTTCATTTTCCCTTGAGACATCTCCTTGCAAAAATCATGAAAAACATCCTTTTTTGCATTGGCGCGGGCAGGCAGTTCAATACTCGCGCCAATGGGGAAAATCCTGCAAAGAGGTCACGCCAACTGGCGCTCTGTCATAGAGCAGTAATCGCGCCACCCAATTTAGGGACTGGTTTTTAAATAAGGATGGCGGAAGTTGAGTTCCAACAAACTCAGAAACCATTGCCTATCTTGAGTTGACAGGTTTGGCTGTGGGAGTTCTATGGAAGGGAAGTGGTTTTGCCACCTCCCATGGAACCTTCCTTGTTGATAGGGCCAATCCCATAATAATAGGGATCCCAACTCCCTCCTTCCCCATCTATAAAAGCCTGCTCAAATCCATGGCAAGCTAGTCTTGAGGTGCCTAAGCTTTGAATCTCCATATTCCCAAGAGCCTTTGTGCTGTAAAGAATCATCTCTTTCCCTTAAGGCCGACTCAAGTAAGGAGACCATTATCGAGAGACTCCGGAGAGGTTTTCCCTTTCCTTGGCGAGCTTTGCGAGACGTGGATGACTGGAGACCCATCCGAAGGAGACCGCGACGTCAGAACTTGGTTGTAATCTCTCTTCGTTTGTTATTTAATAGATGATTATGATTATGGTTCCACTCTGTTTTCTATCATGTTAATGTGAGTAACATCCTTTTTGACTGATGTTTAGTTACGTATGCCGGATTCTATGCTTGTATCTGTTCGTTTCTTCCATGTGCAGGTGTTCATCCGCGGAGATCGTGGAGGGATTGTGATCTGCCGAGGCTGAGGAACGGGGACGCTTCTTCTTCAGATCATAGCGTTGGAATCTAGGTAGGCTTCTATCCCTAGTCTTTTCATTCGTAACTAGGAACTTGCGTCATAACATTGTTTGATTGTTGCTAGACCCCTGCTGGGCTAGTAGGGATCGCCTCTGTCCGTAGAGGGGATTTACCTCCTCAACAATTTGGCGACTCCACTGGGGAGATCGTCCAGATTTCACTGTCTCGTTTGTGTTGTCTCGCTTTGATTATTTTATGTTTTTCCTTGCTTGATGAACCTTCTGGGTTGGGTTCTTTCACTGTTTTTGCTTCTTGGTTTGCTTAGTTTGCATTGATCTGCTTCTGGAGTAGTTTTTTTTTAATTTTGGCTGAGAAACTCGACTGGCGCGGTTTTTAACCCGACAGTCGCGCCAATTGGCGCATGTTGCTTTTGTTTAGCCCGTGCCAATTGCTTTCTGGCGCCAGTTTCATCCTTACAGTCGCGCCACTCCTGTAAGGTTTTTGAGTTTCCTCATTTTTGAGCTCTCTGGATTTGGTCAGTGTTTTTCTTCTTGATTTCCCGACTGCCTGAGTGTGTTGGAGTCCTGTTTGACTAGGAATTCACCTCTGTCCTTTGGTTGTTTGCTTCTATCTACCGATTTCACGTTTTAAGCCCTAAGGCATCTAGTGGCTTAGTGTATCGAGCCCTCCTTGGGAGTTTTGGTGTTTTGATTGTCCTGTCAACTATCTGATTGATTCTCCGCATCCTCTAAGTAGTTGTTCATTGTTTTGTTGCGATTTTTGGGTGATTGTTCATTCCTTCATTTGAAATTCGTTTGGTCTTACCTTGGACCTAGATCACACGGTCCATTGGAAGCTTTTGAGTCTTTTCTTTGTTTTGAGAGACTTTGGTCGATTTGGGGATCTGATTGCTTGTGTTGGTGAGTGAAATTTGTTTGTTTCGCTCTCTCGAATATCGTTTCTCAAGTTGTTCCATTTGTTTTCAAGATTGTTTAGTGCATATTAGCTATTAAACATTGAAAAAAAAAAAAAAATCTCTTTTGCTTTTGTTAATTAGTGCAAATTGTGATCTTTTCCATATCGCTAGTGATTAGTGTCTTGAATGAAAAGTTTTCAATTTCATTAGTTGCATTAGAGATCTCATTGTTTGTCTTCCGTTCATTTCGTTTGTGTAAAAGCTCTCAACTCTTCTCTAACTAGTTTTCATCGAACGAAATGTTGGACTGTGGCATATAGCTTTGCATTTAGGAGTCTTTTAAGACACTACATACGATAGGGCCTGAAAATTGAAACCTAATTGAAGATCAACTGTAAAATTTATTCAATTAACCTAAGGCAGCATTGGAACTTAACGAAACATTTTTAGAAGGTCTAGGCTAGAGACGTGTTCCAGCGTCGTTAAACCTAGCAGCTGTCGTTCGCCTGTTGGCTTTAGACAGCGCTAGTACAGACTTGTGCTCCCCGTACCGTCGCGTATATAAAGGGAGACCCCTCTAAGTTTTCAATCCTTTATCCACAGGAAGCCGAGTCTGCCGCCCTATACCCGTGATACACGGAACACAGCATTCGGGGAGACTACCTGCACGTACGGAAAGTCCTTGGTCAATTTCTGTTTCATTATTGAAACCAAGGTGTATATTGCAGTTCACGGATATTTGGTACACCCTTTGTGCCTAGTATTTCCTGAGCAGTCATTTGGTCTTTTCTGACTCTCTAAACTTGAAAAGACCGTCAAGCGCTTGTCCTTTCACGCTTGTGTCAACTCTGAAAGAGATAGAGTCATCTTTTTATCGTTTCTTGACTCTTAAAATATGAAACGGTAGAATTTCTTACTTTCCAATGTGGTAAAATTAACCGCCCACGATTACACACCCGTTTAGACATTGCTTGTTGACCGTTTGATCGTGTGTCTTAACTCGTTTTCAGCCCGTGTGTGTGTTTGCTCTTTTTCTCTAGTCTTTTGCCACGGTGGCGGAACCTTCGGTTTCGTCTACTGGTAGTCCTTACACGGACAATTCTTCAGAAGCTTCTCAGCCTTCTGTTGAACCACAGCAGCCTGTTGTTTCCGAGTTTCCTGACGGGGGACCGGTTCTCGCCGAGCAACCCTTTGGAGGACCAGTTGAGTTCAATTGGCCCTTTTCGGACCCTATGTCTGAATTGAGATTAGGAGCTGATTTCCTTTCTCTTACATCGGGTTCACCGTTTGTTGCTGCTGTTTTTCCTCCTAGTCCTCGCCGTCTTTTGCATGATTTAACGGCAGGATCAACCATGAGTGATTCTGGTGAGGAAATTCCTGGTGAAGACTATCAACGCATCCCGCGTAGATTGTTTGAGGGAGACGACTCTGAGCTGGCTACCATGTCGACAGCCAGTCCTTCTTTACCACAGGGATACAGATCTCTAGGTCAGATCATTTCAGCTGCAGCCTCTATGGGAATATCATCTCCTGCTTCGAGGCCAGCTGTCACTACACCCGGGGTGTCCCCTTCGACGCCCGTCACTTCTGTTCCCGTTCGGCCCACTGTTTGTGTGGCTGCCTCTTCTTCTGTTGTCTCAGCTACCAGGGCTGGGCCAACTCCTGAAGATGTTTATCTAGCTACTGCTATACCGGAGAATATTTCTCCGGAGGAGTATCGGTTGTCTTTACAACAGCCGAACGCCGAAGCTGGACAGTTTCCCCAAGATCCTTACCGATCTTTCTTTTCGCACTATGCACAGGATGGCACTCCCGTGTATGCTTTCCCAGGTCAGTTTGACGAGCACGGGGAGGTTTTGCGCCTTCCTGCTCCTGAGGCTTATCTGTATGCTCAAGGTTTACCGTACAACCAGGCTTACAACCCGCAGGGACAACCCTTCCAGGGCCAACCTGCGGGCCAACCTGGCTATTTGTATGACCCACAGGGACAACCCATCCAAGGCTACCCTGCGGGCCAGCAAGGGCCATTGTACAATCCGCAAGGACCATATTATAGCCCTGCTGGTCAACCTGCTCAGCCTCAGCCGGGGTGTCAACTAGGACCGGTCTATGGTCCTGGGGGGAAAATCCAGCCTTCTTTACCAATGCAACTGTAGTATCCTATTGTTTCTAACGTTGCATATCAGCCAGGACCACCCTATGGTTCTGCTTCAGGTCAAACTGGTTTCCAGCAAGCACCTGGTCCTGTTCCACCACCAGGCCAACCGACTCATCCGGTACAACCTGTTGTCCCGCCTCCAGGCCAGCCGACCCATCCGGTACAACCTGGGGCCCACTTACAACCAGGTCAACCTGCGCAACCAGCGCCGCCTGTTTATCTGGGTCAACCTGGTCATTCAGGCCAGCCCCCTCACTCGGGTCAACCTGTTCATTCAGGGCAGCCCTCTCATTCCATTCACTCTGCTCAACAGCCTGTTCATTCAATGCCGCAGCCAAATCAATAGTTGCGCCCTACGTACCAGGCTCCGCAGGGTTCCACTTATCAGCAGCCTACTCATCCTCAGAGTGGTTATTATGCTCATGGTTAGTCTCAACCGAACTATAACCACCCCGGAGGCTCTCAGTATTATCCTCCTCCACCCGGTTCTACCTACGCTCAGCAGCCAAATCCAAATGCTGCTTATACAGGGCAGACACCTAATCAGGGCCCGAACCCTGGTTATCAAGCCCCGCACTATGGTTACCAGCATCCAAATCAGTCTGGTTATACGAACTATGCCCCCTACGGTCAAAATCCTTCGGGACAGAACCCGTGGGGGCAGGGATATTCACAACCATCATGGAGCATGGGTACCGGACCTCATCCTGGGACTGGCATGGCAGTTAACCCTCCATTGCCGTTCCTGGCTACCTTGGAACTGCCGGACGTTTCAAAGTTGACCAATGATCCGATTTTACATAATCCATATTGGCCTCCGGTTCCCACCAAGATACCAGGTGATTGTCCCAAGTCTGAGGGAAAAGCTGGCGAAGACCCCCAGGCGCATGTGATGACGTATCACCTCTGGTGTTCGTCTAACTCTTGGGTCGACGATTCGATCCGTTTGCGTCTTTTCCAGCGTACTTTAACAGGAGCTACTGCTAAATGGTACATAGAGCTATCCTGTGGTATTTTTCAGGATTTCAACTCGTTAGCCATGGCTTTCCTCACGCATTTCCAGTTACCGGTCCGGTATGAAGCCAGGACGCACCTCCTGACTTCTATAAAGCAGGACAAAGCCACTCACATCTCAGATCACATTCATGAGTGGCGGCGCCATCATCGACTGATCAAGTTTCACATACCTGATCAGATTTTGACTCACTGGTTCACCACCTCCTTTGTGAATAAAATCGCTCAGGATATCGCGATGGGAGCGTGTGTGATAGAGGAACAAGCTATCGCGCGTGCCCAGTACCTGGATCTTGTCTATTCGCAGTCTGGCACGCTTTATGACATCTTGACTGATGCTCCACGGCCCGGAACCTCTAAGGCTCCACCTACCCCTGCGGTGGACGGTGTCATTGGTTCCGTCTCTCAAAATTCGAAGAAGTCTTCGAATGGGAAGCAGAAGGCTAATTCTTCCAACAATACCTCTGCTAATCCCGCCTCATCCGATTCTGGTAAAACCGCGGAGGTGAATGCCATCCAGGCCAATCCTACGGACAAATCCTCCAAGGGGAAGAAGAAGGGCAAAGGCAAATCAAAATCTGATGCCCCGAAACCAGAATCTAAATCTCGAACTGAGGATGGCTCCCAACGTAAGCCGAAATTCCCTTGCCTCATCTATGAAGGTGACCATTACACTAAGGATTGTCCACGACGGTCCGAGGTTAGTCAACTTCTTAAAGGCTCTAAAGGGACTCCGGCTGTTTTAAAAGAGCCATTTCCATCTCAGCAGACCCAGATGGTCGAACAGGCGTCACCATCTGCACCGTTTGGATCTCAGGTTTTCATGATGAAGACTAATGCACCTATCACTATCGCTACGCGGTCGAAGGATTACAATGAATCGCGGCAGGCACCCGGGAAGGCAGTTGCGGATGGGCCGCCTCCCCCACCTGCCTCCGGTCCATTGGAAATCGAGAAGCCGACTCCCGAACCCGTTGTGAAACCACCTCCCAAGGGTGTTCTTCGAAGATCCTCTTACAATCCAAATGCTTGTGCCGCTCAACATTACAGTATCGTTGAGGATCTGGCACAGGCGCCATGTGCCATGTCTGCACTTGAGGTTCTTCAAAGTTTTCCTTCACAACGGAAGGCTTTACTGTCTGCAATCGGTGGTATCGATCCCGCCGACTCGAGCCTTCTCACCTTCGATCTGGAGAATTTTACTCCCCGGCTTCCACATCAAATCGCTTTGGTCATTCAAGTCGGGATTAACGGTCTGAACATTCATAGGGCCGTCATAGATGAGGGTGCATCTACCTGCGTTATGTCCTCCGCTTGCTGGAAGGCCATCGGCTCTCCAGCCTTGTCGTCATCTCCCAATGCCCTTGAGGCATTTGATGGTCGGGAATCTAAACCCCTGGGCGTTCTCGAGAGTCTTGCGATCACATTACAGGGAAAAACTGTCAACGTAGAAGTAGAGGTGGTTGACGCTAAACTCAAATACAATATACTTCTTGGCCGCAACTGGACCCATGCCATGCTCTGCGTGCCATCTACCGTCTTTCGATTCATTAAGTTCCCTCACGAGGGCAAGATTGTCACGGTGGATCGGTTGTCATTTTTCACCTCTAGCTCTGAGAACAACGTGCCATACGTGGATCAAATTCCGAATCCCCCAGACAACATAGGACCTGGTCTTTTCAAAGACCCAGTCCTCATGGGTATATTCCCCGCACCACCACCGAATACCGCTCAAGTCAACATGTTGTCCAGGACTGATGACCCCTGGCTTATTCCTACACCTGAGCAGGTATATGAGTTTGGAGAATCCATGCCTTTAACGCCAGTAGAGATTAGCTACTGTGAGATTGTTTCCGCATCGGACCCTCCACCTCCTCAGCATGCTCCGATGAGCATGGCTCTCGACGTCTACTCCCGATCCCCCTGGCTTGGTCAGGCTGATTCACCTGATCCTCTCAGAGAGACTTTTCCTTCAGATGAGGCTATCATTGAAACTATGTCTCTTGAGGAGCTGCCCTGGGGCGATGGACATCATCGCTCCTCGTTTATGCCCAGCTTGGGGGCAATGACTGATTGTCTGGAGCGTTATGCTACTCAGGTTCCTTCCCCTCCTCTTCAAACACCGGTCTTAATGCACGAGGTCTTTTCGGAGGGTAATCTGAGTAACATTACTCAAACTGTTCCAATCAACATCTCCGTTAAACCGGGGATTGTTGAGAACATTCATGTGGGTGTGACTTGTTCTCCCGACGAGATTCAAGTCTATACTGAGCTTTTCAAAGAATTCAGAGATGTTTTCGCATGGTCTTACGAGGAAATGCCAGGAATTGATCCTAGTATTGTCATGCACGAGATTCCAACCTATCCAGGTGCGAAACCCGTGCGCCAACGCTTACGTCCCATGCATCCTCGGAAAGCCGCCGCCATCAAGACAGAAGTTGAAAAACTTCTGAACGCGGGTTTTATTTATCCCATCCCCCTTACAGAATGGGTGTCCAATATTGTCCCTGTCGATAAAAAGCAGGGTACAATTCGAGTCTATGTGGATTATCGCGACATCAATCGCGCCTGTCCAAAGGATAATTATCCCACTCCGTTTATCGACCAGATCATCGACGAATGTGCCGAGAGTGAGATCTATTCCTTAATGGACGGTTTCTCAGGTTATAACCAAATCAATATCACACCTGAGGATCAACATAAGACCAAATTCATCTGTCCATGGGGCACTTTCGCGTACAAAAAACTCTCGTTCGGCTTAAAGAACGCTGGCGCCACGTTTCAGCGTGCGATGTCCTACGCTTTTCATGACATTCGCCATATCGTTCAGCCTTATCTGGACGACTTGCCAGCCCATTCGGGTAAGTGAGAGGACCATCCTGAGCATCTCTGCCAGATATTTCTTCGTTGCAGACGCTACAATATCAGGCTCAATCCTCATAAGTGCGTCTTCTGCATTGATTCTGGCCGTCTTTTAGGCTTTATAGTCTCGAAAGACGGGATTCGCCTTGACCCTCTAAAGGTCGAGGCCATCGTAAATCTCCCATCACCCTCCTCCCTGTATCAGTTACAGAGTCTGCAAGGGAAAGCAAATTTTCTTAGGCGCTTTATCCCAAATTATGTCGAGGTGGCCAAAGGATTCACTCGTTTGTTAAAGCAGAACGTTCCCTTTCACTGGGACGAAATTGCTCAAGAATCCTTTGAGAAGCTGAAGACATTGCTAGTCAATGCTCCGTTGCTTCGTCCTCTGGACTACCACCGCGACTTCACTTTGTATCTAGCCGCCGCATTTAGCACCATCGCCATGGTCTTGGTGCAGGATGACGATAACGGTGATGAACATGTTGTTTATTACCTGTCTCGGAACCTTCTCGACCCGGAAACGCGTTATGCACATGTCGAGAAGTTGGCCTTAGCAGCCGTACACGCCGTACAACGCTTCCGCCATTACATCCTTTTGCGCACGATAACAGTGGTTTCAGACTGCAACCCTATGACGTATATTCTTTCCAGACAATTACTAGGGGGCAAGTACTCCAAATGGATTGTAATCCTGCAGGAGTTTGACTTGGAGTTCACCACTGCCAAGTCAACTAAATCACTGGTCTTCGCGGATTTGATATGTTCTCTCCCTACAGACTCTGTTCCCTCACACTCTGAAGACCATATACCGGATGAAATGATTTTTCTTATCAGTACTCGTGATCCTTGGTACGGTGACATCATAGTGTATCTTCAGACCGCGACATTTCGGTCTGAGTTGGATAAAGCTGCCCGCCGTCGGATTAGGCACAGTCCCAACCCTACCGTATAGTAGGAGATACCTTATATCGCATTGGAGTAGATTCGGTGCTCCGGCGATGCCTAACCTTGGAAGAGGCTGAGAAAGTCTTAAATGACTGTCACAATGGCGCCTGTGGCGAACATATGTCTGGGTATGCTACTGCCCAGAAGATTCTGCGGGCAGGTTATTTCTGGCCTTCCATATTCAAGGATTGTATCACTGCAGTCCGTAAATGTCATCCATGCCAGATTTTTCAGCGCAAGATGCGCGCGCCGCCACTGCCTTTGCATCCCGTTATTACCGTCGGCCCTTTTGCGAAATGGGGCGTGGATTTTATGACGTGTAACCCTCACTCGGCCGGGGGGCATGCGTATATCATTGTCGCCGTCGACTACTTCACCAAGTGGGCCGAGGCGATGCCTACACTAGCTGCTGATGGGAAAACGGTTGCTCAATTTATATTCAACCACGTTATCGCACGGTTCGGGGTTCCTCAAGCCATCGTCACTGATCACGGTACTGATTTCCGAGATTACATGATGGCGGAGCTGACTTCAATGTTGGGCTTGCGTCACGACAGCTCAACACCATACTACCCTCAAGCGAATGGTCAGGTTGAAGCAGTGAACAAGGTTTTGGTCACTATGCTTCAGCGAACAGTTGGGATTCATAAATCTAGTTGGCATCTCCAACTGTTCTCAGCTCTCTGGGCATACCGAACATCTGCTAAAAGTGCGACCGGATTCACACCATTCCAATTGGTGTACGGTCTGGAAGCTACTCTGCCGGTTGAATGTGAAATTCCTTCGCTTAAATTAGCTATGGAGATCCTACCAGATACTTCTCCTGAGGAAGAACGTCTTCTGTATCTCGAACGGTTGGATGAAACCCGTCGTCTAGCTGCTTTGATCATCGAAGCACAAAAGAAGAGGGTCAAAACTCATTTTTATCAATCTGTTTCTCCCCGTTCTTTCATCGAAGGAGACCTCGTCCTCTTGTACGATCAGGCACATGATAAGCTTGGAGCCGGTAAGCTCCAGCCTATGTGGCACGGGCCCTATATAGTAAAACACGTTTTGAAAAATGGGGCCTACGAGCTTATAGATTACGAAGGAGTTCCGCTGGCGCAGCCCAGAAATGGGCTGTACCTTAAAAAGTACTATGCCTGAAGTCATTTCTTGGTGTGGTGTGTGTACATAGGTGTGTGATTGTCATTTGTGTGCATAGTGTGGTGTGCTTTGTAAACATATTTCTGCTGATCGGGTCCTCCTGGTTGTGCAGATGTCTATTCATCCATTTGTTGGTTTCGCGGATGGCGCCTCCCGCAGTACCAGGAATCTGTCTTCCGCAGCCTGGGTAATCTACGATCCTGCTGGTGAGTTGATTGACCTGCAAGGTGTGTGTCTAGGACGTACCATGAACAACATCGCAGAATATAGTGCCATGTTGGAATTATTAACCGAGGCAGTAAACCTTGGTATCCGTGAATTGCTCGTGTATCTAGATTCACAACTTGTAGTGTTACAGCTGAACGGACACTATTCGGTAAGGAACCCGTCCATCTTACGTCTGTATTTGCATATTCGATTACTGGAAAGGAATTTTGACTACATTACATATCATCATATACCCAGGCATTTGAATACATTAACAGATGCAGTAGCAAATTTGGTATTAGACAGACATTTACGCAATTTATAAATCATCATCACATGTAAAGAAAGACTCATCCAGAAATAGATATGCATATATATAGATATCGAAATGTTTACATAAGAGTGTGTCACATAAAACTCAAAAAATATACATAATCGTCTTAGTACATCCGGAGACGGTATGTCTCTCAAAAAATAGGTGTGGTATAAATCCTAAGGACTAATCCGCATGGTGCTCATGATAGCATGTGACTGCACGCACTAAGCGCCTCAGGATTCGGTGGATCCGACTCGGAACTCCCACCGTGTGGCGCTGGTATGCCATCGGTACGTCTGCTAGCCGGGCATAGTCTGGAATCCCGTGGGCAATCCCCTCGAGGTTCTGGATCAGCTCATCTCCTCCGGTGCCTTCTCCCTGAATCTTAGGGGCGAGTTGTGTCCTCCGGGAGATTGGAGACATCCCAGCTGGTCTCTCAGGTCCCACATCTGCATGCATATATGATTGTGTTAAGACGAATGTGTATTAACAAAAAAAACATATAAACATAAAATCAAAATATGAGGTCTTACCCAACTCCTTGTCCCAGTCGTCTCCTTCTGGCAGTGGGAGATCTGGGTCCCCGGTAAAGTCAGTTCCTGCATAGGGCCAGTCTTCCACGACAATCAGCTGGCGCCGTAACCACCTAAAAAACTCTGGCCTCCAGGACATCTGTTGGCCGCCTCCAGATCTGAGCATCAATGCTGCCCAGCGAGCCATTCTTGGCTCTCGTGGTATCGGACTCGCCACTGCGGCCCCCTGGCCCTGGAAGATTGGTAAGCGTTCCAGAATGAACGATACCAAGATGGAACCATAACCGAACTTTTTCAGTTTCCCCTGTTTGCACTTTGTGAGCTGCCTTTTCATGTTGATTGTTACTGCTTCTGCCCAGTTAAACAGTAAGAGACCCATGCATTCTGAGGCCAGCAGGAGTTGGGTCTTCGTGGCCTCGTGCGGAGCCTGCGACCCAGCAGCCCGCGTGATGGTATGGATAACTACTCTCAATGCCAGATCAGGGATAGTGTGGATATCCACCTTCTTGCTTCCTGATCCTGTTTGTGCCCCTCGGCACACCCGTGCCATCACTTCTTCCATCTTCTCCCCAGATGGTCTGCTTCCAGTCAATACGGGGATTGGACCTCTGCGGGACAATCCAGTGATGAAATAAACATCGGTGACCTCCAGTTCTAATACCTGGTCTCGTAACCTCAACACATGTTCATGTTCGTCCCAGATACTGATTAAATACTGGAGGAGCTCGGGCTGAGCTCGTAAACATGGTGTGAGGAAGAACTTCTTAAATCCACAGTTTCTAAGTGCATTCATGCAAGCTTGACTTTGCATGGCTTTTTCATCCTCTTCTCCGTGCTCTCGTTCTTTCCATTCGATTGCCATTTTGAGTGATTACCTGCATTCATATGGTCAAAAACCCTTAGTTAGATCTTTGATGAGCTTCAAATTCCATGCAATTTGGTCTAAATGTCGAAATTTTGGGCCGATTTTTAGGTTTGGCCGTTGGCGCAGCTGTTTTGTGAACAGTCGCGCCACGTGGCGCGAGCCCTTTGTAAAAAGGAGCTCATTGGTGCGGGTCCGTGCCCGATACCCGCGCCAATGAGCGCAGCCCTAAAATTTTAAAAGTGGCCACAAAGAACTGATTTTTAAGGGAAAATTATTAAAAAATGAATGAGAATGAAGAGCAAAAGAGCGCCTCTTACCTGTGACAGACGAGAAGCTGAATGGTCGACTGGATTTGTCGCAATCACCGTCAGAAGTTTCTGCTCCAAAAGGACCACTGTTGCTTTCCACCAAGGTAAATAGTAAAAGTAATTTTATTTTTACCAATTTGACATGTTTATAACTTTTTCGACGTTAAATGAGGTTTAAAAGTTATTTTTATCAAATATTTGCATATGTTATGTCGAAAATGGATTTTACGCTTGCTTGGTATGTGCAGCAGCAGGTTTTTGCGACTTAAACGATGGAAACGAGTTGTATTTTATACTTTTTCGGACTCGGTAAATACACGAAAAAGTCACTCTGGAGTCATCTTTGAGCTCTTTTCTGACTCTCTAAATATGAAAAGATTGCCGAGGCCCTTGTCGTTTCGATCTCGTTAAAATGGACACGAATCGACATCCACCCAGTATAAGTTTAACCCTTTTTCGGGCTGGGATGGATTGATTACGAAAAGGAATACCCTAGCCTATCGTGACTAGGAGGTTTTCCCGGATATTGTTTTCTACCTTTTCGGATCTGGGGAACTATTTACGAAAAGGGGCTTGTGGAGTTTTCTTTTCCGCTGTCTTTTCAAACTCTCTAAACATGAAAAGACGCCGAGTTCTTCCTTTGTCAGACTCGTTAAACCCTGATGACATCGGATCTAGTCGAAATGACGTTCTCCGAGTTCCTCCTTCCTAGGACTCGTTAAATGCACTAGGATGGATTTGCCCGAAGGGCGGACTTATATTGCAAGCATATGCTATCCCCTTCAAGCTTGTTATTAAAAATAATTGGGGTACTCGCCAGAAATGGTGGGGGAAAAATGGAACCATCGTCGTTGTCATCGGCAGTATGTCGCTCTTGAACATGGCACTTGTCTGCATTCGTGTCGGGTTGGGGACATCTCATCTCGTTTCTTCACTTTGCTTCCGTGGGTTTGGATAATCCCTTTTGACCTCTCATCTGCTCATTGCCTCGTCACCATGACCTCTGATCCGTTGATGTCAAATACTGCCAAGTCCACTGTCGTGTCGTTTATATGTTCAAGAGAAGTTGGCCTCTGCAAATATCAACCTTCCTCTGTTTCTCATACGATCCTGATTCACAACAAAACATCATGTTCCTCTGTCTCGTGTCGATGATGTGGGAATCGTTATGGCCCACCTTCGATCAAGGTCACTTCCTGTCGACATCAACTCATTATCCGGGAAGTTGGTCTAGAGACTCCTTATGGTACCTTGGAGCCTGCATGCCTCAATGGCAGGTTCGTCGCATTCGACGTGAGGTTTACATCATTGACCTCCGATCGAGTGATTCTGCGAGTGTTCGACGTCAACTCATTTATTCGCACGCCATAGATTGTACCTTAGTACCTTGAGGACCATTGTCGTTATTGGTGGTTTCTCTCGCGTCTGTTAACAGCTTTCATCATTGGCTAGTAATCAGACGATGTTCTTGCATGTTCGACTTCAGCTCACATATTCACATGCTTGAACTTGTACTTTGTTGGGTCGAGATGGAGCGCAAGACCCTGGATTGTGTCTGTTGTAATCCAGGCTGCGATTGTGGATTATTATCATTTTGTACATGACTCACTGATTGGATGGCTGCGACCATACCTGAGTCTATTTATTTGATATTAGATGGATGGCTGTGCCCATACCCTGGATCCGGATTATAGCATACTCTGTTTCGGATGGCTGCGTCCATACCACTTATACATCATGTACTTGAGATATCAGTTGTATCTTTCTGCGCAGGTTTTCTGACGGCGGGCCTTCAATTGAACATGTTCTCGTAAAGCATTTCACCCCTCTCTCTCTCGAGCCTCATACTTTAGGGGGCATCTGTTACACAGTAATTTGTCACCGTCCCTACCATTCCCCGTCCCGCACAATGGAGGACCCATTTTGTGACCTGTGAACATTGTCATGCCTTGAAAACATCATCAATGCATTCCTCTAAGCATGAGCTTCATTTTCCCTTGAGACATCTCCTTGCAAAAATCATGAAAAACATCCCTTTTTGCATTGGCGCGGACAGTCAGTTCAGTACTCGCGCCAATGGGGAAAATCCTGCAAAGAGGTCGCGCCAAATGGCGCTCTTTCATAGAGCAGTAGTCGTGCCACCCAATTTAGGGACTGTTTTTTAAATAAGGATGGCGGAAGTTGAGTTCCAACAAACTCAGAAACCATTGCCTATCTTGAGTTGGGAGGTTTGGCTGCGGGAGTTCTATGGAAGGGAAGTGGTTTTGCCACCTCCCATGGAACCTTCCTTGTTGATAGGGCCAATCCCATAATAATAGGGATCCCAACTCCCTCCTTCCCCATCTATAAAAGCCTGCTCAAATCCATGGCAAGCTGGTCTTGAAGTGCCTAAGCTTTGAATCTCCATATTCCCAAGAGCCTTTGTGCTGTAAAGAATCCTCTCTTTCCCTTAAGGCCGACTCAAGTAAGGAGACCATTATCGAGAGACTCTGGAGAGGTTTTCCCTTTCCTTGGCGAGCTTTACGAGACGTGGACGACTGGAGACCCATCCGAAGGAGACCGCGACGTCAGAACTTGGTTGTAATCTCTCTTCGTTTGTTATTTAATAGATGATTATGATTATGGTTCCACTCTGTTTTCTATCATGTTAATGTGAGTAACATCCTTTCTGACTGATGTTTAGTTACGTATGCCGGATTCTATGCTTGTATCTGTTCGTTTCTTCCATGTGCAGGTGTTCATCCGCAGAGATCGTGGAGGGATTGTGATCTGCCGAGGCTGAGGAACGGGGACGCTTCTTCTTCAGATCATAGCGTTGGAATTCAGGTAGGCTTCTATCCCTAGTCATTTCATTTGTAACTAGGAACTTGCGCCATAACATTGTTTGATTGTTGCTAGACCCCTGCTGGGCTAGTAGGGATCGCCTCTGTCCGCAGAGGGGATTTACCTCCTCAACAGTAGCCGCCACATCTCTTCTCAGGGATACGCTGCCAATACCATAGCTCTTTTATTTCCATTATGTCTGTAATAGGCCTGCGAGCCTCAATGTAACACAGTTCAGAGGCCTGCGAATGCCACATCTCTTCTCAGAGATACGCTACCAGCGCCCTAGCTTGTTTCCATTATGTTTGTAAGCTTATTGCAGTCATTCTTTTATTAATAAAATGAACCATTATTTCCGCTGCATCTCTGTATATATGGTTATATCTATATTCTGTTGCGTTCCTGCATAAAATCCGGATCAGTGGTATCAGAGCGGGTCTGCTCTTTCTCTGTTTTTCTCTTCATGTCCCCAACGCGGCCAGGGTATAAGGAGTTCAACCTCGCAACCCCGACGACCCCCCATGGCGAAAGGAAAGAAAGTCGAGGGAGCAGGAGATCCTATCAAAATCTTGCTCGAGGATGCCCTCGAGAAACAGAGGAACGTGATGATGGACAATTTTTTTTTTTCAGATCCTTCAATGGCTGCCCACCGGTGGCACATCTAAATCCAACACCAAGTTCAGCAAAATTTTCCCCCCCATGGAGGAACTTAACGCAATGGAGACCATTGCTTCCTAAGGAGGGAGGAATGATCCAGGTGGATATCGGTGGCCTCCCACCTATTCCATTTGGACCCGCAGCATCAATTCTTTCAGTTTTTCAGCTTCAGCACAGCTTACTGTTTATAGTAGGTTTTCGGGTCCTGCACACCCGGAGCCATTTTGGGGACTTAATAATCCAGGTGGATATTGGTGGCCACCCACTGAGTCCATTTTAACGCCCACCATCAGTTCTTTCAGTTTGTAAGTTTCGGCACAACTTACTATTTTTAGCAGTTTTTCGGGTCTTAAACTTCCGGAGCCGTTTTGAGGCCCTAAACGACGTTTTTTGGGAAAATGGAGAGCAACATGGGTCCATGGATCGATGTTGCTCGTTTAAAAGTTGTACTCCTCGGATAGATATTTCTAACGAGCTATTGAGCGCATCAAACGGAGATCGGATGCCAAAGTTACGTCCCCGGGAAGTTGAACCACCAATTTACCCAAACGAGGCCCACAGTTTTGGCGCTTCATCTCCTACGGTTAGGGTTTTGGACCTTTCGGATTCTACATTGTTTCTCAACAATAAATAGGCCCTCGAACCTCATTGTAATACAGTTCAGGGGGCTGGGAGCCGATACATCTCTTCTCAGGGATAAGCGCTACCAGTGCCCTAGCTCGCTTGTTCTGATCATGTCTATGTTGTAACACAGTTCAGGGGGCTGGGAGCCAATACATCTCTTCTCAGAGATAAGCGCTATTAGTGCCCTAGCTCGCCACATCTCCATCATGTCTGCATTGTAACACAGTTCAAGGGTTGGTAGCCGCCACATCTCTTCTCAGGGATACGCTGCCAATACCATAGCTCTTTTATTTCCATTATGTTTGTAATAGGCCTGCGAGCCTCAATGTAACACAGTTCAGAGGCCTGCGGATGCCACATCTCTTCTCAGAGATACGCTACCAGCGCCCTAGCTTGTTTCCATTATGTTTGTAAGCTTATTGCAGTCATTCTTTTATTAATAAAATGAACCATTATTTCCGCTGCATCTCTATATATATGGTTATATCTATATTCTGTTGTGTTCCTGCATAAAATCTGGATCAGTGGTATCAGAGTGGGTCTGCTCTTTCCTTGTTTTTCTCTTCATGTCCCCAACGCGGCCAGGGTATAAGGAGTTCAACCTCGCAACCCCGACGACCCCCCATGGCAGAAGGAAAGAAAGACGAGGGAGCAGGAGATCCTATCAAAATCTTGCTCGAGGATGCCCTCGAGAAACAGAGGAACGCGATGATGGACAAATTTTTTTTTCAGATCCTTCAATGGCTGCCCACCGGTGGCACATCTAAATCCAACACCAAGTTCAGCAAAATTTTCCCCCCCATGGAGGAACTTAACGCAATGGAGACCATTGCTTCCTAAGGATGGAGGAATGATCCAGGTGGATATCGGTGGCCTCCCACCTATTCCATTTGGACCCGCAGCATCAATTCTTTCAGTTTTTCAGCTTCAGCACAACTTACTATTTATAGTAGGTTTTCGGGTCCTGCACACCCGGAGCCATTTTGGGGACTTAATAATCCAAGTGGATATTGGTGGCCACCCACTGAGTCCATTTGAACCCCCACCATCAGTTCTTTCAGTTTGTAAGTTTTGGCACAACTTACTATTTTTAGCAGTTTTTTCGGGTCGTAAACTTCCGGAGCCGTTTTGAGGCCCTAAACGACGTTTTTTGGGAAAACGGAGAGCAACATGGGTCCATGGACCGATGTTGCTCGTTCAAAAGTTGTACTCCTCGGATAGATCTTTCTAACGAGCTATTGAGCGAATCAAACGGAGATCGGATGCCAAAGTTACGTCCCCGGGAAGTTGAACCACCAATTTACCCAAACGGGGCCCACAGTTTTGGCGCTTCATCTCCTACGGTTAGGGTTTTGGACCTTTCGGATTCTACATTGTTTCTCAACAATAAATAGGCCCTCGAGCCTCATTGTAATACAATTCAGGGGGCTGGGAGCCGATACATCTCTTCTCAGGGATAAGCGCTACCAGTGCCCTAGCTCGCTTGTTCTGATCATGTCTATGTTGTAACACAGTTTAGGGGGCTAGGAGCCAATACATCTCTTCTCAGAGATAAGCGCTACCAGTGCCCTAGCTCGCCACATCTCCATCATGTCTGCATTGTAACACAGTTCAAGGGTTGGTAGCCGCCACATCTCTTCTCAGGGATACGCTGCCAATACCATAGCTCTTTTATTTCCATTATCCGTAATAGGCCTCGCGAGCCTCAATGTAACACAAGCCGTAGGCCCGCGGACGCCACATCTCTTTCCCCGCAGATACGCTACCAGCGCCCTAGCTTGTTTCCATTATGTTTGTAAGCTTATTGCAGTCATTCTTTTATTAATAAAATGAACCATTATTTCCGCTGCATCTCTGTATATATGGTTATATCTATATTATGTTGCGTTCCTGCATAAAATCCAGATCAATTTGATCCAGTTCTTCATTCATAGCTGCTACCCAGTGTTCATCTTGACTAGCTTCCTCAAAATTGCTAGGCTCAAAAGTTGCTAAAAAAAACAAGGTGTCCTTGTTGTGGTGAACGAATTTGTCGACTTCTTCTAGTTCCAATTCCTTCATTTATGTTTTCGATGATTTGATTTGACAGATGATTCTTTTGACACCAATCTTTTAAAGCTTTTGGAGAATTTTCTTGTACATACTGCTGATAATTTCTTATTTCCTCTTGGATGATTGTTGTTTCCTTATTTGACTGGTCTTGTTCTAGATCTTCTTCTTCATCCTTCACAAATTCTCCCTCAGATGCCTCATATTTTCTTGAAGGGACAATCTCATCGTCATCCTTTGTAACATAATCTTCATCAAAAGTAACATTTATGCTTTCTACTATTTGTTTTCACCTCATATTGTAGCATCTATAAGCCTTCCTTTCGCATGAATAATGAACTAAAATACCTTCATCGACACAGGAATCGAAATTGCCCAATTTTTTATCTTCTCTTTTGATGTAGCATTTGCTTCTAAATATTTTGAAGTATTTGACGTTAGTTGGTCTTCCTTTCCATAATTCGTATGGAGTCATGTTACAATTTTTCCTTAGCAAACCTCTGTTTATAATGAATACGGTTGTATTGATTGCTTGAACCCAAAATTTATCATCTAATTTTGAGTCATTTAGCATTTTTCTGGCCATTTCCTATACAGTTCGGTTTTTTCTTTCAGCAACTCCATTTTGCTGCGGTGTTCTGGCTATTGAGAATTTCCTTTTTATTCCATTTTCATCATAATACTGCATAAATGCATTGGAAGTGAATTCTCCACCATTATCTGATATCAAACATTTTATCTTCAAATCAATTTCATTTTCGACCAATTCCTTATAGATTCTAAAACACTTGAATGCCTCAGTCTTTTTCTTTAAGAATTTGACGGCTATCATTATGGTGTAATCATCTATCATTAGCATGATATATAATTTGCCATCTAAACCTTTTGTTCTCATGGGACCATATAGATTAGTATGTACTAACTCCAATGGACATGATGTAAAGTGTTCTTTTATCTTGAACTCAACTTTTGTCTGCTTGTCGTGCCAACAAGATTCACATATCATATTGGTGGGTTTTGAAATTTTAGGCATTTTTCTTACTTCCTTCTTGTTGATCCTGACCAAATTGTCGAAATTTGTATGTCCCATTCATTTGTGCCATAACCAACTTTCGTCTTCTTTTGCCAAAAATCACCCTTTAGTTGTCTCATCCAAAATATATATGTCATTTGGAGCTATGCTTTCTGTAGCCACAATTTTACCGAACTTTCCTTTCCTGATTTCACATTTCTTATAGTTAAATAGCATTGTGTGTCCTTGATCGCACATTTGTCCAACACTGAGCATATTGTGATTTATATTTTCAACCAACAACACATCTTTTGCTAATGCATTCTTGCTTCCAAGTGTGACTGTACCTACCCCTATGACGTTTGAAGACCCATCATTTCCAAAATACATTGTTCCATCCTTCTTTTCCTTCAAGGATATGAACTTATTCCTATCAACATACCAAACGTTTCTATTGCTTTGAGCCTTGAGAGCGATAGCATATTTTTCAGTCTTCTTTTTCCATATTTATTCATTCTGATTTTGCGAGAATTCCTTTGAAGAACTTCCAAGTCTGCAATCTTTAGCTACGTGTCCAAAATTGTTACATTTGTAACATTCGACATAATCTCTCAAATGATCAAATCTGTTAATATTATGTTGAGTTCTGAAATATCTCCCGAAAATTTATTTATTCCAAACATACATGCAACATTCTATAGCTCTATGTAAAAACCTTCCACATGAATAACAATGACCATAGAAGATAGGTTGATACCTAGGAGGAAATCTTCTTTGAGGAATTTTCTTCCATGGTTCTTCCTGTGAGTCCTGATCTCTTGAGTTGGCGGGGAGGTCTACCTACTTGTTATATTTTGCATATCCATCTTATTTTGTTGTCATAGAAGGAATTCGCTCCTTTTCATATTTTTCTTTGAAACCAAGACCAGTATTGTCACTGTTTGATCACTAATTTTTGATGATTTCTTCCAATTCCTTGGAGTTGTTGGTGTAGTTTTGAAGAGATTTTCCATTTTTTACTTTCTTTCATAGAGAAACTATTTCAGCTTCCAATGCTTCTCTTTCCTTTTTGCTTTCCTTTAATCTTCCGTGAGCGATTCTTCAACTCGTTTGCATTCTTCAACCTTGATTTTGAGATTTAGGACATGTTCCCTTTCTATCTTTAATTCGTCTTCAAGAGTGTTGACATGATTCTTCTCAACCTTGAGTTCTTTGATAACCCTATTCACTTCATTTTGAAATTCAACCTCAGTCACCTCTTCTTCTTCGTCTCCTTCTTCATCATATGATTCTTGCTTATTATGCTTGGCCATAAATAATACTCTTCCATTGATTTCTTCTTCATTATCATTGTCTTCATCAAATGAGGAGTTATCTTATTTGGAGAAGAAACTCCTCTTAAACCATTTATTCTTGTCTTTCTTGTTGAACTTCCTCATACCTTTCTTTACTTTCGTAATAGCCTCATTTATGTGACGACACTTGGCTACATATTTCCCAACCTCACCACAATCAAAACATATCAGTGGAAGTTTACCTTTTAATTTCCCCGTAACTATTCTCATTTTATGTAAGCAAATTATTTATCTAAAAATTCTTCTTCATCTTCTTCCTTACAACTACAAGTTTTCGCTTTCGGAGTATGTTTGTCCTTACTAGTCTTCTTGGATGCGGCGAATGTTGTTTCTAGGTGAGAGATGTCGTCCTCTTCTTCAATCCTCATTTCATATGCCATAAGTGCTCCATGCAATTCATCTTTGCTGAGATTGGTTATATTCGAACAATATTCCAAGACATATACCTTTGGGTTGAATCTTGCTGGCAAGGTTCTAAGGATCTTTCGAACAAAAATTTTCGTGTCGACGGGTTCTCCCAAAACTTTCAATGCATTTTTTATTCCATCAACACGTTGTAAGTATGCATCAATATTTTTATCTTCCTTCATTTTGAGTTGCTCAAATTTTTCCGTGTAAATTTGAACCTTTGCTTCTTTCACGTTTGAGTCACCTACATATATATTCTCAAGCTTGGCTCATACTTCTTTAGCAGTTTTGCAACTCAATACCTTAAGATAGATAGATTCAATAAGCCCACTCACAATGAGATCTTTAGCCTTTGCATCATATACCATATTTTTCTTACCTTGTTCATCATGCGTCGTTGTAAAGCCTTTTTCAACGATTTCCCATACATTGTATCCTTGCTCTAGAAAATGAACCTAAATTCTTCCACTCCAAAGTGTGCATTTATTTCCATTGAACAAAGGAGCTATATTCTTGGTATACTCCATGATCTGCTTCTAGTTGTTAGACTATTATTGAAGGAACCAAGCTCTGATTCTAGTTGTTGGAAATACTGAGAGGGGGGGTAAATCAATATTTCTTATAAATTAGCACTTTTAAATATTTTCAGAGCATTAGTCAATCTTCAATTATTCTTGATTTTTATCGAGTAACAAAAGTAGACAATAGAACACAATAGGCACATGAATTTTAGGAGGAAAACCCCCTTCGAGTCAATAACCACCGAACACTTTTATAATAAATTATTTAATCTTCAGCCCCAACTGAAATGAAAGGTACAACTTGTAGAAATTTGCTGAATAATGATTAATTATCCACCAAGACTATCTTGATCACATACAATTCGAATTTATATGCAACACATAATCTCTTCCACTCAGATCATCAAACATGCGGAAATAAAATCAAGCGATAACACATCAAATCATCATACACATTAACATAGTATGTATGGGGAAAGCTTATAGCTGAAAACCCCGCAGCTATTGTGTATATTATAATGGAGAAATCATGTAACAAACTCAATAAAATACTCCTCACAAGTACTCAGTACTTTCTCATGAAGTTACACACAATCTAGCTCAGTTTTGAACAGGTTACTGGTTCAAAACTCACCGCCAATTGCCTTGCCTCTACTGCGCAATCATGGCCCGTCTATATAGAGATCCAAGGTTCGAATATCCTTGGCTTGACAGCGCAATCATCATGGGAAATTCCTCCAAGTGTGGTGCAAATCTCATGCACAACTGATGTCGCCACTGATAGCTAACTCCACCCTTTCATCTACCTCTTTCACTGGTCTCCACTGAACTGATCATGCACCGTAGTGAACTGATGTGTTCTTGAGTTGAATAATGAGTTACTAATTAATGAATTAAATAATATTTAATTCACTCCACTCATAACTAATTGATTAGCTAGTTAAACTAATCTCAACCATTTCAACTAAAATAAACAGAACACAACTCCACTAGCTGTCTCATTAACTCCTCCAAACTTCTGCCACTGAAGTCCAACTGAAGTCAACCATGCATGATGCCATCAAACCCTTGGGAACCACGTGATTCCTCTGTCAGATGCATGAGTCTAAAATCTAAAACCCCTTAAATTTCGCTTTTGGGCTAAAATTCGCCCCTAAAATTATCTCTGGGTCAAGTTCTTAATGAGATATCCAAGGTTCGAATCTCCTTGGCTTGACAGCGCAATCCTCATGGGAAATTTCCTCCAAGTGTGGTGCAAATCTCATGCACAACTAATGTCACAACCGATAGCTATCTCAACCCTTTCACCTACCTCTTTCACTAGTCTTCACTGAACTGTCCATGCACTGTAGTGAACTGATGTGTTCTTGAGTTGAATAATGAGTTAATAATTAGTGAATTAAATAATATTTAATTCACTCCACTCATTACTAGTTGATTAGCTAGTTAAACTAATCACAACTAGTTCAACTAAGTTAAATCGAACACAACTCCACCAACTGTCTCATCAACTCCACCAAACTTCTGCCACTGAAGTCCTAACTGAAGTCAACCATGCATGAGCTCACCAAACCCTAGGAATAGCGTAATTCCTCTGTCAGATGCATGAGCCACTTCCAAGGCTCGAACTGAAGTGCTCCAAGAGAGTAAACTGAAGTTTATAGTCCAAATATTATTAAGGGTAAATAATATTTGACTTCCCTATTTTTAGGATAGGCAATCTAAAAATAGACTTCGACCTATAGGTCAAAAAAATAGAGGTCCATCTATTTTTACCAACATTACCAATACTCCAAGAATAACATACTGCAACCCCTGGACCATGCTCCATATGTCTAAAAATAGACATAGTCTAAAAATAGACTTTGCGCCAGAATTTGCCTGCGGGCCCACGTAGTGAAGACGACTTCATTTCACTAAGCTCCATCATCTTGCTGCATTTTCAACACTCCCTCTCAGCAAGATATGGATTATCTGCAACCCCTATCCTGCCTCTGTGGAATTCGAACTTGCTCCTAGTGAGCGCCTTTGTCAGGATGTCGGCATCCTGATCCTCCGTGGGAACATATGAAAGCATCATGATTCTCCGCTGAACACAATCTCTGATATGATGGTACCTGATGTCGATGTGTTTGGATCTATCATGAAATACTGGATTAGCCGAGAGTTTAATGCAACTCTGGTTATCACAGTAAATCACTGTAGGCTCCAAATGCAACCCGAACAATCCAACGAGGATCTTCCTCATCCAAATAGCCTCGCATGCAACCAAGCTAGCTGCCATGTACTCGGCCTCTGCTGAACTGAGTGCCACGGATCTCTGCTTCCTGCTGTACCAGGAAACTGCTGTCGACCCAATGCTGAAAACTCCTCCAGATGTGCTCTTTTGGTCCGTTGGACTCCCTGCCCAATCTGCATCAGTGAAGCCAGAAAGCTTCGCTCCATCCTCCTGTCTGTACCATAGACCATATCCCGATGTGCCTCTAATATAGCGCAATACATGCTTGCCTGCCTTCCAAAAGAGCTTGGTAGGCTTAACCATAGCTTGCGAAAGCTGGTTAACAACATAGCATATATCGGGTCGTGTATTGACCAGATACATAAGCGACCCCACCAACTGTCGATAGACAGTGGCATCCACTACCTCCGCTGAAGTAGCATCCTCCTTCCTCCAACCACTAGGAAGAGGAGTATCAACAGGCTTGCAACCATGCATGTTGAACCTCTCCAGAATCTCCCGGGCATACTTTCCTTGAGAAACAAACAGTCCTCCACTGCGCTGCCAAATCTCCAATCCCAGGAAATAATGAAGGAGGCCCAAGTCCTTCATCTCGAACTTTCTAGCAAGGTCCTCCTTGCATGAAAGTATCAACAGCTCATCACCCGTCAAAATCAGATCATCTACATACAGTACAATGATCAGCAGCTTCCCCTCCACCACAATCTGGTACAGGTTAGGATCCGCCTCACTCTTGGAAAATCCAAGCCCGGTGAAATAACTGTCAATCCGTGTGTACCAAGTACGAGGTGCTTGCTTCAGCCCGTACAGTGCTCTCTTGAGTCGGCACACATGCGACTCACTGCTGAAGATCTCGAAACCTTCAGGCTGCTCTATGTACACCTCCACAATGACTCTCGTTGAGGAACTAGTTTTCTACATCCATCTCAAAAAACAATGTTACCGATGAAATAGGTAACCT